>CM045997.1:109253244-109592810 GCA_025175895.1 Wurfbainia villosa
GTGGTGTTAGTAAAGCGAGGCAATAGATGTTTATAAAATATCTGGCATACTTAGGGAAACGATTTGGAATTGAAGGGCGGACTATTGAACAACAAGTTTTGGAATCTAATGCAGTTCTTGAAGTTTTGGAAATGTCAAAATAGTTCGAAACAATAACTCAAGTCGATTTGGTAAATTTGTTGAGATTCAGTTTGACCAAAATGGGATGATCTATGGAGCTGCTATTAGAACCAACTTGCTTGAAAAATCTCATGTATGCCAAATCAATGAACCCGATAGAAATTACCCTTGTTTTTACCTTCTATGTGCTGCTCCTCATAAGGATGTTGAGAAAGTGGTGTTTGAAAAATCTGTATCAGAGAAAGCACAAATTGATCCATAAGTTAATACATCACCACAGTTCCTAATAGCTTCTAAGTTGTCTACACAGCAACGAAGAGTAGGATAGATGAACAAAATCATGAAATCTTCTCCCTACACTACTATTTGCAATTTATCAGGTTTATTCTTCCAATTCTTCTGTTGTTGCCATTGTATCTTGATCTTCTTTGTATTTCTCTATTGCAATCAATTTCTGATCTTGTTTAGATATCGATAAATCCTTTTGATTCATGTATGGAATGTATTGATAGCAGTAGAGAAATAGACGATAAGCAAGCATATGGTAGGACAAGATTACATGGTGTTTGGAGGGTACCCCACTCCTAAGATCATTATGTGAGCATGAGTGCATATATCCATTTGGGAGGTTTTATATCAGGCTTGGTTTATTTGATTTGACTGTAAACCATCGTACATGTTGACTGTTGTAGGAGTCGGATCTTTTGAATACCCTAGATTTTGAGGAATTTGGTGATCCTAAGTAACTTATTTTTTCTATCTCTGAATTATTGATCTAGGTATTGCTAGGGGAATGAGTTAGAGAGTTAGTGTGTCTTTGTTTTTGTTATTGCACGAGACGCACAAAAATAAGTGTGGGGGAATTTGATAGTTGCATTTTTTATTGCGCTATTTTTACTTGTTGATTAGATCTTTTAGGCTCTTTGATGGGATAATTATTGTTATTCGAGATGTTTTTATATATTGAGCCTATTTGCGATTAATTGCATTAATTCCTATAATTTCAGTATTTTTCACGAATTTCATGTGATTTTGTAGGAAACATATAATGAGGATCTAATTGGAGAAATCGCAGCCGTTGATCCTGATCAGATCTGAGCATTATGGACTGTCCGATGAATATAGCTGATTTTAAGCCATCTATTCAGATCTGGAGAGATCTCGTCCGTACATTTTGATCTGAACATTTGAGTCATTCCTCCAGATTCGATCGATCGTAATTATCCCTTCAGATGGATCAGATCCGTTCATTTGAAATCAGACTGATCACAGCCGTTGGATCACAGCCTGCTTAGGAGATTAATTGAACTCATCTAACCTAGCTCTATTTGGACGGCTGAGATCAGAACTGGCACCATCGGACGGCTCAGAAAAATCACTTAATAAACCAACTTCTTCCCAGCTGCGCCAGAATGCGCGACAGAACACGAGCGACGTCTTCTTCCTCTCGCGAGCATGGCAACCGACGACTACACGAGTGATCGACGACAGGCCAACAGTATTCCGGTGAGTTTCCCTCCGACAGCTAGCGACGATCCCATCCGATCCTTGGCGGCAGATCCAGATGTCGTGATTCGGGCAGCTGATCCAAAGCGAGGTGAGGCAGGATTTCGACGAGTTCATCCTTCACCGGCATTCTCCTTCATTTCGACGATTGGGATAGGCCGTTCCAGATTCACCGGAGTCACCTACTGGTTGTGCCGATTGGACAACTTCATCTTCACCGCCGAAGAAGATTTCCACTTCACTGTTCGATGAATCCAGATTCGTCGGAGCAGTGATCGCAGTCATCCATCTTTCCTTCCTTCCTGTTTACGATTGACGGCCGTCGCGTTCACCAGAGTATCTGTTCGGTTTGTTGTGACCGCCGTGTGGTTACCGATCATAGTTTTATTTGCATTAATGAGTGTGTTTGTGCGTTAAACACTCGTTTAGTTGGGATTTAGTGTTATTTACATTCTGTGTTTTATTCCAGTGCACTTATGCAATTGTTAGTAGTTGGTTATGTTTGTTTCGGTTAAATGTTGGTTCGTTTACATGCAATGTTCTTTCTATCGGTTTGTTGTGCTTAGTTGTTTAATTTTGTTCATCCTGCATTTTTATTAGACTTAATACTTGTGTTCGTTATTTAGTTGTAGGTTAGTTTAATTTCTTGTTGCTGATGTACTAACCCCATCCATTAAAATTGTCCAATCCATGCATCGTATAGTGACAGTATGGTGTTTAGTTGGAGTGATTTCATTATTAGGTTAGATTTCATTTACATTCGACCAGTTGCCGTATAGTGACAGTGCGATGCCTGGTTGAATTGCTTTCGTTTATTGCAGTTTTTAGTATTTGTTTGACTACTATATCGTGATAGTGACAAAGTCGGTGCATGGTTGAATTGTTCACATTTCTTTTCGATCATGTAGTATAGTGACGATCTGGTGCTTGGTCGATTTCTTTTCTGTCTCTTAGTTTAGTTTTTCAGTGGTTGTTTAATCACTGTGCCATATAGTGATAGTGCGGTGCTTGGTTGAATGGTTCACATTTATTTGATCATTATGCCGTATAGTGATAGTGCAGTGCGTGATCACTTACTTTTGCGCATTAGGATAGTTGCTTGTTACTTTTTGCATTTGTTCTTGCATTAGGTTAGCTTCCCAGGAATTAATAATTGGTAGTTAGGTTTACTTTTTGTATGTTTAATTCTCATGTTTGCATTTGATTTTGCATTTTAATTGTTTTGATAATTATAAAAACCCCTAGTGTTTACTTCTGTTTAAAAACAAATGTCCAGCCATTAGGTTTGTTGGGAGACGATCCGAGTCAGTCCTATACTGCATTAGTGTAGTTAGGGGGTTTGGTAAATAATTTGTGAACGGTATCACGACAATTCACCGCTCTATCAGTACTCGAGAAAGGGCTTGATTTCTTTCTAATATCAAAGCTAAATTGTGGCAGATCTCCCTACTCACTTTGGCTTGAAGGGTTGCTATGGTTTCTGCATCCTTCTGCTGTTGGCGTTGAAGGGTTTCTATAGTTTCTGCATCCTTCTGCTGTTGGAGTTGAAGGGTTGCTATGGTTTTTGCATCCTTTTGCTTTTGGTGTTGAGCTTCTGATAGTTGGTCACAGAAGTGTGCTAATTCTTGAAGCAATGAGTTTTCTCTTTCTTGGGAGGTAGCACTGGCCACAGATTGTTGCAAAGATTACTGCTGAAGTTGTGCCCGGTAGTGTGAAAAGGAGCAATCCAGCTCTTGATAATTCACCATCGCTTGAAGGCAACAAATTGAGAAAAGAATTATCATTGAAGATACGAGCAAGGGTAACTAAGGAAGCTTACCAACTCTAGGACATATTGCAAGATTTCCATCAGCGGTATGAGTTCCTCCAAATTGAGGATCCGCAAGTCCCTGGTAGAGGGGGAAGACAGAGTAGAAGCGACAAGGGGGGTGTGCTCACTCATAACAGGAAAAAAAAGGGTGGTGCAGAGGACTATTCCATTGGCCTAGAAGGAAAAGGAAAAGTGGCCCCATAAGAAAAGGGAGGAAGGTCAGTGGCAAGAAGGGATGTGGAAGTAGTAGGGCAAGGAGCTGTGGCCAAAGGGCTTATGGGGGTGGGAGACGAAGAGGGGAAGCTCGATGATGGAGGGAGGAGGTCCGAAATTACTTGCTGATCTGAACATTGTAAAATTTGGCTTGGTTTGACTCGTTTACAGTTCTACTCCTCGCAATTTACCTCCCTCACAATGGTCATGGGATAGATCAGTAGAGGATGCTAAATTAGCGGTTCCAACCTTTTACAGTATAAAAGTTGAGCATAGTCAAACTCAACCAAGTGTTAGGAACAAAATAGTATATGTTTAGAGTGAATCTAATGTATTTAAGTTTATTAATGACTTTTTCCTGAAATTTGTTAATACTCTAAGTGATATCAATGTCTTTTAGTATTGATGGATTAAAATGATCCAAATTTGAAAATAAGAACACATGAATAGATTCAGGGGATCACTATGCAACAATGTAAATTTGAAATAAATTCGAACTCTATAAGGTCATCAATGACTTCGATCAAAACTCATTGGTAGCTTTAAAGGGCTAAGAATTTAAAAAATATATATGTATTGAAATTTAACATAAATTTAAGATTTTTAGAGTCACCATACATTTTTGGTAAAAAATTATTAAGTACTTAGTTTTAGCACAATATTAACGGATCTAAAAAGAAAAAAAATTAACATGGATGGATTCAAAGGACAACCAAAAGTGCAATAGTGTAAATTTAAAATAAATTTGAGCTCTTTAAGATCTTTTTGATTAAAACTCATTAATAAATTTAAATAAATTCAATTTAAACAAAAATAGATACATTTAAGAGGTCACTAAGAATCCAACAATGTCAATTTGGCATAAATTCAAGATTTTCAAGGCCATCAATGACTTTTGTGATAAAAGTGTTTAATGAAATAATAATAATTATTTTTTTTTTTGCTTTGGTTCGATTTGGTTCAAGTAAGAAAAAAATAAGAGAGTATTTGGTAGGTATTTTCTTCTCCGTTTTCTATTTTCATTTTCTGTGAAAATGAAAAAATGTGTTTGGTTCGCGTTTTCCATCTCCATTTTTCAGAAAATAAAGGAGCATTTTCTGGAAAATTGAAAAACGAGAAATAATCATTTTATGTTTCCATTTTCATTTTTCAAAAAATAAAAGAGCATTTTTTGAAAAACTGGAAAACAAAAAAACTCATTTTCTATTTTTCTCAAAAGAGAGAATGAAAATAGAAAATGTAAAATTCTCTGAACCAAATGCCCTTTAACTTTTATTTTGATCCCAAGGCTATGGTGCAAAGATAGAATATTAGCAGATAAAACTAAGATACCAAGGGTCGATCCTCGATTTGTGTATTTGTGAAAATTTTCTCTCAAATAGGATGACAACCTGTGGATGTTGGACCATTGGATTGAAAAATTTTGCTAGGAACCGAAGCTCTGATACCACTTGAAGGTAGGAAACTTCGCTTTCCACTTCAACTCGGTCGCTTGTTCATGGACATCCCTTCGACGTCCCCGGATAAAAATAATTTAATCCTAGATAAAAGGGATCACCCAAGCAACTGTTTCATCATCGTGCTATTCGATTAGAGTAGTCACTTGAACAAACTTGTTGTTCAAGCAACCAACCTCTATTCTACGAATAGCCGCGGAATAGACGATGTACGGATCGCCTACTTTTGTGTTTATATTCGGGGTCCAAGTTATTTTAGCCATAAAAACAGAATACTATATGCATATATAATTGAAAAACAATTATATACACGTTACAAAAGAAAATAGACAATCGATATACCTCTCGATCTTCTATTGTATGTCCTTCCTCCTTTTGGACGTCGTGTGGGCGACGATTTACCAAAAGTCGAAGCTCCTAGATCACCAATCTTCCTTCCTTGCTCTCTTCGAACAAGAGGAAGACTAAGAAACAAAGCACTTCTCCTTCTTTCAACCAACCACCAAGCTCCAAGCTTGGTGCTTGCCACCGGCCAAGAAGGAGAACAAGGAGAGTGAATGTCGGCCAAGGCTCTAAGGGAAGAGACCCTAGACTTCTTTCCACCGACCAAGGAGAAGAGAGGAGGAGGTTTGGACGCCGGCAAAGGGAGAGGAAGCAAACCTTGGGCACCGGCCAACTAGAAAGAGGAAGAAGAAAAGGAAAAAAACTTCCTTATTTATGGCCGCCCAACACCTCCAAACCCTAAGCCTCTCAAACCCTAATCCTATTCCTTCTCTAATTGGAATTCCTTCTTGCCGCCCACCCTAAAGCCTCCTTTTATAGAGTTAGGGATAAGCCTTGTTTTAATCTCCACCATTGGTTCTAGGGATTTAATCTCAATCATCGGATCTAGAGATTTAATCTCAACCGTCAGATTTTAGAGATTTAATCTCTACCATTGGATCTAGAGTTTTATTTTCATCCATTGGATCTAGGCTTCATGAGGTATTAATAGGTTACAATAGGGACCATGAGGAAGAGTTGGATCTTGGCCACCCAATGGATCAAACCCACATAAAGTCCGATCCATTAATGATAATCCAATCCACTAAAGGATTATCATTGATCTACCTCACCAACCCCCATAAGTTAATATGGGCTCCATATATTATTTGTACATTTTCTCCCCATGTTTAAGATCTCGAATGTCCGTCGATTAATTAATTTACTGACCATTAATTAATCAACATCTAACTCCATGAGTAGTACCACTCAACCTTTTCATCATACCGGACCAAGTCCACCTGCAGGGTTTACATGATGAACCTTATGAGCTCCTCAAGGGGACATCATCATCCTAATATATAGGACACGATTTCCTCCTATAATCAACGGCACGCCATATAAATAATATCATTTTCCAACTTACCGAGTCTATCAATTTACTCTATAAATATCGCTCATTGGTAAATCAAAGAAATGAATACTAAGTATATGTGTCTGTTATTATATCAAGATTAAGAGCATGTACAATATAATATCTGAGATCCGATTCGATTATGTAATCAGCAATAAATCGAATCACCTCTATGTCGATCCTGCTCAATACACACAAAGTGTACTAGTGTAATTCTATGATCAAGACAAACAAATACCAAATCACACTACAACCATACCAATGGTTTGTCCAAAGCCATCTAGATTGTGAACCTTTACTTATACTTTACAAGGAACAGATAACATGATCTCCCGTGTGACACTACACACCATGTTATCTGCAATGTAATGTATTAGACAATATTGCATAACCATAAATATGCAAACAATAATCATGTGATTGTTATTTCAAAATAAAGATGTTCATACAAAAGATAGACTTTTCAGTATACATCCCAACATGGATTATCCGCTGTGAGCACTTTTCGATTTACTTAGATGGTCGGTGGAGATTTTTCATGGGATCGGGCCGCTCATCCCTAGAATTAGTCAGATCAAAGGTCTGAATATATGATGTCAATTAAAAAAAAATATCTTAATTTAAAATATATAGAGAGAGAATTGATTTGCTGAGCGTCGTTTCCTTGCTCGACTAGTGCGCGACGAGGAAATGCATAGTAACCGTGTGCCTGACACTGTCGATCTTGTCGGCGAAAGGTTGGAATCCGACAACGGTCCAATCATTTTCAGCCGCGATCCGGTCGGACTTCGATGCCGATCGGATCGTGGTCGAATTGTGATTGGTTAATGGTGACTCGGCGCCCACAACAGATGAAATCTCACACGGAAGAAATACTATGCATTCTCTATTACTGTGCAATCGCGATTGATACGATGATGAAGACACTATCGCGCACGAGTCGAGCAGCATATATATATATATATATATAAAGAGTGTTTCATATTTTTAAAATACTCTTGTTCAAGTGCTATTATAGTAGCTTTGAGTAAATATGCTCTACATAGCCAACAACTTTTTTTTAACATTGATCAAACTACTTAAATATTAGTTAAAAACTATTCTAATTTGGCTCAAAATTGGTCAAATTCTATGGGAGCAATTTTCGTCAAAGTTGTAAAGCTAGTCCAACATGAAGCAATCGGAGAAGCTTTGACATGGTCGAGTTTGACATGTTGTGCATCATGTGATGCGTAACTCATGCACGTTCGAATACGTATAGTAACGAATAATGTACAGTATTTCATCGTCAGAGTTTTTTGTCGCTCGATATCGCCACAGAGTGATCATATTCAGGTCATAGTCCAATAAAAATCCGACCGCGATTCGATAGAAATCCGACCGTAGTTCGATCGAAATTCAACTGTGGTGCGATCGTAATCCAGCCGCGGTTTAGCCATAATCCAATCACATTTCGATCGGCATTGGAGTCAGTCGGATCGCGACTAGATTCTGATCGAATTGTAGTTGGACTCCAACTCTGATCGGACCGTGATCGAATTTCGATTGAAATCCAATTAAATTGCGACCGCCAGTGCTGTGGCAATTGGTGGCCGCAATTGCAATCGATTTCGGTCAGAATTTGATCGTGATCCAGTTGGACTTTGATGCAAATCGGATTGCGACCAGAATCGATCATGATTGCGGTCGTCAATGGGTGCGGCGTTGACGACCACAGTTCGTCAGGATTCCGATTCAATTTGGCCAGAATTCGATTGCGGTTCATTGGTCGGACGACTATGATGAGAGTTGGATTATTATAATCGATGACGATCGATGAACAAAGAATTTGATCAGAAGTCATGAGAGAAAAATATTATACATTTTATGAATGATTGAGTTTGTATAGTGCACGGTGGTAACTTAGCGTAAGGAGCACGATCTATCTTTTTTTTTTCTCGACGTTGGTGCTCCAATTAGAGCAATTTTTTTTTACTAAAACCATTATAACAATGTTGAAGAAAAATATTTTCGTCCCCACGGGGATGGCGCGATGGTAAGGCAGGATGGTGCTTTAGGAAACGAGTGGGTCGATTAGGATGAGGATCTAAAATCCCCACAGTATCGATGGCCCCCACCTTGTCACCGTGTATCCAGGACATAGTCCCTTCCCCCCCCCGCGATTTACCTCCCTCTCGCCGCAGTCCTGGAATGGGTGGCAGGGGGCTGCTAGTTGGGCAGATTCTCAACTTTTAGGAAGAAAAATATTTTCAGAATATGAGGCGCCCTTTTTAATTTTTTTTAAAATGGGGGGCTTTTAAGATAATAAAAAACAAAGGGGACACTTTTAATTTTCTACCTATTTTTATTAATATTAATTTTTTTTTTTGAAATATTGGTTGAATTAAGAAGTTAATTTGGAACTTTATAGGTAGTTGACTTTAAAAACTTCTTTATTTTTTAAAAATCTTAGTTTTATGTTGAAAGTATTGAGAATATAATCAAAATTCTACATTAGTACGATATGAAAAAAATCGTGTGTTTATAAAATAAAAAGATATCTCCATTGATTTGAGACCTTTAGGGTATAGTCCAAAAATAAAATCATAAGAACTTAGATCTAAAGTGGGCAATATCTTATAGACACTAACAATTGGTATCAGAGTCATGGGTCATGTCAAATCATACACCTCGAACAAAAAAGGTAGAACTCATATATCCGAATCAAGAGAACCAGACAACAAGCAGAAAGTCGCAAAATTCTTGACGGCGAGTCATACAAAATGACATGGGAAATACTATCTCACAAATGTATCATGGAAAACTGTGACCAAGTGATACGTTATTCTCTGAAGATTTTTTTCTACATCTTCTACCAAGTAACGACTTGGTCACCGAAATGGTATGCAACTAACTCTACTCTCTCTGTATGAATATAAGTTAGGTACTCAAAAGTACCTTCAAGATTATCTAACCAAGTTAAGTAATCCAAGGATCTAAATCCCTCCTAAAATAGAGTAGTTTGATCCTTTAATGACTGTGTCATTAATGATACACATGCTCTATCCATTACCCCTAGTAATGGTCTAGGCTAGCATAGTTAGTGGCGTTCTTGAGATTGTAATCCTTGATCTCCAAAAGAGGTGATGGGCCTAACCTCTACTTTCCAACTCGATATCAGTCGATTTTCCAAGAAAATTCATATTCTCGAAAGCAGGTTCTAATCCCATCGACTCTATAAGTCATTTTCATGGTCGATCTGGACCATGTCTACGAATAGTGGCTAACTCCCTATATATCATTCCTTGCTATAAACAACAAATGCATAGCTAACAAAAAGGTATATAATAACAATTATCATACTTTAAATCTTATAGCTCGGAGATGTCCCACTGTTGTCAGATCCCAAGAACTCACAAAGCTAAAATCATATAAAACAAAATACGATGTCTGAAACAAAAAGTAAAACTCATAAGTGGACTTCACAACTTAAGCTCTGATAGAATTCCTTATAATTGATTGCTTGTATCTCCAATTATTTCAATCGAATTTTAGTCAATAGTAGGTTAAATAGAATTTTCTTTTCTAAAACCTTGCATTCACTCGACTTCTAAGTCAATTTATGTATGCCTATAGTCAACTAAATTTACTCAAAAAAAATCTTTTTTCACTTGACTTACCTCACCATAAAGCTACAAAAGGTAATAAGGTCAAACTTAGATGACCACTATGAACTAGTTCCTATTTTTCTTAGTT
This sequence comes from Wurfbainia villosa, assembly GCA_025175895.1. NCBI lineage: Eukaryota > Viridiplantae > Streptophyta > Magnoliopsida > Zingiberales > Zingiberaceae > Wurfbainia > Wurfbainia villosa. The sequence goes on from CM045997.1 coordinate 109,263,482, forward strand.
GAAGGTTTCACTTAAACCACTAGATAGTTTACTTCTACCTAGCTTGACACATCTTATCCAAAGATGCTTCCCTAAAACAAAAATCCAAAATTATATTTTTCTTGTAATCCCTCACAACTTTCTTGCCTTCAAGTCTTCGACTTTCATCAACACTCTTTGTTGCTATCAAGTTCACCTTATGTTAGGCTTTTAGTCCCTTCGATGTACTATGCCTCTAAGCATGCTCCAACGTTCCATCTTTTTCCTATCGATTAGTGAGTTCACCTCCCGTTGGGTTTTCGTAGAGTTTATCTCACATTAGGCCCTCCATATCTCTTATGCACTAAGCTAGTTTCACCATGCCATTCATCTCTAATCGCCTAATGAATTTAACTTATTAGTGTCTGTCAAACAATTGAACGAACAATCAGTCTATACTCATCATCCTAATATCCACTTTGTTAGTCCTTTAGTCCTCAAATGCATCAAGCTATCTAACTAACTTGATTGTGTTGAATCTCAAACTAAACCAAAATAACTCGATCACACTGAGTCTCCTAAACCCTAAAAAATTAGGAACTCTATCTCATATGCACCAAGCTTGTTTTATCGTGCAATCTCTACTCGTCTATTGAATTTGCCTTATTATTGGTTATCAAACCATTGAACCAACAATCTCTCTGTACTCATCGTCCTAGTGTCCACATTGTTAGTCTTTCAATCCTTAGATGCATTAAGCTATCCAACTGATTTGATCATGTTCAGTCTCGAACAGAACCAAAATAACTTGATCACATTGAATCATTGAGGTCTTTGAGCTTTTATGTGCACTTTGTCAAGTAATTGTACACATGATCCACATGTCGTCAACATTGACCAAATCTACCTTAAGCTTTTGCCAAACACATCAAAACCACCTAGTTGAATCCAACCACTTGAGAGTATCATTGCAACACCACTTTAGACTTAGGATGCTCATTGAGTCAAATATCAAGATTGGGAGGACAAGCATGCAAATCAAATGAAGAACTATGAAGATCATTGGACATGGGACGATCTTCGATTATGTGATGAATCTATGTGACTAAGGGGTGCTCCCAAGTCATATTTTGTCTACCATCTCAATTTCTAGACAATAAGGAAACTAGTGAGAATCATAATTAATCGAAGGATGTAGAAGTCTAGGAAAATTATATTAGTATAAAAACATTAGGCAACTAAAATGTTATCTATCGTCTAAAAATATTTAGTGCTTAATTGAAACATTGTTAGTCAGCTGAAAATGCTACGGAAGTTGATTAAAAAATATTCTTAAATAATAAAATATTTATGTTTGAATTATGTTAACGAAATTATCCTAATTCAATCAATTAATAGGTGCCTGAATGATCTTTTTTAGTAAATTGAACATTGTGCTATTAGAATTATACATTCAAAATATGCCCAACATAAACTAAAGATTTTTTTTTAAGTTAATTGAAGGGATATCTAGAATGTGACTAGTTGGCCAAGATATATAAGCTCTTTGAGAACTTTTGGGCACTTGATACTCATTCAAAACATCTTATATTTCCTTTCCTTCATCAAGAAAAAGTGGCCAAAGCTACCCAAGAATTTTGACAATGTTGAAAGTTTCATCTTCATCAAATTTTTTGGTAATCTCTTCTCTTTAAGTTTTTCTTTGCATTTTTAGGGAGTGTGTGTATGATTCTTATGGAGATTTTTTTTTCGAGGACATCTAGAAGCTTCTATTGATTTGCATCATAATCATTGGTTAGAAGGTCCCTAGCTACAATGGGAGCTCACTTGGTATGATCTTCATAGATCATACAATGCTATCACATTATTAGTATTCATGTGGAGAAAACTTCTTCTCAAATTTTTCTTGAACTAGGAGAAGTCTAGATCAAGGATTCACTTGACAAGCGATGGCTCCATTTGAAGATCATATTGCATGCTCTAGAACTCATTGTCGCGAGGATTTCTAGCAACTGATAATTCATCATTGTAGAGATTTATCCAATTTCCTAATTTAAAGGGGTTGTTTAGTAGAATTTTTAGGGTTGACACATTGAATATGTCATAAGATGTGAAGTTTAATTAAGGGGTTTTCTAATCATATTATATTTTCTTATTGGTGTCGTGTACATTTGATTTAATTATTTCCATTGCATTCATTTGATCATCACATTTATCATTTAACAATTGTATTGAGCTTGATTGTCCGACGAATTGATCAAAATCAAGTGTCGTCTATTCATCCATTTTAGCTAACATCCGCATTCCGATCACATTTACCTTTTTAATGGAAATCTAGTAGAGTGTCAACTCAAATTGAACACGATATAATAAGAATATTGAACATGTAACATGACATAAACAACATATCATGAGTAGGTACAACATCAAACATGCGTTGTGTATTAAGCAAACATATACCAAATTAGACATGATAACGTGATATCAAGCATGTGCCAAATCACCCCCATGGGCACAACGTAATAGTAAAGCTGTAGTCCAGATTCAAGATCCTCATGGGATAGCTCTTTAAAATATCCAAGTGTAAGTCCCAAGGAGGACAACTTCTTAGAACATCTGGACTATGAGTGAGAATAAATTGTGCTTTACATTTATCCAGTGGGTGAATCGGAGGAAGGTCACCCATCTCCAAGATTAGTTGGGTGAAATCCAAAGGGATTAGTTCAGACACTTAGACACTTGAGTTACAAAAAAAAAAAAGTGCCAAATCATACAATTAATGTACATATATTAAACATAACATTTCAAAATTCAAATATGATCTTGATAGCTTTAAAATTAAAATGCAATATCTAGAATATGTCAAATATGTGTTTTAAGTATTCAAACATGTATATAAATAACCATAACTATAATCACAATATTTATCATGATATTTCAAATCGTTTTAAAACGAGAATAATGAATTTGGAGAATACAAAAACTACATTTGAATTGAACATGCTACTTGTTTTATTTTAAATATGATATTTTAAAATAAAACAAGTAGCATGTTCAATTCAAATGTAGTTTTTGTATTCTCCAAATTCATTATTCTCGTTTTAAAACGATTTGAAATATCATGATAAATATTGTGATTATAGTTATATATGGTTATTTATTAGGGCTCAAATTTAGTAGGAATTTGTTGGGTCTTAATTCCAAAGATAGTCATTTTCATAGCAATGTTGGTGTTTGAAGCTTGACCTAGTCTGGTGGTTTAGAGCTCTCGTTCCTCCGTGTTCCACTCCTATCCTTCCTCCCTTCCCCTCGACCCTTTTTAACCTCCCTCCTCCCCCCCTCTCCCCTCCCACCTCTCCAAATTCCTTCATTCCTATCCTTCCCGGAGAGAAGAGAGAGACGTAGTGACCTAATCAGCCATCGCCATGGCAGTGGCTTTCAGCGGTACCCAGGACAAGTGCAAGGCATGCGAGAAGACGGTCCACTTCGTCGACCTCCTTTCAACCGACGGAGTCATCTACCACAAGTCCTGCTTCCGGTGTAGCCACTGCAATGGAACTCTCTCTGTACTTGATCAACTCATCAATTAACAGTAATGCACAGACACTTCAATGTATTAATGGGCGTGCATGGTTTCAGATGTGCAGCTACTCTTCCATGGATGGTGTTCTTTATTGCAAGCCCCACTTCGAGCAGCTCTTCATGGAGACCGGCACCTTCACCAAGAAGTTCCCCACTGGTGCATGATCTGCCATTAATCAATGCATGCAAAGGTAGAAAGTTTTATTTACTTGAAAGTTTATATGATTTTCAGGCACAAAGTCTGGAGAGAGGACTACAAGCAAGTTCTCATCTATGTTCTCTGGAACCCAAGACAAATGTGCCACATGCAAGAAGACTGCGTACCCTTTGGAGAAGGTTCGTACATCAATTTAGATTGAGTTTTGTGTTGTTTAAGCTTGTTTGATAACATAATCAAATTAAGTCAAGTCAAATTAAACTTAAAATGAATCAATCTATTAAAACGATTGTTTAAATTTAACTTAGTTTCTTTTTTTATTGAACTCTTAATTTAAACTTATTTGATATTTGTTTGGATAATCAACGAGCTTAAATTTTTGAGAGTTTTTCTATTTATAAGTTTGATAAATTTTTTTATTAAATATAATGCATAAAATTGTATTTGTGAATATTAACAAACTGAATATATGTTTTTAAGTTTATTTATTTAATATAATGAGTTGTTCGAGTTTGCTCATTTAATTGACCTTATGCAAAGGAGTATATACAAGCTCTTGTCAAATTGAACATCAAGGTTATTTATAAATGTTTAGTTCATTTATAGCCCTACTTGATATTATATAAGTTAGTTTGCTTGGTTAAGAGTTTTTTTTTTTTTTGTCTATTTTCAAGTTTGATAAGAAATTTATTAATTAACATAACTCACAAACTTTATTCATAGATATTGTTCATAAATAATTCACAACCTTTATTCATGAATATTATAATGAGTTATTCAAGTTTGTTCATTTAATTGCCTTTGTATATATTGAATGAATATAAATAAATTCTTATCAAAGTGAATATCAAACTTGTTCACAATCAACTATTAGTTACTCATTAAATACAGTGCAATATGTACAGTTGACAATGGAGGAGATATACCACAAGACGTGCTTTAAGTGCTCAGTGGGAGGGTGCATCTTGACGCCCTCGTCGTACGCCGCACTAAATGGCATCCTCTATTGCAAGCACCACTTCGCACGGTTGTTCATGGAGAAGGAAGCTACAGCCATGTCATCCAAGCTGCCATGCTCAAGCAGGCTGCCACTGTAGAGCATGCAGTAGGGCAACTACCAGCACTCTAGTGCATGATGGGCTATATAACGAAACTGCTGCTTTTCCTTTTAACTCATCAACTTTTTTGATGTTTATCTACTAAAGAAGAAAATTTTATGGATTGAAAACTATTAATGCTTCTTTCAATTTCTCAATGCTAAATGGATAAAAACCTAAAACCCTAAAGGTTGAAGATACAATATTTGGGAATGAAAGAGGAACATAGTGAATTGGAAGAGGAATATAACTTTTCTTTCTCTTTCATAAAACAACTTGGCTTATATAACCATTACAAAAGAAGTCCAAAAGTAATTTAGTTTCTTCCTATGTTAAACACACTTAATTACATTTTCCATACAATACATTTCCTAGACAATTTAATTCAACAATTTTAAGCTAATTTTACTAACCATTATATAATATAATTGAATTAAAAACTCATGTTTCTTCCCCAAATATAATCTTGGATTTAACTAAGACTTTTGATCAAAGCAATTTGGTTTAGAGTTCCAACAATATCTCTATAAATCAAACTTGCTCTTCATTTATAAGCTTGGTGTATATTTTTGTGAAAATATGCCCTCTAAGTGATTTAGTTAAGATATTACCTTTTTTTGTTCATTGATCTTGCAATATACACTATGAACAACATATTTATTCACCATTTTCCTTAAAAAATGATACTAAATTTGAATTTTGAAATTGAAATTGTTTATTTGTTGTCATGGAATAAGGTTGTTGGACCTTCTTGAATATGCTTAAGATTCTCCAAAGTATTGCACAACCAAAATAAATAACATCCTACAAAAGAAGCAACAATGTATTCGACTTTGTGACAGAGAATGCAATAATAGGCTACTTTTTTAAACATCATGCTATTGCACTACTTCCAAGATAAAAAACATAATCCGAGGTAAATTTTCGATCATTGGCATTTCCTTCTAAGTCATTGTTAGTATAACAAACAAGATTAATTAGCACATTTACTTAATAGATGTCATAATCAAGAATCCCTTTCATATGTCTAAGGATTCCTTTTTCACTACCTTTCAATGATTAGAGAATGATTTCTCCATAAACTTACTCATCAAAGTTACAACATACATAATATCTAACCTTGTACTATCGTCCCCATGGGAAGGGTATAGTGGCGAGCATATGTAAACGTTGCACAATAGGACAACGGATCAATCCCCCACAAATACAAGGGTGTCGTCTCTCCATGTGCTAGTTACCAGTCTCAAAGGTCAAAGGTCACCATGATTTTTCTCTCTTACAATGGTCCGAGAGTAGACTGATAAGAGCTGCTAGGTTGACGGGTTCTAATATTTTCTTAGCCCAACTAGCTTGATCAGTTCATTCAACCCAACAAGCTCGACCATCTATTCTAGAATAACAATCTATGATTGTTTGGAATATATAAACACCATCAAATTTGTAATGCATTTGGCGACGAGTCTCTAATGATGTTTGTACAACATCTTTCAAATAATATGATATCTCAATATTTGGTTATTTAAATGAGCTACAATTGTAATGTCTTTTGCTTGTATTTGATATTGAGGGTGAGATTAGAAAGAAAGAGAAAATGAAAGCCTTTTCTCATGTTCCGTTGGGTTTTCATTTGTTGGTTCGTGGCAGTTCCACGAACTGCACAGAGGCAGTTCGTGGAACCGCCTCGAGCACGCGCTCCTTTCCTTCGTGTGTCCAAGTGGGGGTTCGGATCAGCAGTGGCTGTCGTAGACGAAGAGGAAGACAGAGGCGAAGAAGCATTCGGCGGATCTTGGTTTGTGGAAATCTGAGGTAATTTCCACTGTGATCTTTCCTCCGACACAAGCGAAACTCCAAACAGGTATAAATTTATCTACATTGGTATCAGAGCAGTATTTCTGTATAGAATTAAATACCTGTATGATTTGGTTTCCTCGCCGGAGCGAACAACGGCGAAATGTAATCTCTGCTCGACAAACCGCGGCGAGGCGCAGCCGCTGTCGCCGATCCCGCCGCTGAAGCGACGTGGGACGCCGATGCCTCAGTAGCCTCCGAGATATCCATCGGGCGTCGAGGCGGCGAGATCGCCGACGTCTCGACGCCCGGAAGCGCGGCGGCACGCAGCGCCTAATCGTGGTGCTGACGGAGAGGCAACGGGCCGATGGTGGCGTTGGCGACGGCGTCGGAGGCGGCGGGCCGTCACAGCCACGGGACGGCGTTGGCGCGTTGCCGACGACGGCGGCGACGCAACGAACGGCCCGAGGCTGAGGTCCGATGCCTCGCGACGCCGAGCGGCCGATGTCGCGGCCGGTGCTCGCGTTACGCGCGCACCGAGGCGGCGGCCGCGCGAGGCGAAGTCCTCTCGAGGCGGCGCGCCACCGGCGCTGGAGGCGACGCGCCTGGCGCGCGAGGCGAGGCGGCGACGCCCATCGCCGGCGTCTTGTGCGAGGTCTCGCGATTAGACAGGCACGCCGACGGAAAATGTTTCTATTAAATAAATATAAAAAAAAAGTTTTTTTTATTTTATCTATTTCGTACAGATATGGGATAAAAAATAATAATAATAAATTTTTTTTATTTATTAATCTGTTTAGAACAGATTATATAATTGGGCCAAATTTGATGGGCCTTAAAATTAGTTGGGCTTAATTGGTTAATTAGGCTTTATTTGGGCCGAATTAATTGGGTTGTTTTACATGGGCCGAATAATTGATTAATCTGTTTCGTACAGATTATTGAAATTGGGCTTAATTAATAATTGGGCTTTATATAGGCCGAATTAATTGGGCTTTGAATTTAGCTTGGCTTAATTGGGCCTAATTAAATGAGTCTTGAATCAAATTTTAATTGGACATAGGTTCAATTAGTTTGATTCTAACAAAAGACTAAGTGTCCAATTAAATTTACACAAGTGTTGTGTGGAGTTGACTTTGGTTGACTAAACTCATAACTATGGTTAGATGGATTGTTTTGGAACAATTGGAATCTGACCTAGATAACTTAAGGATAGAACTAGTATATGACTGTCTATGGGTCAAAATTGATTGATCAATGAGTCAATTGATTATAGCCTAAAATTCAAGGAGTTTAGTTCTTCTTGATATATGTGTATTTGTTCTATGCCTTGATTAAATTGGAATATAATTTTTGATCTTTTGGTTTTGTCGGTTATGTACTGATATGAATTATTTCAATTTTACAGATGGCGCGGATGTATACCACGATGACCCGGCGCGATGTGTTGCGCAATCGGTATAGGGAGGCTATCGAAGATTTGGACTATGACCCTTACCATGGAGTCGTTGGACACATTGGGAAGCTGGACAGACTATTCTGGAAGCTCGAGATGCAGGAGTTTCCAGTATTAGACAACTACAGGATTTGGGCGTTGATTCGTTCATTGCCGGACAATCTTGCTGACGCGGTACGACAATTTTGGGGGTTACATGAAGGACGTGTTTCATATACCCAGTTGTGCACAGAGCTGATTAACTATGCTGACTGTGAAGAGGATCCTGAAGAAGACCCAGTGGAGGATTTTGGTTCTCGATTTGTGGGGTCTTTAAAGGACTCTGTATCAGGGCAGCATGTGTTGCCTGTGAGTGTCCCAGCAGAGAGTACTGTGGTTGAGTCCAGACGGAGCGGACATGTCATGATTACTGTTGCGCTAGGGCTTATCCTAGTGGGAGCAGTAATCGCTTATCTAGTCTATTAGGAGTTATTTTTAGTTTATGAGTAGGAAGAATGTAATCTGTTACATTCTTAGTAGACTTTGTTATTTGTTAACATTGTACAACATGTTTATTTTAATGATTAGTTCATTTAATGCTGTTAATTCTACATGATGCATGATTACTGGGTATGCCCTTGATTAGTTCAATATCATGCTGTAATAATGATTAATATCATTAAGTGAGATGTATGTAATAAAATATATCAATCTAAGTCTGATTGGCACATACAAATGATGAGTGATAACGCAGTTGTCACTTGATTTTGTAAACCAGATCAGATTTATCTTGAGTTTATTTTTGAGATTACATACATAAAAGCATACACTGAGTAACTAAATAATGTGTTTATTTATGTTAGGTTATGGCGACTAAAAATATCATAGCTGAACTGAACAAAGGTGAAAAACTGAATGGGGATAACTATAAAATATGGCACCTCAAGATTCAGTATGTTCTTGAGGAACAAGAAGTTCTAGAGTGTTAATCGGGTTATGATAGAACTGTTGAGTAATCTGACCTGATACAGAGCGTGATCTTGATACCTATAAGGTATGGAAAAGGAAAGATTCCACTGCTAAGGGCATATTGATAAGTTCAATGGTGGATGACCTAGTGTTAGAGTATGAGTCATATCCTTCAGCTCATGCAGTCTGGGTAGCCCTTAGAGAGAGATACAGTGGAATAAGTCTCAGTAAGCCGTCGGTGACGATCGTTCGACCGACTACAAGAAGCGCCGAATCGTAACGATGGTTCAACATCTCAGGGAGATGTCGAATATGATTCGGGAGCTGAAAACTGCCGGTCATGAGTTGACAGATGAACAACAAGTTCAGGCGGTTATTCGTTCTCTTCCCGATTCTTGGGAGACCATGAAGCAGACCTTAACTCACAGTGAGAGTATTAAGACTTTCACTGATGTCTCACGGCATGTGGAGCTGGAGGCTGAAAGAGTAGAATCCACAAGGATTACAGGCCAAGCCTATTTGGCTGCCGGTTCTGCTGGATCATCTGGATCCAAGAAGAAATGGTACAAGAAGGGAAAGGGAAAGAATAAAAACGTTGCTACTGCTGCTGGGAAGGAACAAATCAAGAAGAAGAAGATAGGGAAGAAACCAAAAAGCAAGTTATCTTGCTTTAATTGTGGCAAGAAGGGCCACTTTGCTCGGGAATGTACTGAGCCAAAGAAGGTAACTTCTAATCTGTCTTCTGAGCATTTTGTTGCTAGTACTGTGTTGATGGCTGATTCTTATCCTTTGTGGATTATAGATTCGGGAGCAACCAACCATGTAGCTCGAGAGCGGGTTACATATGTAGTCTGCACGGGTACCTGCAGGCAACAAATGGATCTATGTAGGAAACAATGCAAGAGTCGAAGTCAAGGGAGTCGGCACTTGTAAACTTAGCCTTCGTGGTGGAAGTACTTTGTTTCTGCATGATGTCTTGTATGCTCCAGAGATTCGAAGGAATCTTGTATCTGTTACTTGTCTTCTTGATTTGGGGTACTCTGTAAATTTTTTCATTGTGTAGAACTTAAGATTGACTCTGTGTCAATCGGATATGGTTATTTATCTAATGGTTTTATGGTACTAGATGTGGTGCCTGAAGTGAATTGTGCGATTCATAGTTGTTTTTCAAACATTGCTCTTACTAGTAATGCGGATATAACTGATGAGGTTTGGCATGCTAGATTGGGACATATAGGACAAGATCGCATGAATCGATTAGCTAGAGAGGGTTTATTGGGCTCTCGTGCTAAGATTAGCTTGTCTGTATGTGAGCATTGTCTTGCTGGAAAAGCAACTAGGAAACCATTTGGAAAGGCTATTAGAGCAGACTTGCCATTGCAATTGATTCATTCGGATATTTGTGGTCCGATGAGTGTGAAGGCTAGGCATGGAGCTTCCTACTTCATTACATTTATTGATGATTTCACTAGGTATGGTCATGTGTATTTGATTTCTCAAAAATCTGAAGCGTTGGATTATTTCATTCGTTATTTGAACGAAGTTGAGAATCAAACAGAACGTAAGGTTAAGGCCTTGCGCACTGACCGTGGGGGTGAATATCTGTCTGATTTGTTCAAGACGACATGTAATGATAAGGGGATTATTAGACAGCTAACGATCCCAGGAACTCTACAGCAAAATGGGGTTGCTGAAAGAAGAAATAGGACTCTTCTTGAAATGGTTAGGTCTATGATGGCGCAGGCTAATTTGCCAGTCTCCTATTGGGGAGATGCATTACTAGCTGCGGCCTATATACTTAACAAAGTGTCTTTAAAGTCAGTTCCATCAACCCCATATGAACGTTGGACGGGCAGAAAACCAGATTTGAGCAATCTGAGACCCTGGGGGTCAGCTGCCTACGTTCATAATAGTTCTCACAAATATGGAAAACTAGGACCTAGAGGTAAGAAGTGTATCTTTATAAGATATTCTGATACCTCAAAAGGTTATGTTTTCATAGGTGAGATGTCAGATGGGACAATCTCTGAGATTGAGTCGAGAGATGCCACTTTTCTCGAAACTGAGTTCCCAACAAAGGGTGAAGTTGATAAGACAGTTCCTCTTTTTGAGGAGGATGAGTCGTTATCAACAAGTCAGATGTCCAGTGGGATACCTGAACCTAGTCAACCGAGTGGGAGTAATGTGCCTGATCACGGGGTGACTTCTCAACAGCCCAACTTACGGAAAAGTGTTCGTAAGATCATACCTAAAAGGAGGTTTGATATTGAGAATGAGGCAATGATGACACTCCCAGTTGACGAAGATGAACCTCAATCAGTTGAGGATGCGTTGGGATGTAGGGTTAGAGATAAGTGGAAAAGCGCAATGGAAGAAGAGATGGAGTCAATGATTCGGAATCAAGTTTGGGAGTTAGTCGATCTTCCTCCTGGCCGAAGGGCCATTGGGAATAAGTGGATTCTCAAAATAAAGAGGAAGTCTGATGGATCGATTAACCGATACAAGGCTCGTTTGGTTGCAAAAGGATTTATCCAAAGAGAGGGTATTGACTTTGAAGAGACATTTTCTCCCGTAGTGAAGTTTGTGTCAATCCGAGTTATCTTGGCCTTTGTGGCGAATTATGACTTGGAATTACATCAGATGGATGTCAAAACCGCTTTCCTTAACGGTGAGCTTGACGAGGAAATCTATATAGTTCAGCCAGAAGGTTTCGTTGCTTTAGGCCAAGAGGATAAAGTATGTAGATTGAAGAAATCTATATATGGGCTGAAGCAAGCGTCAAGACAATGGAACATAAGATTTAACAAAGTGGTTTTATCTTATGGTTTCGAAATGATCAATGAGGATCATCGTTTTCCTAAAGAAGGAAAAGGAAAGTATGTCATTTTATCATTATATGTTGATGATATCTTGATAGCAGAAATGACATAGGTTTTATTGAAGAAGTCAAAAGTGGTCATCTTCTCAATTTGACACAATAGATATGGGAGAAGCTGAATACATCTTAGGGGTTAAGATTATCCGGGATCGATCTAAGAGACTTTTGGGTTTGTCACAAGAGTCTTATATTACTAAGATGTTACAACATTTCAACATGTCTGACTGAACAGACACCTATTGCGAAAGGTACTGTTTTGAGCAAAAGTATGAGTCCCAAGACTCCAGCTGAAATAGCCGACATGAATAAAAAACCATATGCCAGTGTCATAGGTAGTTTAATGTATACTATGTTGTGTACTCGTCCCGATATCAGCTATGCAGTGGGCTTAGTCAGCCGGTTCCAGTCAAACCCAGGATCGAGACACTGGAAGGCAGTGAAAAGGATTTTCAGATATCTGAAGGCGACGACAGATTATTGTCTCTGTTATCAAGGACCAGATATGAGCCTTATGGGCTATTCAGATGCAGATTGGGCTGGGGACCTGGATGATAGAAAATCTACATCAGGCTATGCGTTCTTGTTGAATGGTGGCGCCATCTCATGGAACAGCAAGAAACAGGCCTGTGTGGCCTTATCTACAATGGAAGCTGAATATGTGGCATGTTCGGAATTGCATAAGCGATCAGTTGAGGAGGTTCCTAAAGCATTTGAAGATTGCTGAGAACAGTGGGAGTCCAGTGACTGTCTATTGTGACAGTCAAGCTGCGATAGCTTTTTCCAAGGATCCCAAATATCACAGCAAGGGCAAGCATATAGCTATAAAGTACAACTTTATAAGGGATATTGTTGCTAAAAAGAAGGTGATTCTTGAGTATATCCCTACACGAGCTATGCTTGCAGATCCTTTTACTAAGCCAATGACTAGAGAGTCATTTAATGAGCATGTAAAGTCTATGGGACTTCGTAGAATGTAACAGTCTTGTAATGACAATTGAATATAATGATTTGATTGTTTATAATGTCGGCCATAATCTATTCAGTGTATGTTATGTTACATTCTAGTGATAAGATCTCGATAAGCATGTTGGCAGGTAATGATTGGTCCTCTCACATGAACAATCATCTTTATTTGTTGCGTATGAATAGAGGTAAGACCGATGCTTATAGGTCAACCTATGTGGTTGTTAGCTTTGGAAGCTGTAAAATTTGTTACATTCCTATAAGTTAGGGTCGTCTTGATATTTGTATCAAGATAAGATCATTTTGTGATAAATGATCGAAGTAAATGAACCCACCATTTCTTGTACTGTTTTTGAGCCATATGTTGAGTTCTGGATTCATGTGTTGAATTCTAGATTAGACATTGGGAATGTCTAGATCGTAATCTGTACGATGTTAATTTGAGGGAAACATGCGCTCTTTATTGGTAAAGAGGACGACATCGTAGCATGTGAATTATATCACATGTGCTAAGACGACATATAAGGGTAGTAGGAGAATGGATCCCTATTTCTCTACTATGTGAGCCCTTTGAGATTATATGTTGATCTCAAAATTTGCCCTTTGTGACTATTTAGGTGTCTACTTGAAGTTTTAATCAAGGTTTGCTACTTTAGCATGTCTACCTATAACTATGGATGATTCGGTCTATGGAACATGTCTAGGAAAGCTATTGATTAAAATGAATAGATTCACACTAAAAAGGAAGATTAAATAAGTTTACATCTAATGGGTATTATTCACTAGTCGACTCTTTTCTGTTGTGTACAGAAATGTTTGTGAATATTTGGAATATGAGACATGCTCTTGACATGATGGTCAATCTAAGGGATTAGAGATGTTCATATTGATGTAAATGAGATTATTTAATCTGGGTAAAAAGCAAGACATGGATGTTTCAGGTAAACGGTTATGTACCACCAGAAATATGATTTTGTATCATCTGAAAAATGACTGTGTGTCACCTGGGAAATGGCTGTGTGCCATAAGATAAATGGTTTTGTACCACCTGGAGATGACTCTGTGTCATCGGGAGAATGATTATGTATCATATGAAGAGTGGCTAAGTTAGGCGTAACAACTTCTCTTAGCATGTATCACTCTATGAGCAGCTATGTAAGGTGTAACAACTTTCTTAGCATTTGAACGCTCAATGTGCTTGCTGTCGCATAACCATTTTCTGATTTGATGTTTCATTTAGTCTTTGTGACTATTAATCTTTGTTCTATTAGTTTTTTTTGGACAATAGATGTTGCTTCGATTTAGTCTATGTGACTAATCACCTCTTCTAAAATGGTCTGTGTGATCATTTTGTCTATGCGACATACCTTGGACGAGTGGGAGATGTTGGTTCGTGGCAGTTCCACGAACTGCACAGAGGTAGTTCGTGGAACCGCCTCGAGCACGCGCTCCTTCCCTTAAAGGGAAGGAGCGTGCGTCCAAGTGGGGGTTCGGATCAGCAGTGGCTGTCGTAGACGAAGAGGAAAACAGAGGCGAAGAAGCATTCGGCGGATCTTGGTTTGTGGAAACCTGAGGTAATTTCCACTGTGATCTTTCCTCCGACACAAGCGAAACTCCAAACAGGTATAAATTTATCTACATCATTTTCACCCAACCGATGAAGAGCTTGTCGACTATTGTCTTTAAAGAAGGTAGAATCAAGAAGGATTGATCTAGACATTAAAAAAGTTATAGATTTGTATAAAATTGAGCCATGGGATCTTCAAGGTGCAACCTCTTTTTGTTGGTCATGAATGTCAACAAACATGTTCTACTTTACATTCTATGACTTCTAAGCTTTTATCTATACCTTTTATTGCAAACAAATATAAGATAGGAACACAAGAACAAAATGGATGTTACTTCTTTAGTCACAAAGATAAAAAATAATCGACTAGGCCACATAAAAATCGAGCAATGATAGCTAGATTTTGGAATGCTATTGGAAGAGACAATTCACTTTATGCGAAGAACAACTCGATTGGAATGAGGAAGACATTGATGTTCTACAAAGGTTGAGCACTTAATGGACAAAAGTTGGATTGTATCATGCATGAATATCATCTTGAACTGAATGAGAATGCACCTCCTTAAGCAAGTATAGATAACAACCGAGCTTGTGGGTTGTGTGTAGGGCTTTTAGGAAGAAATTCTCTGCCACGAGAAACTATATAACAACGTGCGTACACGTTGCGGTGCACGTGTGCAGCACGCATGCCGCCAGATGATAGCGCGCCGTGCGGTATAAGAAGGAACACCCCCTTTATAAGGGGGTGTGCTGCGTCCAAAGGAGAGAGGGATCAGGGTTTTGACGCCGAAAGGTTGTGGGCAGCGGAGAGTTGTCGAGAGAAAGAACAGTGAACACCAAGGCGCTGACGGATCTTGCCTCGTGGAAAAGGAGGATCTTTCCGACGTGATTGATCCTCAGACGGCGTGCAGAAACTTCGTCCAAAACAGTACCAGGAAGCGAGAAGATTTCTGACGACCGCTGTAAGTTTATTTTCTTATATCCCAGTTTTTTTTTTACATATTCATTTTTCTATTATTTTTGCTTAGATAATCTCGATTAGATGCTAAAACTTCCTACATTGGTATCAGAGCCAAGGTTAGTAAGCATCTAATCGGGTTTAGAAATTTTTTTTCTGTAAATCTACTGTTCATCGCGAAAAAAAAAGGTGTCTCGGAGAAGATGAACAGTTGCTGCCCTGGCGACTACCCTGGCGAAGAATAGAAAACCACTCTGGACAAACTGCTCTGGTCTGTCTAGAGCAGTTTGTCGAGTGGAAAACCACTCTGGCAAACTGGCCAGGGTGGTTTTGAGCCTAGCCAGGGCGGTTACACCCTCGGCAGAGTGGTTTTAACCTGGCCAGGGCAGTTTGAGCCTTGGCAGAGTGGTTTTAACCTGGCCAGGGCAGTTTGAGCCTTGGCAGAGTGGTTTTAACTTTGGCGAGGCTGAGCCTTGGCAGTGGTTTCCACCGTCGTGAGCGGTTTGAGCCCAGCAGTGGTTTTAACCTTGCAGGCGATTTACCTTGGCAGAGTGGTTTTAACCTTGCGCGACCTTAGCAGTGGTTTTTAACCTTGCGGCGGTTTCCTCGGCCGAGCGGTTTACCGCCAAGCAGCGTTCTGCTGGCGAGCGATTCTTGCCGAGCGAAGCGGTTTGTCGCCGAGGCGCGGTTCTGCCATACGCCAGGCGATTCTTGCCGCTGGCGAGCGATTCGCGCCGTGGCGAGCTTCCGCCTTCCAGGCGGTCGCTGCGCCAGGCGGTTCGCTGCCGAGCGGTTTCACCGCCCGAGCGGTTTCCGCTGCCGAGCGGTTTTGCTGCCGAGCGGCCCGATCCGCTGCCAGCGGTTTCCGCCAGCGATTTCACTTTGCCGGTTTCCATGCTGCGGTGGTTTCACCGCCAGCGGTTTATCACTGTCAGGGCGGTTTTCCGCTTGCCAGGGTGGTTTTATGCCCGGCAGAGCAGTTTACCGCCAAGCAGGGCGGTTTATCGCCTGGCCAGAGCGGTTTACCGCCTGGCCAGGGCGGTTTGCCGCCTGCCAGGGCGGTTTAAGCCCTGGCAGGGCGGTTTAACCGCAGACCAGGGTGGTTTCAATCCTGGTAGGACGGTTTTAACGCTGTGAAGAGCGGTTTAAGCCCTGGAAAGGGCAGTTTAAGCCCGGTGGTTTTACTGCAATAAGACCGGTTAGCATAAGTAATCAGTTTGGTGACTGATCTGAACCGGTCAAGTATTCACTTAAAGTGGTCGGGAACCACAGTAAGTGCCCAAGAAGTTGACTAAGTTGACTTTGGTCAACTTGACTCATAACTTAATAATCAAGTAATTGTTTGGAGCAATTAGTACTTGAAATAAATAACTTACAGATAGACAAAATGAACTAGAGTTGATGGCTAGGAATAATGTGAAAAATTAAACAACCGTTTATTTCACTCGAGTGCCTGGGGTATTCGGAGAGAAATAAAGGAGTTTTGGTTTTCACATAAAAAGTCGAGTCAAAAACAAATAAATCGATTAGACTTAGATGATAGTCGATTGGTAAGAGTACCATTTGACTGGTCTAAGTCAGTCGACTGTCCTCCATAAAATCAAGGAAATTTATTCTTGATTTATTATGATAGATCCATGCCTATATATAAATTGAATTAAGCCGGTATATGTACTGGTTTGTCGGTTTTGTACTGACTTAATTAATTTCAATTTTTTCAGATGGCACGGATGATTACCACTATGACTAGACGCGATGTATTGCGTAATCGGCTGAGAGAGGCTATCCAGGGGATAGAGTATGACTCAGCTCATGGAGTCGGGTGGCACATCGGGAGGCTTGATAGATTGTTCTGGAGACTCGAGATGCAGGAGTTTCCGATTCTGGACAATTACAGAATTTGGGCTCTGGTCCGCTCAATGCCACAGCGCCTGAGTGAGATTGCGCATGAGATCTGGGGGCGCTATGAGGGACGTGTCTCTTATACCCAGTTATGCGCTGAGCTGCTTCACTACGAGGCCTGTGAGGTGCATAGTGATGATCCAGAGGATGATTCGGAAGAGGACCCTGATGGAATCTTTCCTTTTGGATCGCTTCAAAGGTGTCCTACAGAAGATTCTGCATCCTGGCATCATCTTGAGAGCATCTCGACGGGGGATGTCCTAGATCATTACTGCACTAGTGTTTGTCCTAGTGGGAGTAATGATCATCTATCTAGTTGCTTAGTTTTTATTTTTCAGTTATGAGTAGAAAGAATGTTATATGTAACATTCTTAGTAGAGTTATCTTTGTTATTTGTTGACAATGTACAGCAAATTTAATTTAATGATATGTTCATATTATGCTGTTAACTCTACATGTGCATGATATTTTTACTCTTTGATTTGTTCATATTGAGTATAATTTAAATGATAGGTTCATTTAATAATATCATGTTAAGATGAGATGTATGTAATGTAATTGATCAAAGTCGATTCGATTGGAACATACAAATGATGAGTGGGAATTGGATTGTCACTTGATTTTGTAAACCAAATCGAATTCACATTGAGTCAGTTTGTAGATTACATACATAAAATCATACACTGAATAACTAAATAATGTGTTTATTTATGTTAGGTTATGGCAACTAGAAACATCATAGCTGAACTCAATAAGGGTGAGAAACTCAATGGGGATAACTACAAAATCTGGCACCTCAAGATACAGTATGTACTTGAAGAACAAGAAGTTCTAGAGGTTGTAAATCAGGTCATGGTAGAACCTGTAGATGGTCCCACTGTACAAAATAGATGAGATATTGATGCCTATAAGGCATGGAAGAAGAAAGACTCCACTGCTAAGGGCATCTTGATTAGTTCAATGATAGATGACCTAGTCTTTGAGTATGAGTCGTATCCTTCAGCTCATGCTGTCTGGGTTGCCTTTAAGGACAAGTACAGCGGAGTCAGTCTGAGCAAACTTCGATAGCTAACGATCAAGTTCGATAGTTACAAGAAGCGCCTGAATGTCACTATGGTTCAACATCTCAGGGAGATGTCGAATATGATTCGGGAGCTTAGAATCCGCCACGAGCCGGATGAACAATGTGTTCAGCTCATTCGATCCTTCCGATTCTTGGGAAACCATGAAGCGCACCCTTACTCACAATGAGAGTATTAAGACTTTCGGATGTCTCGCGCCATGTAAAACTTGAGGCGGAGAGTAGAATCACGAGGATTTCGCCAAGCCTATTTGGTCACGGTTCACTGGATCATCTGGATCCAAGAAAAAGAGATGGTTCAAGAAAGGGAAGGGAAAGAAGAAGGAAGTTGCAACTGTAGGTGGGACTGGCCTAATCAAGAAGAAGAAGAACAAGAAGACGGGGAAGAAACCTAAAAGCAAGGTAACTTGCTTTAATTGTGACAAGACGGGTCACTATGCTCGGGAGTGTACCGAGCCAAGAAAGGTAACTTCGATTGCCTTGAGCATTTTGTTGCTAGTTCATGTTGTTGGTGATTCTTATCCTTTGTGGATTATAGATTCGAGCAACCAACCATGTAGCTCGGGAGCGAGTTACATATGTGGAGTACCGTCGGTACCACCGCAACAAATGGATATATGTAGGAAACAATGCAAGAGTCAAGTCAAAGAGGTCGGCACTTGCAAACTTAACCTTCGGTGGAAGAACTTTGTTTCTACATGATGTCTTGTATGCTCCCGAGATTCGGAGGAATCTTGTTTACATACTTGTCTTCTTGATCTAGGGTATTGTATAAATTTTTTACAATGTTGAACTCAAGATTGACTCAGTGTCAATCGGTTATAGTTTTTTAACGAATGGTTTTATGGTTCTTGATGTGGAACCAAATGACAATTGTGCGATTGATAATTGTTTTTCAAATATTGCTCTTACTAGTGATGCAGAAATAACTGATGATATTTGGCATGCTAGATTAGGACATATAGGACAAGATCGCATGAATCGATTATCTAAAGAGGGCTTATTGGGCTCTCGAGCTAAGGTTAGCTTGTCTATATGTGAGCATTGTCTTGCTGGAAAAGCAATTAGGAAACCATTCGGTAAGGCTATTAGGGCAGAGTCTCCATTGCAATTGATTCATTCGGATATTTGTGGTCCAATGAATGTGAGGGCTAGACATGGAGCTTCCTATTTCATTACATTTATTGATGATTTCTCTCATTTCAGTCATGTGTATTTGATTTCTCACAAATCTGAAGCATTAGATTGCTTCATTCGTTATATGAACGAAGTTGAGAATCAAATGGAACGTAAGGTTAAGACTTTACGCACTGACCGTGGTAGAGAATATTTGTCTGATATGTTCAAGACAATATGTAATGATAAAGAGATTATTAGACAACTGACGATCCTTGGAACTCCACAAAGAAAATGGGGTTCGAGAGAAATAGGACTCTTCTAAATGGTTAGGTCTATGATATGAGCTAATTTGCCGATCTCCTTTTGGGGAGATGCATTATTAGCTGCAGCCTATATACTTAACAAAGTGCCTTCAAAGTCAGTTCCAACTACCCCATATGAACGGTGGACGGGCAGAAAACCAGATTTGGGAAATCTGAGACCACGGGTCATTTGCCTCACGTTCATATGGAAAATTAGGACCTAGAGGTAAGAAGTGTATCTTTATAAGATATTCGATACCTCAAAAGGTTATGTTTTCATAGGTGAGATGTCGATGGAACCATCTCTTGGATTCAAGAGATGCCACTTTTCTCGAAACTGAGTTCCCAACAAGAGGTGAAGTTGATAAGACAGTTCCTCTATTTGAGGAAGAAGAGTCGTTATAAAATGGGATAACTGGAACTATTCAAACCACTGGGAGTACTTTTCCAAGTCACGGGGTGACATCACAACATCCCAACTTACGGAAAAGTGTTAGTAAGATCAAACATAAGAAGAGGTTTGATATTTAGAATGAGGCAATGATAACACTCACTGTTTACCATGAGGAACCTCAGTCAGTAAAGGAAGCTCTGGGCTCTAGAGCTGGAGAAAGGTGGAAAGTTGAAATGGTTGAAGAAATGGAGTCAATGATTAAGAATCATGTTTGGGAGTTAGTCGATCTTCCTCCTGGCCGAAGGGCTATTGGGAATAAATGGATTCTCAAAATAAAGAGGAAAGCTGATGGATCGATTAACCGATACAAAGCTCGTCTAGTTGCAAAAGGATTTACCCAATTAGAGGGTATTGACTTTGAGGAGACATTTTCTCCCGTAGTAAAGTTTGTGTCAATCCGAGTCATTTTGGCTTTAGTGGCTCACTATGACTTGGAGTTACATCAAATGGATGTAAAAACCGCTTTCCTTAACGGTGAGCTTGATGAAGAAATCTATATGGTTCAACCAGAAGGTTTCGTTGTTGAAGGCCAAGAAAACAAAGTATGTAGATTGAAGAAATCTATATATGGGCTAAAGCAAGCATCAAGACAATGGAACATAAGATTTAACGAAGTGGTTTTATCTTATGGTTTCGAAATGATCGATGAGGATCATTGCGTTTTCCTGAAGAAGGATAAAGGAAAGTATGTCATTTTATCGTTATATGTTGATGATATGCTGATTGCAGGAAATGACATAGGTTTTGTGATAGAAGTCAAAAAGTGGCTTTCATCACAGTTTGACACAATAGATATGGGAGAAGCTGAATACATCTTAGGAGTAAAGATTATCAGGGATAGATCTAAGAGACTTTTGGGTTTGTCTCAAGAGTCTTATATAAATAAGATGTTACAACATTTCAGCATGTCCAATTGCAACAGTGAACAGACACCTATTGTGAAAGGTACTGTTCTGAGCAAGAGTATGAGTCCCAAAACTCCAAATGAAATAGCCGAGATGAATAAAAAACCATATGCCAGTGCTGTTGGTAGTTTAATGTACACTATGTTGTGTACTCGTCCCGATATCAGCTATGTTGTTGGCTTAGTCAGCCGTTTCCAGTCAAACCCAGGACCGAGACACTGGAAGGCAGTAAAAAGGATATTTAGATATCTGAAAGCGACGACAGATTACAGTCTCTGTTATCAAGGATCAGATATGAGCCTGATGGGATATTCAGATGCAGATTGGGCTGGGGACCTAGATGATAGAAAATCTACATCAGGCTATGCGTTCTTGTTGAATGGTGGCGCCATCTCTTGGAACAGCAAGAAACAGGCCTGTGTGGCCTTATCAACCATGGAAGCTGAATATGTGGCATGTTCGGCAGCTGTACAAGAAGCGGTCTGGTTAAGAAGGTTCCTAAAGCATCTGAAGATTGCTGAAGACAGTGGGAGTCCGATTATCGCTTCATCGTGATACGATCAGCTGCGATAGCTTTTTCTAAGGATCCCAAATATCACAGCAAGGGCAAGTATATTGCTATAAAATACAACTTTATCAGGGATATTGTTGCTAAGAAGAAGGTTATTCTTGAGTATATCTCTACTCGAGCTATGCTTGCAGATCCTTTTACTAAGCCAATGACTAGAGAGTCATTTAATGAGCATGTAAAGTCTATGGGACTTCGTAGAATGTAACAATTTTGTAATGACAATCAGATATTGTAATTTGATTGTTCTTTAATGCAAGCCATAATTTATTCAGTGTATGTGATGTTACATTCTGATAAGATCTCGGTGAGCATGTTGACAGGTAGTGATTGGTCCTCTCACATGGACAATCATCTCTGTTTGTTATGTACGAATAGAGGTAAGACTATTACTTATAGGATAACTTTGGAAGTTATATGTATGAGATACATACCTATAAGTTGGAGTCGTCTTGATATATGTATCAAGATAAGATCATTTAAGAAAAGTGATCGAAGTAAATGTTCCCAACATTTATTATACCTGTTTGTGAGCCAGATTAGAATTCATATGTTGAATTCAGGATTAGACATTTGGAATGTCTGGATCAAAATCTGTACGATGTTGAGATTAACATGCGCTCTTTATTGATAAAGAGAATAACATCGTAGCATGTGATTCATACCACGTGTGCTAAGACGACAATAAGGGTAGTAGGAGAATGGATCCCTGCTTCTCTACTATGTGAGCCCTTTTGAGATTATATGTTGATCTCAGCGTTTGCCCTTTGTGACTATTTAGGTGTCTGCTTGAAGTTTTAATCAGGGTTTGCTACTTTAGCATGTAAACCTATTGACTATGGATGATTCGGTCTATGGAACATGACTAGGAAAGCGACTGGTTAAAATGAATGGATTCACACTAAAAAGGAAGATTAAACACGTTTACACCTTTGATAATTATTCACTGGTCGACCCATTTCTGTTATGTATGGAAATGTTTGTGAATATTAAGAATATAGAACATGCTCTTAACTTGATGGTCATGATGAGGGATTAGAGATGTTTATATTGATGTAAGTGGAGATTATTTAATCTGGGCAAATAGCAAGACATTATATCCAGGAAAACGGTTAAGTACCACCAGGAGAAAGGTTCAGTACCACCTGGTAAATGGCTGGGAGTCACCTAGAGGATGACAATGGGTCATCAAGTGAGTGACTATGTGTCATTCAGAGAATGGTTATACACCATTTATAGAGCGGCTAAGTTAAGCGTAACAACTTTTTTTAGCATTGATCGCTCATGAGCAAATTATGTAAGGTGTAACAACTTTCATAGCATTGGATTGCTCAGTGTGCTTGCTGTCGCACGAGCCATTTTCCTAAGTATGAATTGGTTGTTCTAATGGTCTTTGTGACTATTCATCTCTGTTCTATTAGTCTTTTGAGACTATGATCTCCGACACGATTCTGGTCTATGTGACTGGATACTTCTATTAGTCATTTGGGACTAATGACTCTTGCTCTATTTGGTCCATGTGACTAAATACCTCTTATTGATCTATGTGACTATTTTGTCTATGCGACATACTTTGGACGAGTGGGAGATGTAATCGTTGCACACGCTGCGTGCAACGTGTACGCATTTACATGAAATGCGCCGATAGCGCACGCCGTGCAAAAAGGAACACCCCTTTATAAGGGTGTCGTGTCCAAAGGAGAGAGGGATCAGGGTTTTGACGCCGAAAGGCTGTGGGCAGCGGAGAGTTGTCGAGAGAAAGAACAGTGAACACCAAGGCGCTGACGGATCTTGTCTCGTGGAAAAGGAGGATCTTTCCGACGTGATTGATCCTCAGACGGCGTGCAGAAACTTCGTCCAAAACAGTACCAGGAAGCGAGAAGATTTCTGACGACCGCTGTAAGTTTATTTTCTTATATCCCAGTTTTTTTTTACATATTCGTTTTTCTATTATTTTTGCTTAGATAATCTCGATTAGATGCTAAAACTTCCTACACTATATATTCATCTTGTTGGTATAATGACTATTTATCCTTCCTATATGATTTTTATTCGACTAAGCAAGATGGCTCCAAGCTAGAGATGCATGGCTTACCATCAAGACCATCAACTTCTAGATTGCAAGCTAGAAGTAGAGGTGCACCACCAATTGTCGGGTCATTCATTTCTACAATTTTTCACAGCCCGTCCTATTTATGTCAATTGATCAAGTGCTCTCCGATCGACCATTGAAGAACTAATGCATTTCTGACAAACACCTTCGACTCATCCATATGTATATTGATACTACTAGAGGCTCTAATCAAGTAGGGGAGCAAGTGACAAATTGGAGGGTTATTAACGAGTTGGTTGCATCAAAACTTTGCCATGATGAGGTTTACAAAGATTGCAATTGCTCCAACTCCGCAAATGATGTTCAAAAGTGTGATGCAACTAGTTGACGCTTCAACTTCCAACTCAAGTGAATTATGGAAGTGAAAAGATGTACTAACCCGGAATACATGTGCTCATAACATACTCATTTCAGGATATAAATAAGTTTCAAAAGAAATAAATTAACCATAAATTTTATGTACATTATAAGCAAAAGTAATTTGGATGTTGAGGTGGATCTGACTTTTGTCATGCTTGCCTTCCTCTATTAACGACGGTCTGTTTGGAAGGAGGTGAGGGAAAGATAATTAAGTAGAGGAAAAACTTTAAAACTTGTTTGGGAAAGGGTGAAAAAAGGAAGAGAATGAAATGGAAGAAGGGTAACTTTTACCCTT
This sequence comes from Wurfbainia villosa, assembly GCA_025175895.1. Classification (NCBI taxonomy): domain Eukaryota; kingdom Viridiplantae; phylum Streptophyta; class Magnoliopsida; order Zingiberales; family Zingiberaceae; genus Wurfbainia; species Wurfbainia villosa. The sequence continues at coordinate 109,287,933 of CM045997.1, forward strand.
GTTTAGAAGGTTTTCTTACACCCTGATTTGGGGTGTAAGTTTTTCCCTTCTCTTCCCCTTCCATTAATGAAGCTCCCCTTACTCCATCCAAACAAGGCGTAAGAAGAGTATGGGATTTCATCTGAAGACAGAGGGCTTCAATAGCTAATTATGTCTTCTTTGAAGAAGGTCATAATCTGAAACGAATGGACATTAATTATAATCTTGTCCGTTACTTTGCTACCATCCATGTGCCTTGAACTCTATAAAATTGTAGATGTCTATCTTTGCATCTAAGTGAATTGTCATGGATTTTTGTTCTTTATTTGTATCAAGGATTTTCTACATTGTTTCTTTATAGAGTGTTTTTTATAAATATTCTTGAGTGTTAACTTAATGAACACTAAGTTAGTCTCTAAGAAACACGATTAGAATTTAGTAATAGCTTTGTGATATACGATATATCGACTCTACTAGCCACTAGGTTATGCAAACTATCTATTAAACTTCTATAATATTTTGAGTCAATATTTTTGTCTTCTGAATCACTATCCTATTGAGATTGTTGTGTTAGACAATCAAAGGAGTGAATAGTAATTGCCATGCAAATTAAACATCTACTCTTTTTAATGCATTGTGAAACACAAATATATATATATATATATATATATATATATATATATTCAAAATCCTCATTCCTATTCTACGACATATAACATGTTCTTAAGTCATTCCTAAAAGCCCACAAGCTTTCTCCTTTTTGAATACCTTTTGAAGGTGAAAAAAAACTTTTATAACAACTATCTTTTTACTAGTTTTCAATAAGAGAAAACAAAAGGATAAAGTTAATGAGTATAAGAGAAAGATTTAGAAGGTTAGACAATCTATATTTCGTCAACGTTTGAATGCTCCTCGTGGTCCTCCTTTTATAGTGTTTAATCTCGTCATCCTTTATTTATTGTTATACTATTATATTGTTCATTAATTAATCGGATTCACTTTCAGTTGATTTTCTAATTATTTCTATATAGTTTTGCTAATGACTATCTTAGTCGACAGATTCCAACACTAATTGACTGATCTCTTGGAAACCCAAAATCATCCAACTATTGTAACTTTAGCATGTTAGGTCAATGAATAGTTTTGGCGTTCTCTCAAGTCATCAATCTACTTGATTGCAACAACAATCAAATAAGCAATCAACTACCTTCCAAACATAAATATTCTATTGTGAGCCACTAAGATTGAGTTAACTACTCATTAGTTGACTCGAACAAAAATATTCTATTGTGAGCCATCAAGACTGAATTAACTCCTTAATTAATTGACTCAACTCATCAATCGAGTGGATTCCAACATCAATTGACTAAACCCAATGAGTCGACTTTCTAATCAACTAGTCTTTGAAAAGAAAGATTTTGTTTGAGAGCTACCAAGCATATTGACTCCTTAATCAACTTCGCTCCTAGTTGATTAGGAACACCCTTTAATTGACCGAAGCTTTAACTATAATCATATTAATGATTCAGTCTTCATCTAAGTTGAGAATTTACCTCTCTTAGGGATACAAGTCCTTCAACTTTCATAGTTTATACATGAACTCACAGTTTCCATCTTGACTTCACTACTAAGGTTGTTTTTCAATGAGTTACTTATCCCTTAGATGAAGGAAGCCTCAACTCACTCCCTATACTATCATTGCTTCAATTTTAAATTCAACTTAACTTAGTTTGATAATTTTATTTTAAATAATACAAAGTCTTATTTAAAGTTCAACTCACTACTAGGGATGAATATTTTGAGTTGTGCTTTGGGTTTATCCAGTAGATGAACCAGGAAGGTCGTCGATCTATTATAAAAAAATCCAAAGTAAAACTAAATAGGTATATAGCACAAATTATGTGTGAGGTGGGTAGACTTGACAATGGTTCAAAATCAATGATTTGATGGTTCATGAAAAATCGATCCTTAATCTTAACTACTAAGACAATTACGATTCACGATTTGAAACTATCGATTACGATTAGGTCAAAGTTTGACGTAGTTCAAAAATTAGTCTGAAATCCTAAGAGATGGTTTTGTGCGCGACGATTTTGTAGAAGATCCTTGGAAGCTAGAAGGGGGGGGGGGGAGGGGGTGAATAGTGTCGATTCGTTTCGTGATGGAAATCGTTCGCGTTCGTCTAAAATTTTCGTTAGCGCGCAGCGGAAATAAAACAAATAGCAATAACGAAATACGACAAACACAATTCACAACACAAGCATATAACGTGGTTCGGAATCGAACGATTCCTACTCCACAGATCGAGCTCTAGTGATGCGCACGCAATCACTAATCATAAATAACTCCTCGGAACAATCCGGAGATGGAGAAACCTTGTACAAGTTATCTTACAACAGTAAGAAATAATACAAGCAAGATACAATGCAAATACAAAAAACAAATAAAGAAAACTTTACAACACTTTGCTTTTGATTGCTTGAATGCTTGGTTGCTTGACTTGCACTTGAAGACTCTGATTTGCAGCAACAAATCGCCCCATAAGCTCTCAAGAACCGGTGGTGATTTCCTCCTCCATGAGCTCCATTTAAAGCTGCAACCTGGGCTAGAAATCGCCGATCAATCGACTGCTCAGAACCATCAGTCAACTGATGTCACTGTTGTCGTGAGACAACGGCTAGATCCACGCTGGAAAGATCCAACGGATCCATCATCAGTCGACTGATCATGACCATCAGTCGACTGATCGAGCCTCCACTCGACTGCTAACCCCAGCAGTCGAGTCAGACTCCATTCTGTGCCCGAAAAACCGAGCACGGTCGGTGATCACATGATCGATCGGCTTTCAATCGATCATTGCCCACCTCGGTAGTCGATCGCCAATTCCCGCAGTCAAACCCTAGTTGACTCACGCCAGTCGACTGCCACATGGCACCCGTCGACTGGCACACCTCAAATATGAGGTTTTAACCCAAGTATGGTTCCCCAATAATTGCTAGACCACCCTTAGCCTAGACCTAAGCCTTCTAGCCATCTCCGTCAGCCTCACGTCTCTAGGATCCCTCCAAGTCATCCATGACTTGTTCATCCATTACGCTAGCCTTCAGATGCTTCCATCGGCTATGTCATGCTAACGGTGTCTACACCGCTAAGACTCCGTTTGAATTTTACGCCGCCAAGACTCCGCTTGGACTTTACACTGCCAACCATTGGACTTATGCTGCCAAGACTCCCGCTTGGACTTTACGCCGCCAATATCAAACCCCTTGGACTTCTCAAATGCCAAGACTCAAGCTTGGACTTTCCCTTGCCAACCCATGTTGGACTTTCCATGCCAAGTACTCAAGACTTAGACTTTACTTTGCCAAGACCCATGCTTGGACTTTACATGTCAAGTACTCAAGACTTGGACTTTCCATGACATGGTCAACTCCAGTCAACCATCAAAATCCCCTCGAGTCAAACTCGAGTTCGATTAATCATAACCCGGGTCGATTGTTCCAACAATCTCCCCAAAATATTATTAGACATCAATGTCAACTCACTATGTCAAACATCAAAACATCACTCGAGTCCGGTCAATCGTGACCTGGGCTGATTGCACCAACAATCTCCCCCTTTTTAATGTTCGACAAAAACACATACCTTTGAGTTAGAACACTAACTCAAATTACCTTACCAATTATCCCAAATTGGTAATTTTATGTTCTCCCCCTTTTTGACATACATCAAAAAGGTTTTCTCCAAGGAGGTCAATGTCTCATGTCCCAATGAGATCTTACAATCTCCTCCTTGGTCCAAAAATACCTAGGATGTCTACCATCTTCCTAGTGATAAGTCTCATATCACTCAAGAGAGACAATCCTATACACTCTCCCAATTTCAAATTGGGTATCTCAAAATTCCATTTTCCTTCTCATGAGGAAAAATATCATCCATCATCCCATGATGGATGCCTCCCCCTAAAGGCTTACTCCCCCTTGACCATTGCACCAACAATGTCCTTAGGAAGTCCCTAAGCCAATAGGAACTTTAAACCATCAAAATTAAAGCCTAAAGTTCAACATTGAACTTTTCTTCATCTTAAAATTGATACAAACCCTAAACAACTCTCCTAATCCATATCCAATGGATTTTCACCCTTCCTAATACTTTCCAAAGCATATCCTAGGGTTAGGAGTGGTTAGGGAACCTCACCATAGCTGAAATGGAGTTAAACACCCTTGTTTCACCTGAAATCAGCATAAGCGATGAGTCCTTGAAATCGATCGGCACCAAGCGAATCGACTAATAAGCTGCGCAGCGATTCTACTAGGGTACTTTCGCCAGGGTTGTTTCCGCCAAGGTGGTTTCCGCCAGGGCAGTGCCGCCGTGCACCAGGGCGATTTTGCTAGGGCAATTTTGCCGCCAGGGCGGTTTCTTTGCGAGCTGTATCGCTATCGATCGTGATCGAAAATACAATTTTTTGATTATCGTAAAGCTTTGAAAAATCAGAAGTAATTATACATAGCTTGAAAAATCATGAAATTTCATATGTATAATACTTATAACACATACAATTGGTGAAAAATATTAGAAAAATATTTTATCCATTAAAATAAGAGATTGATACAAAGTTTAAAACCATTAAAAATTTTAATGTTTTGACTCTACTTTGTATCAACTTCATCAATAGTGATTGTTATCAAACGATAGACTTCACCAAGGTTTTCTAAAGTGATTTTAAAATGTTTTTGAAAATCTATTTTGAACCATGGACTCTTGGCTAGATGTACATGACTTGTACATTAGCTTTCCTCATGATTCATATTGATGATTGAGATAAGTTTAAGTTCATCTAGATGCACTATCTATGCACCTTGAACTTAACTTATTTTTCTAACATCTCACATGTTGTAACGCCCGCCCTTTTCCAGACCCTGAATGTCCGGAGGGGCGGCGCGTGACGCGACCGTACATACTTACATTACATACAGCGGAAGACTTTATGCATACTTCTTAATTCTTACAGCGGAAGACTTTAGACATTTTTTTTTTCTTTTTAAAACATAAACACGCATTGACATATATATATATATATATATATATATATATATATATATATATATATATATATATATATATATATATATATTTATATATATATATATATATATATATATATATATACTTCTTCTTCTTCACATAGAGCATGCATCATAGCATATATAGATACTTCTTCTTACTTCTTCTTTACTTCTTCTTATTAGCATAGAACATGCATCATAACATAGATAGGTACTTAGTGCTTAGTTCAAGTTCTTAAACGACACCATCATAAGCAGGCATAATAAGGACATCCATAGACATCATCATCATAGGTAAACACATATATATGTAGACCTAATCTGATCTTCTCCACCATGCCACTACCACACACATTTGGCCCCTCCTGCTGCTCCCATTAGTTTATCCATCCCTTACCCTTATCTGCAGTACGAGGGAAAGATAAACTATAAGCACATAGGCTTAGTAAGATCCTGTCCTACTCACAAAAACCATACATCGACATTAATCATGGCATGTAGCATTCATAACATATAAGCAATATAATGTAACATACATGGCATCATCAACTTAACATGTAGCATAAGTAACATAAGTAAATATAACATGTATCATCCATAACTTAGCGGCATAACATGAATATATGCTTAACCAACATAACATGCATCGTATGTAACTTAGTAACATAAACATCATAGCATATCCTCAAACATAACAGGTAACGTATATAACATAAGCATGTAAACATTCCTAACATATCATCAAACATAACATGTAAACATAGATAACATAAGCATGTAAACATAGACATCATATCATATCATCAAGCATAACATGTAAACATAAATATCATATCGTATCATCAAACATAACATGTAAACATAGCATCATATCATATCATCAAACATAACATGTAACGTATCTAACATAAGCATGTAAATATAACATCATATCATATCATCAAGCATAACATGTAAACATAAACATCATATCGTATCATCAAACATAACATGTAAACATAGCATCATATCATATCATCAAACATAACATGTAACGTATCTAACATAAGCATGTAAACATAACAATCAGCAGGTAAACATATGCAGGATGTTTTGAAAACATATATTTTAGGTACGTAAACATAAATCTCAACATATTTGGGCCCGACATTGTACCACTTCTTCATTATCATAGCGCGCATCCCTAAATAGGCCCGAGGTAGCAAGTCTCGAACCTAATAGGTTTCTAGGCCCGAGTCTTATTCCATCGACCTAGGGGCAATCGTCATAGCGTAGAAGCCCATCCTAGGCCCGAGTCTTACTCCATCGACCTAAGGCATCTTGGAGCCCATCCCGTACTAGGCCCGAATCTTATTCCATCGACCTAGGGGCAATCATACATAGAAGCCCATCCTAGGCCCGAGTCTTATTCCATCGACCTAGGGCATCTTAGGAGCCCATCCCTTCTTGGACCTTGTTAAGGTCTTGGTACAAGCCATGCAGAAGGTAAAATACTTATATGCTTATTTGTACAACATAGCTTATTTCATTAACATAGCATGGCATACTTCATTTCATAACACATCATGCTTCATTTCATTAACATAGCATAGCATACTTCATTTCATAACACATCATGCTTCCTTGCATTAACATAGCATAGCATACTTCATTTCATAACACATCATGCTTCATTGCATTAACATAGCATAGCATACTCCATTTCGTAACACATCATGCTTCATTTCATTAACATAGCATAGCATACTTCATTTCATAACACATCATGCTTCATTGCATTAACATAGCATAGCATACTTCATTTCATAACACATCATGCTTCATTGCATTAACATAGCATAGCATACTTCATTTCATAACATATTTCAAATATCGCATACACATAGACATGGCATAAGGCATGGCATCAAAGTAAGTAAACACTAACCTAAGGCATGTTATCTTCATCTAGCATTATTTAATATCACAAGTCAGCATGAATTCACCCAACTTAAAACACATGTTAACCTATTCATTTAACTTAACAACAACTTCATATGCACATAAAACTTGGATTAGACTTCATTTAATCACCCAAGGTTCATGGTGGCCGAATGGTCCATAGGGTTTTCTAGGGTTATCTTTTAACCTAATTCATTTAGCATAACAACAACTTCAGTCACCCAAAAGCATAGGTTGGCCGAATGGTCCATAGGGTTTTCTAGGGTTATCTTTTAACCTAATTCATTTCAACTCCTAACATCATCATATAGTTACCAAAACATAGCATGAAACTTCATTGAAACCCTAAAAGCATGGCCGAATGGGTCTTGGTGGCCATTAGGGTTAGCTTTTGTCCTAATTCATTTTAACTCCTAACATCATCATATAGTTACCAAAACATAGCATGAAACTTCATTGAAACCCTAAAAGCATGGCTTGGCCGAATGGGTCTTGGTGGCCATTAGGGTTAGCTTTTGACCTAAACCCTTTTTCCATCCTACATCATCATCTAGTTACTAAAACATAGCATATAACTTCATGGAAACCTAAAATCATAGCTTGGCCGAATATAACATATAGATTTCTTTTATAAAACATCAAACGAAGCTACTCAGTATGCAGTGAGGGATACTTACATCCTTCGCTTTGCTTTGGGTGGGGAAGATGACCTAAGGAAGATCAAAACCTAGCCTTCTCTTGCTTGGATAGGGTTCGGCCAAAGGTGGAGAGGGAGCTAGAATTCGGTGAGAAGAAGAAGAAGAAGAGAGGAAGTGGCAAATTAGAACCTTCCCTCTTCTTTATAAAGGGAGGAAGAGAAGTTTCTCTTCTCTTCTTCCATGCCTCTTCATTTACCTTTATCTCACTTATCTATAATCCCCCCCTTCATCTAATGATGTAGTCCTATTGGGCTTCTGGTTAGTGGGTGCATCTATAGGGTTTGGCTATCTCTAGAGGTTTGGGGTTCAATTCCTAAGCCTTGCACCCCTTTTTGGCTTATTTCTTTTATTTTTGGAAAAAAACCCACATAAAGCCCATGATCATCAAGCCAAAAATTCTTGTAAAATTGCTAGGAATTTTACGGGCGTTACACATGTATCTAAGATGAATTAAGCACACACAAGTCAAAGTAATTGTGAGATGTGGGATTAGGGTTATTGTAGTCTCATGCATTTTCTAGGCAACTTTATTTGACTCCCTTATAGATGGGACTTCAAATCATGCCATAATCCTTAACTCAATTTTAATTAATGCATGAATGATCTTGGCATAAATGATAGCAATAATTAAGCATGGTCAATGATCATGATGTCATGACATATGATATAATCTAAAAACACATGACATTAGTTCTTAATCCTAAACATAATCATGACATATTAATGATAAATATAAGTATGATGTCATGGCATGTCAAATTTGTATACATAAACACATTAGCATACACATAATCAGACAAATACACATAATTTTTTATAAACAAAATATTTCATTCAAATATAACTTTTAGTTTTTACAAGCAAAATGGAAGTCTGAATTTCTCAACCTCACTAAGAAACTAAAAACAGAATCCCTAAACATCCTCTAGCTGTCATCTCCTGCAGATGGTGGAGGCGGAGGAGGCTGCTGGCTCAGCGTCCAGGTCCTCATCATCTCGTACATATCGATCTAGCACTAATCCATCCTGCTCTGGCGCTCCTCCATCCTGCTGTGGCACTCCTCCATCTGACTAAGCTGCTGACTCATGGAGGACTGGCCCGATATGATCTCCATCAGTCGTGAGTCAACAGACTGCTGGTAATCCCCGAATCTGACCTCCAACTGTGCAACACGATCTGAAACACTTGCTGCTGGTGCATCTGCTGGCATATGGTCATCCTCGTCAGTAGTATCGGGCCCCTCATACTGTCTTGCAGGCTCTCTAGGCACTAGAGGTGGCCCCCCATATGCTATGGGCTGAGGCCGAGGTATCAGCTCCATCTGTCCATCTCCAGTCCACAGCCCATCCAAAGTGAAGTTACGCACTGAGATACAGTTGTATACCTCGGAAAGCGCCCTCAACGATCCCCTAGATATGTTAATGCCTATGAACTCTAACCATGCAGTGATAATATGTCCAAAAGGCATATGAACTTTCCCTTGTACAGGGGATATGAAATGGACAATGCAATGAAATATGTTCAATGCAATGTTCACATCTAACCTATGGTGCATGACATACATGAGGAAGAGATGGGGAGGCCGAATCTTGGCCAGACCCCGAGCCATAATAGGAATAAAGCATCCAACAATGACTTTGTAAAGCACATTGTCAAGTGTAGATAACTCATTGATGGGAAAGAGGTTCTGAGCTAGTGGGCGAGGATGGCGGAAGAGGTGCTCATGCATAGAATCTAATGAAATGTGATCAAAAGGAGCAGGAAGAGGTGCATCAAAGGTAGGATAAAAGATGAAGGTATCATTCGATGGCCTACACTCCAGGAACTCTTGCAAGATCGCAGGAGTGAACTCCAAGTCGCGTTTTGCAATGCAAGTGGTGTAGGTAGGACCATCGTCTACCTTCCTCAAGTTTTGGTAGAATTCCTTGAGGAGATCATCATTAATGGCATGAGTACACAGAGCGATCTTCATGAGCTGATAATGCAGTAGGATCTCAATGATATCGCTACAGTAGTGTTTAAAAAATTGGTTATCGATGTACCTAATTGCCATCAGTTGGTACAAACGTGATCCACCCTCATTTGGGTCATTCCTACGTTGTCTTCTACATGATTATATGATGAATGTAATGTAATGACACAAATACATGATTAGATCAAAATGTGGTGTAAAAGAAAATTAGGGTTTAAAGGGTATAGAGATATACTTTGGTGTCATTACTAGATGGTTGTGAGGGCCTAAGCGGGAGTCGGTTTCACGAGAGAATCTTAAGATCACGAGGAAGGATCTCGCCAGAACTCTAACACAAGGAAAATCTTCGGAGAAGAAACCTAAGGCTGTGAGACGCCATTAGAGCGACCAAAACATAAATGTGAAGGATAGCTTTCAAACCTAAGGCTTTTGGTCGCCGGCGTGGACACGGGAAGGCTGGTCGGAGAAGGTTGGAGACGATCAGAGAAGAAAATCATGTGAAGAGGGTGTGAAGACGCCGAACCCTAGCGGTTCGGCGTTATAAAATCGCGACTCTAGTCGACTGATGTGTGACATCACGATCGATGACGGTTAGTGAGCAGCGCTTATCAATCGGCAATGATCGCTTCCGGCTCGGCACTCGATCGGAACATTCTCGGTCGAGCTAAAGAATATTAGTCGATCGATGTGATCAAGACTCGATCGCTGGATGAGCCACTCATCGTTGGCTCTTTGTCCCGATGAATGCAGTACCATCGGATCGGTGATGGACAAATCGATCGAGTCTGAAGCGACTTGATCGGCCGGGCTCACGATGTCGTGTTACAGTGTTATCAGTCGACTGATATCAGATTTTCAGTTCTGAAATTAAGTGAATTTCGATTTCTTCACCTAATTTGTTTCATTTTACCATGTTTATTCATGTGTATCAAATATATTGATGTTATGCCTATGTTCATGTATTTGCTAATGTATTTTGGTATTTTATTTCATTTTCACAAACATTAACAACTAATAGTTTCAAATCCTAACATCTCGTCCTTTCTAAGTGTTAAAATACACAATCAAGGTGAATGACCTATTTTGTGAGATGCAATACACCATAAACATTCCTTCCATGCAAACATATGATAAAACACATGAAGCATGGTAAGTATGAGACATCAAGATGTGTAGTACTTGAGTATCAATCTTAAATATAATTTCTAAGCCTTAAGACACTTTTCTTGATACACTAATTCCCAAGATGTGCCAAAATCCAAAATGACACACTATGACCTCTAGATCTAAGTTGTGTCAATTTGATTGATTTATCAAACTTCTTAGTTAATATTGGCACATCCTAAAAGCCTTTAGGATTCAAGATCAAAACACATTCCCAAGGCAACCATAACCTTAAAAATGACCTAAAGTGTCACCTTTATCATGGTTAGGTTAACTACCATTCCATTCAAAGTTGGCACGCCCTAATCTCATCTAGCGTGAATCGATCATGCTCTTAGGAACCCAAAATCTATTTAAGCTCCTAGAGTTTACTAGGTATTCCTTAGGGATAACCTCTCTAGATATCTTCCTAATGACCCTTCTAGGCTTGTTAGCCTTGGTCATTTTAGTCTTGACTAACTTAACCTTAGGGATTGCCTCCCTAGTAACCTTCTTAGTGGTCTTCCTTGGTTTCATGGAAACTTTGGCCACTAAGCACCTACCTTGGTCAATCTTAGGAATGACTTCCCTATTGACTTTGACTTTCCTAGACCTAGTTTGTGTTCCATAATCAAATGGAATACTATGATAAATCTCCTTGGGCTTAGGTTTATGACCCAAACATTTATTGCCCTTGGTTGGTTCTTGATTTTTAGGTCTTTGACTTTGACCATTGGACCTAGGTTTTTGATCATTTGACCCTTTAAATTGATTTTGGATAATCCTAAGGGTCTTTTCCAATTTCTCAAGTCTTGACCTCAAGACTTGATTTTTCTTTTCTAATATCTCAAATTTTAATTTTTCATTGCTTCTTGAGATATTCTTATTTCTAGACATATGTCTAGATTTCTTGGAGTTTAAACCTAGATGATCTTCTATTTTGCTAATAGACTCCCTCGGTAAGGTTTTTCTAGGGACATTAGTCTCAAATTTCTCCTTATTTCCTAAGTTAACATTCTTAGCTCCTAGGCAATAGAATCTATTTCTACTAACATGCTTTTCATGAGTAATAACAATTGAATTAAAAGCATGCTTTTGACTTTTAGATTTAGAAGGTGCATTATTAACTTTTACCTTAGGGATCACTTTAGAAGCTCCCCCTACATGTGATACTCCCTCTTGAGTCTTCTTTCTCCCCCTAGAGCATTGACTCCTATAGTGCCCCTTTTGATGACACTTGAAGCAAATGATGTGCTCCTTGCTCCTTTGACTTTGGGCACTGACATCCTTGACCTTTGGTGTCGGTGGACTTTTCTTAACCCTCTTTGGGCACTTGTTCTTATAGTGCCCAGTTTCCTTACACTCAAAGCAAATTATATAAATTTTATTTTGAATAGAAATGCTTGAGTTACCTAGGATGGTGGTGATCGGAGTGGTTTCTTCATCCCTCCCGGAGGTTGAGGCTTCTTCTTGATTTTATTCCGGCTCCGGTGTGGATAGTCTCTCCCCCTCAATCCTAGAGGTGGATCCTTCTTCCACCTCTTCTACTTCTTCTTCCTCCGATCCGGAAGTTGACTCCATCTCAACTTCTGATTCCTCACTTTCACTTAAGGATAAGCTCTCTTCTTCCTCTTCCTTATCTTCTTCTACTTATGCCAAGTGAGGATTCTCATGGAACTTGGCCAATTTGTCTCATAGCTCCTTGGCATCTTGAAATTCACCTAACTTGCACAAGACATCATTAGGTATCAAATCTTCTAAAAGTTTTGTTACCTTGACTTCGGTCTTGAACTTTTGGCGTTGCTCTTGGGTCCACCTTTTTAACTTGAGAACATCTCCCTTCTTGTCCCTAGGAGGGTCGAAGCCTTCCATGATGATGAATCAATTCTCTATGTCCATCAACAAGAAATTCTCCATTCTAGCCCTACATGCCGGAAAGTCCTCTTGGTCGTATGGTGGTGGAGTGTTGATGTCCCAAGCTTGTCTTGGAATTCCATCATCCCTCTAGCGGGTTTAGCTCCCTGCGGTTAGTTTGTAGAAGAACCCCAGGCTCTAATACCATTTGTAGAAGATCCTTGGAAGCTAGAGGGGAGGTGAATAGCGTCGATTCGTTTCGTGATGGAAATCGTTCGCGTTCGTCTACAATTTTCGTTAGAGTGCAGCAGAAATAAAACAAATAGCAATAACGAAATACGACAAACACAATTCACAACACAAGCATATAACGTGGTTCGAAACCGAACGGTTCCTACTCCACGGATCGAGCTCTAAAGAGCTCTAGTGATGCACACGCAATCACTAATCACAAATAATTCCTTCTCAGAACACTTCGGAGGTGGAGAAACCTCGTACAAGTTATCTTGCAACAGTAAGAAATAATACAAGCAAGATACAATACAAATACAAAAAATAAGTAAAGAAAACTTTACAACACTTTACTTTTGATTTCTTGAATGCTTGGTTGCTTGACTTGCACTTGGAGACTCTGATTTGAAGCAACAAATCACCCCAAAAGCTCTCAAGAACCGGTGGTGATATCCTCCTCCACGAGCTCCATTTAAAGCTGCAACCTGAGCTAGAAATTGCCGATCAGTCAACTGATGTCACTGTTATTGTGAGACAATGACTAGATCCACGCTGGAAAGATCCAATGGATCCATCATCAGTCGATTGATCATGACCATCAGTCGACTGATCGAGCCTCTACTCGACTGCTAACCCCGTGGTCGGACTCCATTACGTGCCGAAAAACCGAGCATCGGTCGGTGATCACACGATCGATCATGCTGCTCGCCAATCAATCGGCGCCCACCTCGGCGGTGGGCTGCTGAGCTAATTCCACGGTCGAACCCTAGTTGACTCACGCCCGGTCATGTCACATGACACACCTCAAACATGAGGTTTTAACTCAAGTATGGTTACCCCATATTTGCTAGACCACCCTTAGCCTAGACCTAAGCCTTCTAGCCATCTTCGTCATCCTCACGTCTCTAGGATCCCTCCAAGTCATCTATGACTTGTTCATCCATTACGCTAGCCTTCAGATGCTTCCATCGGCTATGTCATGCTAACGGTGTCTACACCGCCAATACTCCGTTTGGACTTTACGCCGCCAAGACTCCGCTTGGACTTTACGCCGCCAACCATTGGACTTATGCTGTCAAGACTCTCGCTTGGACTTTACGCCGCCAATATCAAATCCCTTGGACTTCTCAAATGACAAGACTTAAGCTTGGACTTTCCCTTGCCAACCCATATTGTACTTTCCATACCAAGTATTCAAGACTTGGCACTACACCAAAAAATCGAATAGACAACGGTGAAAAACCGTTGTCTATTAGCCAAAAAATCTGTTGTTAATCGACCCGTTGTGAAAAGGGGGTCGGTCAAAGACAACGGTGAAAAATCGTTGTCTATTAGAAAAAAAACCGTGGTAAATCGACCCGTTGTGAAAAGTGGTTTGGTCAAAGACAACGGTGAAAAACCGTTGTCTTTTCAAAGATAAGACAACGGTTTTTAACCGGTTTCGTTGTCCCAACCACTATTTACAATCTCGATTTACGTTTTTCTAATGAACAACGGTTTTCACCGTTGTCTTTCCTAAATCTACAACCGTTTTCACCGTTTGTCGACCCCCAATTTACCACGGTAACTTTTGCTCATAGACAACGGTTTTTTATTGTCATTTCTCAACACATATATACACATAATAAAGCGTTGTAGATGTTGCATTTTTAATATAAATCATACAACATCAATAAGAATTATAGAAAACACATATATACACTCCACTTGTAGCAATGTAAAATACAAGGTCACATTACATTTTAAACGATCACTTTTACCGATATATATGAAAAAGTCTTGTGGCAAAACAACTACACATCATATGCAAAAGTATTTGCATAGCAAAACACTTATAGAATGTAACCAAAAGATGTATGTACGAAATCTCTCCTAATCATCGGATATGTAATCTTGTATGCAATCAGCCCACTCGAGCGTACTTCATCAATTTCCTTTGCACCTATCACGAATTTGCGAATGCATGTGAAAAATGAAAATGTAATTAAAGCTATGGTATCAATAAGAAAATTTGAAAAAATATCTAATATTACTATTGATCGTAGGGAAGACTTGTCAAAGGATGCGGCACCTTCAATTATCTCTCTCATATATCGTAAAACAAAATACGCATTGAGCTCCATCCAGGTTGAAGGAACTGTGATGGAAAAAAACATCATCTAGCAATGCGAGAAGAAACACACAGAAAGATCAAAATGAGATCGTTCATTGCCAATTTGATTAGTACAAATGTTTAACATGAAACGCTATGTTTAACAGAAGAAGAAGCTAAAGCTGCATTACCAGGAAGAACAGAAAGCATGGGCTTCTAAATTGGTTCAAATCACGGGTATAGATCAATCTGTATATGCGTCTTGCTAGTATTTTTTTTTTTGCTTGTCAGTAAGGTTGTTTTTTTTACTAGTGACTTTTTTCAAATTTGCTGTAGTATTGTTGTAACATTTAGAATGAAAGAAGATTTTGGGTCTGACTTTTGATTCTTTTACTCTGTCAATAAGAAATAGGAATATTGTTCTTAGAAAAAAAGGGAAAACACTCAATATGCAAGATTGAAAAAAAAGTTCAGTAGAATGCCATAAATCATACTAATGGAAGATGAATTTCATATCATGATAGTACATGCATTGCCTTATCAGTTATGCATGCTTTAAGATACGAATAAATATTTGACTTTAAATTGCTAACTTTATATCCATAGGATGATAGGAGCAAAAATCCTTTTGAGACATTCCTCACAACTATCTGTGCAATCTACTTCATCATCATTGGAAAATTTATGCCCTGTTGGATTGCATTTTTCAGTGATGTGGTTACATTTGTTTGACACATGTTATGCTGAGCTCCAACAATTAAGAGCGATAGTGAGAAAATTGCAAATTAGAAGGGTAATACCGATCGCAGTAATTCAGAGCACACCGTCATTTTGCTCCGAGGAATCGACGATCGCACCAATTCGAGCACAATGTCAATTTGCTCCAGAACACAATGTCGATTGGCAAAACACTCCAGAATAGATTGGAGTAAGTAGCCCGATCAGAGCACAATGTCAATTTAGCCACAGTCAAGAAGCAGATCAAAGGCAAAACAAAATGTCGGGGAGGAGGTCAGATTAGGTTATGCTTAACAAAAAATAAGGAATTTGTAGATCTAACTCAAACTAATTTGATACCCACCTCAGCCAATTCGAATAGATCTGAGTTATACAGATATTATCAAAATGTCACTAAATAATTCACAAATAACTTGATTATATAAATGTCACTAAATAACAAATAACTTGATTATATAAATGTCACTAAATAATTCAAATTATATAAGCTTCCCACGATGTAAAACATACCTTGATTATTGCCCACAAAGGGTGTTTCTTCCGTGCTTGCAATATACATGTTGAACAATTTCAAGGCCCTTCATAAAATAAAAAAATTATAGACTTTTAGTGCATATAGTATATATAAAAAATTATAATAAATATTGACAATATTTTGCTACTAAAACTTACATCTTCACAACATTCTTCCAAGTCTCATCACGATTCTGTTGAGAGGATCCAATAACGAAACAACCTCTTTGTGAGGATCGATGTGATCGAAATCCAATGGAAACTACATATATACACAATAGTAATGCATGTAATTAAGCAAGTGTTTATCAAAGTAAAAAATTAGCATTCCACCTCTATTTTACACACCCTATATTAAGCTGGAACCAAAACTATTTGGTTTGGTGGTGTGCCATTCAACCTAATTTTGCCAGACCAAAGGGCCTATCAATCGATGTGAAATGACACCCAACAACATATGGATCCACAAATCTAAACCTCTCGACTTATCTTCCTCCTTCATCTTTTTATATAAATGTCTACCATTTAAACATACAACAAAATGCATAAGACCAAGATAAATAAAACTCATAAATCAATAGTCAAAGTGTTAGTACATGAAAACAATATACGTACCATATGTACACAACTATGCAATTGTATGAAATTGGTGCCAAGTTGAAAGGAATGATGTCTTGAAGGCAAACACGGCTTCGAACTTACCACCAAATACATCATACTCCAACATAAATTTCATAGGCGGTGATCATGAAGAGCACGCTTGCAATAACAATACAATGACCATAGTGATCTAGGCATATCGATGATCGCCTGTTAATGATTGCACATTTGGTGATTGCAATCGATGCTTCCTTTGCCATGATCAGGTTTTTTCCCTTGACCTTCTAGTTTATGAAAACATATACTTGTTAGGCACTTGTATAGCTAAATTTAAATAGATTGTAGCATTTACAAGACTCTTGTGTTTGCATCAAGTGTCTGCGGGCCAAGCTACATGTGATCGATAGCATCACCAATGCTTTGACACAGTGTGTTGGAATTGGCAAAGGCGGTTTCATCAATGCTTCATCAACCATTCTGAAACAATGGTTTGTATGCTTACTTGGATCACCATTAAGATGCTCATCATCTCCCCAATATTAACAATTGTACCAAAAGCTACATGGATGCGATTCCACACTCAATGCAACTAATTGACCCTTGTAAGACAAAACATAATGCTTGTATAAAAATAAATGTATTTAAATTGGACAATTTCAATGATATCATTAAAGATTAAAGATAAAGGCTCCCTCGTTAATAAACTCCACATCGGCATCAGCATGCCTTTCATCTCATTTGATAGACCATGATCATAGTTAAACTCATTTTCTGCAAGGTTTGAGGAAACTTCACACTACAACTTCCCTTCTCATCATTCTCAATCTCGCATTTGCCATTTTTGAAAACCATTGCTTCTAACTTGTTTATCCGATCCTCTGCTCTAAAATTTTTATGTTGCTCCAACAACATATTTTGTTGATCATTAAATACGACTTCTTTGAACGTGAGACCCCATTTTGACAAGCCAAAGTATGTACTTGGAGTGAGCGTAAGCTCCAACGCCCTTATACGCCCACCATGTTCCTTAGATTCAAGTGCAATCTGTTAGAATGTCTTGTGTCGGTTCACCAAGCATTAACTTTCCCTCCCTCTTTTAAGATACCATCATCTGCAATGCACAAAAACATATATTGACTAATATCCGGATGGGAACCATTAACATAACAAGCCAAAATCTAAAACATTTACTTACAATTTTGAGGTTGTTGCCTTGATTGATCACCAACAAACTCCCTTCTTTATTGAGTGGCCTTTCTTCCAAAGGATAGCTCGGTTGATTTCATTATCAGTAGATAATTCATCCTTCTAATAACAATAACAAATGAATCAATATTATTTAAATACCTGTTCGTTAAGGTATAAAATTTATTGTAAGTGATAATTAAACATTACTTACTATCTCTTCAGCTAGGCGTGCATATCCTTTGCGAGAAAGTCGATGGGGGTATTTGTTTTGGGCTCTCCTTTCCTGTTGTTTCTCACTTAGTTCCTTAAAAAATAAACAAGACAACAATGCATTACCAATAACAATATTCTATTAAGAGTTAATTATTTGAGACATGAGATTTAAAAATCTTACTTTAAATTCATTAGACAAACGACTTATCACGAACTTGCTCCATATGTCTGCTGGAATATTTGATCCTGGAGGTGGCATATGCAACTTCTCTGGATTTTTGCAATTGGGATAAATATAGTTTTGCGTGAGACTGCTTTTCCATTGCCGCCACTTATCATTTGCCGAGGTCAAACATCCCTTTTTCCAAGCAACATCAACCTCAGACGCCAACTACAAATCCATAAAAAATTTAATAAACATCAAATGTTAATAAACACAAACAAAAGTATTAGTTTATATTTGAAGAATAAAAGTATGGTCATTTATATTTACATTCACGGCTTCCCACACACGCTCCTTGATGTCAATAGGAACATGCTTCCAAGTATTGTAAGTTATTGGTACTTTCTCTCGAACAATCTGGCCAAGTGAACTTTGCATTTTAACTGCATTTTCCCCAATAGGCTGTCCCCGATTATTGAATTCAACTTTCAGTATAATGCCCTTATTCCTTAGCCTTGAAATCATCCATATGTGTAGGACCTCTACTCATTTTGTTTGATTGGGTGGCGGTGGAATCACGTGCGACCAACATTTTCCTCGTATAATAAATCAGCCAATTTTTTCCTTACCCTTGTCAAGGTTTCTACCTCCTCGTTTGCTTTGATTTTTTGTCATAGAGTTGACAACCTATTAATCACAAAATCTGCACTTTGCAAATATAAGGTAAATATCATAAATTCTTGATGGAGATAACAATAAATATTAAACTTGCAACTTCGTTGTGTGAGTTGACAACAAAAATTCAAATTTTTAGATTAATATAATCTACAATAAGCAAGTTTTTCCAACAGAATATAATCATGTTGCGTCCACACGTAGTGAGATTGCTAAAATATGTGCAACTATTAAGAAAAACAAATAACAAGTAAGCAACATAAAGTTGAAATTCTTACAATCTCTGTAAGGGTTGATAAATTTGGAGGTGCAAATGACTATCACAAAGAATAAACTGCATTTCATTATTGTGTTGCAAAATTATCGACATATAAAGCGTAAGATTATCATTTACCAAACCAGATTTAATGTTGTGGTAAACCATCATCAAAATTATGGGATAAAGAGTATCATTTACGGATAACGAGATAATAGATAAAGCGATTATCATCTACCAAAGCAGAAATAATCGAGTGACAAATAAAATAAAGCAATCCCATAAGATATAGCAAATTTATGGGAAAAAATATAATTCCAAAGGTGACACAAAGACAAACCAAAACATTAACGTAGGATTTAAATTTAAATATAATTTCCACACTAAGGTAAAACATCATCAACCCAAGTTCAGTCACAATCTTCACGCATGACGGTGGTTCATTGTCATCTAATTCAGTCAACATCCATTATTGGGAGCCCTCGGAAAAACATTGATAGTTTGTTGCGTTTCTTCCAAATTATCACCAATAATATTTTCAAAGTAGTCTCTACTAGGAGTTGCAAGTGCAATGACCATGTGGGATCTTGAGGTCTTCAAGGTAAAAACTTGTTTCGCTTGACTACCTAAGATGAATGAATCGATTTAAACCCTATCCTTTTGAGGTTTACTAATGTGAAACCATGTTCATCTACTTTAATACCACCATTGTTATCAACCCAACTACATTTAAACACGGAATTCGATAGAGATGGTAATCGAGCTCCCATATTTCATCAATAACGCCATAGAATACCATGTCTGACACAATTGGATTCCTATCCTTTGCGCTAGAAAGTTGCATAGTCTTTGCAACTAAGCTTACTCCAGAATTTTGCACTACCCGCACGTCATCACGCTCTTTTGTGTGATAAGTAACCCCAAAGAATTAAATATACGAGAATACTTGAATACTCGCGTGCTTGGTCCATGCGCCAACCACTTTAATTGTTCGAGATTTGATGTGTCGAATGGTTAATTGCATTTGCAACCTATAAATTGCAAAAAGTTGAATTATATATTAATCTTCATAAATTATAAATACCCCATTAATTTGCATGTAACTTACGATCACGCAAACCACGGAATAAAAGTCCGATTGTGCTCATCTTGTAACCACTTTTTGACTTTGCTTTACGATGAAATGTTGCCTTGAATGAGCCATGTGTTTCTTTATTGAAGAAACGATTAGATACTATAATTTAATGTCGCATTTGAAAGTACCAATGAGTTGGAGAAATTACTCGATATATGGCTCTATCTCATCATTATTTTCTAATACATGACCATGTGCTTGCTCCCACTCCTCATGATTGGTGGAGTGCGCTTAATCTCGTGATAAAGGTCCGTAAAATCCAATTGACGATTCCTTGTTGGGATGCCAGCGGTGTGCACATTAAGCAGTAGTCCGAAAGCAAAATTCTAGAGCCTCCTCGAATATAACATTCGGCTATACAACCTTGGTCGATTGCGGTTTCGCACATAACCTTTCAATGTTTTCATGAATCTTTCAAATGGGTACATCCATCTATACCAAATTGGTCCACACAATTTAACCTCACGCACGAGGTGAATAAATAAATGGAGCATGACATCAAAAATGAAGGAGGAAAATATTTTTCAAGTAAGCACAATGTTGTCACAATATCTCTTTGCATATCATCTAACTTCGAGACATCTATCACTTTGCTACACAACCTGTTGAAGAAAAAGCACAATCGAGTGATAGTATATCTAACATGTTTGGGTAAGACACCACGAATGGCAACTGGAAGTAACTGTTGCATCAAAGTGTGACAATCGTGTGATTTCATACCACAAGTTGCAATTCCTTCATTGATACAAGGCTTCTAATATTGGATGAATAACCTGTAGGAACCTTCATTCCCAACAAGGAGCTACAAAATTTCCTTTTCTCATCTTTACTTAATGTATAACATGCCGCTGGCAAAAAAGTTTTCTTTTTCCCCTCCTTTGGTGCCAATTCCAACCTGACATTCATATCCACAAGGTCTAGGCGTGCTGCTAATCCATCTTTTGTTTTCCCTGGAATGCCAAGTAATGTGCCGACCAGGCTTTCACATATATTTTTCTCGATGTGCATCACATCAAGAACATGTCGGACATGTAGATGCTCCCAATACGCAAGTTCGAAGAATATTGATTTCTTCTTCCAATATGGATGACTACCATCCTCTGATGCTTGAAGTTTTACATTCATTTTCCCCAACGACAATTAATTTTATTAACTGTTTTGGAAATATCACGACCACTCAATGGTCTCGGTGCAATGTTAAAGTCTTGCTTTCCATCAAATGCTTTCTTTTGCCTTCGATAAGGATGGTTCTCAGGAAGAAACCTTCTATGGCCTATGAATGACATTTTTCTACTATGTTTTAATCTTTTTGCACATGTGTTTTCACCACAGATAGGACATGCATTATATCCTTTCACGCGACATCCATAAAGGTTTCCATATGCCGGAAAGTCATTAATTGTCCATAATAAGACTGCCTTAAGGGTGAATCTTTCTTGGCGATATGCATCATATGCTTCAATACCTTCTTCCCATAAATGCTTTAAGTCATCAATCAAAGGTGCTAGGTAAACATCAATATCATTCCCTGGTTGTTTAGGACCCGATATTAATAAAGTAAGCATCATAAATTTTCGTCATACACAAAATGGAGGAAGATTGTAAGTGATCAATGAATGCCAACAACTATCGTAGAACTCATCAATCTATGTGGATTTATTCCATCTCGATATGGCCAATCTCAAATTTCTTGGCTCATAAGAAAAATCGCCACTTATGGTCGACTACCTTCCAATTGGGTGAATGATGACGCAAATAACCATCACAAGTTCTACTATCGATGCGTTAACACCTTAGAGGTTTCTTGGTTTCTAAACAATTTTCGAAATCTTGGAATAGGTGGAAAGTACCATAGGACCTTTGCAGGAACTCCTTCATTTACTTTTGAATTCTTGCATATCTTCCATCTTGAAAACCCACAAGTAGGACAATTGATACAATCTGTGTATTCCTTCCGATATAAGATACAATCATTAGGACATGCATGGATTTTTTCATATTCCATACCCAATACAGCCAAGGATTTCTTGGCAGCATACACTGATAAAGGCAAGTCATTACCGGAAGCATTTCTCCCAACAAAGAAAGAATGTCTGAATCCTTTATCGCTCCAACTATATTTGGCTTTCAAGTTGTACAATTTAATAATGGCAGATAACTTTGTAAATTTTGTACATCCAGGATATAAAGGTTTCTCAACATCATGTAGTAAGTTATTGAATTTAGTTGTATTCTCATCATATTCATATGTCGCATTTACCATATCTACAAGCTTCTCATCAAAGAAATTACATTCACCTTGTTGGCCTTGTTCACTATCATTCATTAAGTTGGTAAATGAGGGTTTTTCTCCATGCCATATCCACACTACGTATGTTAAATCAATACCATTACTTCTTAAATGAGCCCTTGTGACATCAATACTGTTCCTTCTTAGGTTACCACACATGGCACATGGACAAGATATTGCATTAGAATCTTTTGCACGCAAATTGCAAGAAGGACTCTACTCCATCGCATACTCGTGTGATAATCTATCCTTGAACATCCATTCTTTGTCCATTCTAGTGCATAAAACATTAATTGACAATTAAATAAACCTTCATAATACTTAACACCACTAGATCATTAATAAAGCGTAGATGCTTCAATGTATCAAACTTATATTTCGGGATAAGAAGGTAATATGAAGTAACTTAAATTTGTATATGATCTAGTCACCTAAGCTAAAGTTAGAAAGTACAAACAAAGCATTGTTGAATAAAATATAAGCGGACATTTTATATTATAGAAAATACCAGAGAATGGCTTCTAGAATAGATAAATACGATGTACAAACGATGATATAAGGTGAATAATCTTCATGAAGAATAAGGTTGGAACATAGCTGGATTTTACGTATGCGCGAATCTAGGATTATCGTGGTTCAATGGATATAAACAATCCAACTCAAACCTTCTTAACCAATAAAGGTTTGAAGGCACAACATGATAACCCTAAAACAAGAGTTTATGACGCTAAACTGTTGGGCGGAATCGGGATCTTTGAGCGATGGACGAAGGCCCGACGGACGGAGGTCGAGCAATGGCCGACGGAAAAGGAAGAGAACGAACAGAGGGTGACCAACCGTGAGAATGCAGCGCGGAAGAAGATGGGATGGACGAGCGCGCAACGGAGAACGGGGGAGGTTTTTTGGGAAGTAGGAACCGCGAAGATTTTCGGAAAGTAAGAACGACGGAGAAGTTTAGGGAAGATTTATTTAACCTAAATATATATAACAACTTTTAAAAATAAAATTTGTTGTAATGTATTGTTTAAAAAATATATATATACTTTTAAATATATTGTTGTAAACGTATATATTTATAATTTTTTTAAAAAAAACTTATTTCCAATAATTAAAAAAAAATAGTATTAATAATTAAAAAAAGAATTTCACCGTTGTTTTATAATAATAAAATAGTATTAATAGTATTATAAACTTTTAAAATTTTATTAACAACGGTTTAAAATCGTTGTAATATTATCACAACGACAACAAAAAAACCCTCATTCACAACGGTTGATTGCACCGTTGTCCCAACTGTTGTTAATATAAAAAAAAAATCTTAAAGACAACAGTTTTGGAAAACCGTTGTAAAATGTGTTGTTGATTTAAAAAAAAATATGCTCAACGACAACGGATACTGTAAAACCGTTGTCGTTTGTGTTATGTGGCCGCTCAAAGACAACGGTTTTGTCAAAAACCGTTGTCTTTTAACAAAAAGACAATGGTTTCTCCTAAAACCGTTGTCTTTGTGGTGTTGTCTTATGTCATTTTTGTTGTAGTGTGGACTTTACCTTGTTAAGACCCATACTTGGACTTTACATGCCAAGTACTCAAGACTTGGACTTTCCATGACATGGTCAACTCCAGTCAACCATCAAAATTCCCTCGAGTCAAACTCGAGTCCGGTTAATCATAACCCGAGTCGATTGTTCCAACAATCTTCTCAAAACATTATTAGACATCAATGTCAAACATCAATGTCAACTCGCTATGTCAAACATCAAAACATCACTCGAGTCAAACTTGAGTCCGGTCAATCGTGACCTGGGTTGATTGCACCAACAGGTTTCTCCATCATCCGATCTATGAGATTGCATTGGGAATGCACAGTGCTTCTGCCTCACGTCGTCAAAGCGCCTATGCATCATCGGAGTGATGAACACTATAGTCCAACCCCTGAACCTATCAGGATCACCATTGCCATCCCTCCGACCTCTCTGTTGGTGCAATCGACCCAGGTCATGATTGATCAGATTCGAGTTTGGCTCGAACTGTATTTTGATGTTAAACAAAATGTATGACATGGGATTGTCATGGGAAGTCCAACATGGGTTGACCACGTAAATCCAAGTGTGTAGCCTTGGTGGTGAAAAGTCTAAGCATGGGGCTTAGTGTTGGGAAAATCCAAGCATAGGACTTGGTGTTGGGAAAGTCCAACATGGGTTGGCCACGTAAGTCCAAGTGTGTAGTCTTTGCAGTGAAAGTCCAAGCATGGGGCTTGGCATGAAAAATCCAAGCATGAGGCTTGGTGTGGGAAGTCTTGAGGACTTGACAAGTTCACTAGGCTTGGGGTCCTTGAGTCGGTGAAGGATGACATTACGAAGTCGTGCGCTTGGTGCATCCGAGGGACGTAGGCCGAGGGAAGAGAGCTTCGGTGGGGAACTTCATGAAAGGGTGAAGTGGACTTGGTCAAGTGGCTAAGATTGAGTGTCATATGCTCAAACAACTTGGTGTTTGAGGTTTTATCCGACATTAGTCGACTGGTATAGGTACCAGTTGACTGCTCTAGGTCGATTGGACTCAACCGATATTTGACTGACCTAGTTTTGGCGAACGATCGATCGAGGAGGATAGTCGACGACGACACCATCGATCGGCTAGAGGGAGGCGATCAAGATCGAGGTGGTGAATTCGCAGAATGTTTTCCAGTCGAGTAATCGCGTCGAGCACTCGACTGATGGGTTCATCAGTCGACTAATGATGGATTCGTTGGAACTTGTCCAGCGTGGATCGAGTCATTGTGAGACAACGACTACGAGACCGGTCGGTGATGGTCGGTCGATCGATCGATTTGCAAAAAATAAGCTCGATACAGGTTATAAATGGAGCTTGAGATGAAGGATTTTACAAGAGTTTTTGGGGCGATTTTGGAGGGGAATTGCTGCTGCATTCCAGACCTTCAAGAGCAATCCAAAGCAAGCAACAAGCAAGTGATCAAAACGAAGTTTTGTAAAGTATTCTTTACTTGTATTTCTTCTTGTCTTTATATTTTACTTGTACTTTTGTATTACATTATTGTAATTGCTTATATAAGGTTTCTCCACCTCCGACGTGTTGTTGAGAAGGTATTATTGTTAGTGTTGTGCGCATAACACAAGCTCGTTGAGCTCACCCCGTGGAATAGAAACCCTAAGATTCCGAACTACACATATCGTGTGTATTTGAGTGTGCTTGTCTTTATATTCATATTGCTATTATTTCCACTGCGCATTAACGAGTATTGTAGACGAGCATGCAACGAACGGACGATTTCCACTGTACACGCAAATTGGGCTATTCACCCCCTCTAACCGACCACCGATCCTCCAATAAGTGGTATTAGAGCGAGGAGATTATCATCGGACTCACCGCCACAACAATCAACGACAATGGCCGGCTCCAACATCCGTCCATCGAAATTCGATGGAGATTTTTCTTGGTGGAAGAAACGAATGGAGGTATACTTCGAAACCAATTTCGATATCATGCTAATCATGGAAAGCAGTTTTGAAGTAGCTAGGGACGAAGAGGGAAAGCCGATGGGAAAATCAAGATGGACACAAGAGCAACGTTAAGAATTCAAGACAATGGTTAAGGTAACAAAAATGCTATTAGATTTAATACCTAACCATATCTTGTGCAAGCTAGGTGAATATCGAGATGTTAAAGATTTATAGGACAAATTAGTTAAATTTCATGAACATCTAGAACCGGCTCAATCGGAGAAGGAGGCCGAGGAAGAATGTCCATCAACATCCGGATCCGAGGATGTTGAAGAATCGCCATCAACATTCGAAGATGTGGATGACTTGGAGGAAACCTCCACCTCTAGCATTGAGGGGGAGGAGAGGTCTTCTATTCCGGAGCAAGGTCAAGACAAAGCATCTGCTTCCGGAAGAAGTGATCAAAAGGCTTCCACCACCCTAGGTAACTCAAGCAATGTAATTAATAATAAAGATCACATAATTTGCTTTGAGTGTAGGGAGAAAGGGCATTACAAGAGTAAATGCCCAAAATTGGCTAAGGAGAGGGCACCAACACCAAAAGTCAAAGGATGTCGGAGTTCTCGCTAGAAAGAGCAAAGAGCACATTGTGTGCTTTAAATACAACCAAAGAGGACATTACTGAAGCCAATGCCCTAGGGGAGGAAGAAATGGCAAGAATGAGCTACACAAGTAGGGGGAGCTTCTAAAGCAAATCCTAAGGTATATCTCAATGCACCTTCTAGCTCTAGGACTAAGAAGCATACTAGAAATTACTTTAATACACTTGCTATTATTAATGAAAAGTATGCTAGTAGGAATAAATATTTTTGTTTAGATGCCAAGTATGTAAACTTGCCTAAGGACAAATCTAGGACCAATAACACTAGACCTATTTTACCTAGAGAGACTATTAGGAAAGGTGAAACCACCTAGACATTAACCCCAAGAAATCTAGGCATATGTCTAAGAAGAAAAATAATTCCCAAAATATTAATGAAAAATCAAAATTGAGAAAGTTGGAATTAGAAAATCGAGCCTTGAGGTCAAGGCTTGAAATATTGGAAAAGACCCTTAAAATTATGACAAACTCAATTATGGGGTCAAAGGATCAAAATATAAGACCTAGTAAACAAGAACCGTCTAGGGGTAAGAAAGGTTTTTGTTACAAACCTAACCCTAAGAAGAGTTATCATAATGTTCCATTCAATTATGGAACTATTTCTAGGTCTAGAAAAAACAAGGTTAATAGGAAAGTTATCCCTAGGATTAGCCATGGTGTGTGTCTAGTGGCTAAGGATTCAAGGTAAATAACCACTAAGAAGATCAAAGGGGGAGTTACCTCTAGAGTTGACCTAGGAAAGACCCAATTGACTAAGGCTTCAAAGCCAAAAAGGGTCATTAGGAAGGTATCTAGGGAAGTTATCCCTAGTGAATACCTAGTTAACCCAAGGAGCTCCAATAGGTATTGAGTTCCTAGGAGCGTGATCGATTCACGCTATATGGGTTAGGGCGTGTCAACCCTAAGTGGATGGGTAGTTAACCTAGCCATAGTAGAGTTGACACTTTAGGATGTGCCAATATGCTTTGAGAAGTTGAAAATGATTAAATTGGTACAATTAAGTCTTAGGAGTCATGGTGTGCCATTTTGAGTTTTTGGCACATTTGGAGGATAAATGGTTTTATGGAAAAATGGATTTAATTATATCAAATGACAATTAATACTAAAATCTAGGTATTTATACCTTTATCTTTTACTTGTCATGATTTACTTGTCATATGCCATGACATGACATCATATTTACTTTTATCATGTAAAATGTCATGATTATATTTAGGGTTATATTTTTATGTCATGTATGCTTAGGTTTTATTCACATGTCATGACATCATGATTATTGGCACATGCTTGCTTATATTATCATTTATGTCATAATCATCATTCATGCATAAATAAAATGGATTTAAGGACTATGACATGATTTGAAGTCTCATGCATAAGGAAATCAAATAGAGTTGCCTAACATATGTATGAAATCCTAAATAATAAAGACCCCACATCTCACTAAAAATTTTAACTTGTATGTGTTTCACACATTTAGATACAAGTGAGATGTTTAGGAAAATGGAATTAAAGGTTTTAAAAACATTTCAAAATCATTTTGAAAAATCTTGGTGAAGTCTATCTTTTGATAACAATCACCATTGAATGAGGTGACACAAAGTAGACTCAAACATTGACAAATTCAAAAGTTTTGAACTTTGTGTCAATCTCATTAGTTTATTGGTATTTTATTTTTCTAATATTTTTCACTCATAATGTTTGTGATAAGTAATGTACGTACAAATTTTCATGATTTTTTAATGTATGTATATTTACTTATGATTTTTGGAATTTCAATTCTGATAATTGAAATCTGCATTCTGCAGATATCAGTCGACTGCCATGTATGGCAGTCGACTAATGAGGGTGGCAGTTAACTGGTAGCTGAAGGAGTCGACTACCCAAGCTGATTTCGGGTAAACAATGGTTGTTAGGCCCATGTTCAGCTATGTTTTGGTTCCCTAACTACTCCTAACTCTAGGATATGCTTTGGAGAGCATTAGAAAGGGTAAAAATCTATTGGATATGGATTAAGAGATGCGCTTAGGGTATGTATTAATTTTAAGGTGTGTGAGAGTTCATTGTTGAACTTATGTCATAATTTTGATTGTTTAGCATTCCTATTGGCTTAGGAACTCTCCAAGGACATTGTTGGTGCAATGATCAAGGGGGAGCAAGCTTTTAGAGAGAGATATCCATCATGGAAAGATGGATGTGTATTTTTCCTCATGGTAGGAAAATTGGGGGATTGCCTCTCTTAAGTGATATGAGACTTATCACTAGAAAGATTGAAAGCATGTGTTTTCCTCCAAGGGAGAGATTGTAAGATCTCATTGGGATATGAGACATTCATACCCTTGGGGAGAACCTTTTTGGTGTATGTCAAAAAGGGGGAGAAGTTACAAATTATGTTAGTTGGAATTCTCATTGGGATGTGAGAATTGTCAATGGGGGATAATTGGTAGACTTGAGTTTGAGGTTTTGTCAAATATCAAAAAGGGAGAGATTGTTGATGCAATCGACTCAGGTCATGATTGACCGGACTCGAGTTTGACTCGAACTGTATTTTGATGTTAGACAAAACGTATGATATGGGATTGTCATGGGAAGTCCAACATGGGTTGACCACGTAAATCCAAGTGTGTAGCCTTGGTGGTGAAAAGTCCAAGTATCGAGCTTGGTGTTGGGAAAATCCAAGCATAGGACTTGGTGTTGGGAAAGTCCAATATGGGTTGCCCACGTAAGTCCAAGTGTGTAGCCTTGGCAGTGAAAGTCTAAGCATGAGGCTTGACATGGAAAATCTAAGCATGAGGCTTGGTGTGGGAAGTCTTGAGGACTTGGCAAGTTCACTAGGTTCGGGGTCCTTAGTCGGTGAAGGATGACATTATGAAGTCATGCGCTTGGTGCATCCGAGGGACGTAAGCTGAGGGAAGAGAGCTTCGGTGGGGAACTCCATGAGAGGATGAGGTGGACTTGGCTAAGTGGCTAAGACTAAGTGTCGGATGCTCAAACAACTTGGTGTTTGAGGTTTTATCCGATATTAGTCGACTAGTATAGGTACCAGTCGACTGCTCTAGGTCGATTGGACTCGACCGATGTTCGACTGACCTGGTTTTGGTCGAACAATCGATTGCCAAGGGAGGGCAGTCAACTGATGACATCATCAGTCAACTTGTTAAATACTGAAATTTAAAAGATTAAATTAAATGGCCAAGAATTAAGAAAAATAATCTTGGAAATTTTTCGGTATTTTTAGGGATTTTTACGGAATTTTTCTGGATTTAAACGGGGCTTGTACGAGATATTTACGGGGATAAGAAAAACAGGCTTTTAAAAGGCCTGTTTGGTTTATCAGTATTGAGGGGTTATTAACCTAAAAACCTAAGTTTATCTATTTCCCTTTTTCTTTGTCCCCGCCGCAACTCCTTCCCCTTCGGCAGTTCCTCTCGCGCGAGCTCTCGCCGCCACCGACAGCGCCGTCTCCTCTCTGTCGTTCACGTCGCCGATGGTCCACAGGCTACCGCCGTCGCACTCCTCTTCCCTTCGCGCGCGCCGCCTACCACACAGGTCATCGCTGCCAGTGGCTATAGACCAGTCGACAGCGACAGCCTCGCCACTGGCACCAGGTGGGAACCTCTCAAGCCATGCTGTGATTTCCAGTGGGATTTTAAGCCCGCCCTCAATGACTTCACTAACGCGTCTTGGCGCCGCCTCTGAACTCGGCGACTTCGGGCCCTCGGTGATGCGAATAGATGGAATCGTATGCCTATTTTCTCGGTTGCTTGTGGACTCTTGTTGTCTCCTATTAGGCGTATTGAGTCGGGAGAATGGATTCGACCAAGCCCTTTGAAAGAGTCAGCGATAACCATACAGGGAAATAGAAGCAAGATAATTGCAATTTGAAGGCTAAAGTAATTTTTTTTTATAACTAAGGCAGATCTACAAGATGGTATGTGCTATGTTGCTATCACATAGGTTTGCTTGTTTCCCTTGATTAAAGGAATGTAAATTGGTGAGGTTAAGGGTGGAAATTTGTGTATTTGCAGTGACGAGTGTTATGAGAATCGAGATTTTGCTTCCAATTCGGCTATTGATTTGGAGTTGATGGATTAGGAGATTTTGTGGTCGAGCAGTACCAGGACATTGCTTAGTGATTATGCTTATGCGTGAAGGTTTTATTTTTCGAGCATTATAGCAGGCGGGTATTTTGACTTGTCTTTTTTATATAGTCATGTTGATATGCTAGATAGTTATAGCTTGCAATAGTTTTCATGTTTATCTACCTTGCATGTTATTATGCCTATTTGACGCATGCATTTGATCAGTTTATAGTTATACTTTCCTTGTTTTACTTGGATCATGTATATGTACCTTTTTATTGTGCATATTATTCGGATACGTATGTTAGTTGGTATTACATGTTTTAGTGTCATGCACCATCTTGCATGATTGCATGCTGGCTGGACGGGATTCCATTATTGTTGAGCCCGCAGCTAGTTACATGACCTGCACACACTGCCACTCATGGGTTAGTGGTACATAGCTCAGTCCGCATGGGTAGCGGCGAGGCGGCGGTAGTGAACGGAGGATCCCTCCTCCAGTCTATGACACCGGAGATGAGAGCTTAGCTCCCACTATGTTTGGGGGCGGAGGATAGGTGTACTCGACAAGATCCTGTCCACTCTGGCCACCAGAGCATGATGATGGCGAGTGCACATTGTCATAGCCCTACCCACTCGGCTTCACCATCAGCGTGTAGGCGGCCGATCGCGGCGGGTGACCATGTCATAGGCACGACATGCAATTTTGCACGGATTGCATTTGTATTGTGTTTGCTGCATTATTGTATTGATGCCTTGGATGTTGCATATGATTGCCATGCATACAGGATTCATATTCATATATGATGATGACTTTATCTCTTATAGTAGGGCACATGCTCCTATATCAGGGTAGGAGATTGTGTAGCATGCCTTTTGCATTTATTTCTTGCTTACCATATATATGAGACTGTACTGACATGATTAGTATTGTTAGCTATATCTTGCTATTTATATCGACAAATATCCGCTAAGTTCTTTGAACTTATCCCGTGGTTTTATTTTTATTTCAGGATGAAGCTGTCAGGAGAGTCCAGTTGCCATATCCCCCCCCTCGCAGTGACAGTTTCTTAGTTGTTTGAGTTATGGTTTGAATTTTGTATAGAAGATATGTTTAGGCTTGGAAATGGATTTATGTACTCGTGGATTTTTGGGGTTCTTGTGGACCATTGGTCGGATCTTATTTTGATTGGTTTGGTTGGGTATTCCTGCTCAGATGGCAGAAGGGGTAAGTCTAGTTAGTGTAGACTTTTGTTTACCTAGATTTGTTGGCCTGAGGCCTTATTATTATATGCGTGTGTTGTTTGGATTCCGGTCGTGTTGACCGATGTATAGTGGCCATGTAGGCCTTGTATAAAAATTGGTATTGTCACCCGTACAGGGGAGATGCTGCCGGATTTTCGTCTGGCGGAGACTCCCTCGGGGCGTGACACAACTGCTGAGAGAGGGCAGTCGACTGATTAGAGTGAATTTGGGCACAAAATGTTTTCCAATCGAGTGATCGCGTCGAGCACTCGACTGATAGGTTCATCGGTCGACTGATGGGCATGATCAGTCGACTGATGATGAATCCGTTGGAACTTGTCCAGCGTGGATCGATTTGTTGTGAGATAATGACTACAGGACCAATCGACTGATGGTCACGATCAGTCGATTGATTGACGCAAAATCATCTCGATGCAGGTTATAAATGGAGCTCGAGATGGAGGATTTTGCAAGAGTTTTTAGGGCGATTTTAGAGGGGAATTGTTGCTGCATTCTAGACCTTCAAGAGCAATCCAAAGCAAGCAACAAGCAAGTGATCAAAGCGAAGTTTTGTAAAGTGTTCTTTACTTGTATTTCTTCTTGTCTCTGTATTTTGCTTGTACTTTTGTATTATATTGTTGTAATTGCTTGTACGAGGTTTCTTCACCTCCGACGTGTTGTCGAGAAGGAGTTATTGTTAGTGTCGTGCGCATAACACGAGCTCGTTGAGCTCACCCCGTGGAGTAGGAACCCTAAGGTTCCGAATCACGTGTATCGTGTGTATTTGAGTGTGCTTGTCTTTGTATTCATATTACTATTATTTCTGCTGCGCATTAATGAGTATTATAGACGAGCACGCGATGAACGGTCGATTTCCACCGTACACGCAAATTGGGCTATTCACCCCACCTCTAGCCGACCACCAATCCTCCAACACTATCAACGATGATACCGAATAGCACGGGCGCGGTGTCTAGACCTAGCCACGGTCCGGGTTCGGTCCGGGGCCGGGTTGGTAAAATACCAACCCTTAACCGACCCGCTCGTGGCCAGTTACGGTCCGGGTTGTGGAACCACCGGTTCCTATCTGGGGCCGGGTCCGATCCGAGTCTGGTCCGAGTTCGGGTCCGGTCCGATTAATCATCGTCTTAGTTAAATAAATAAAAATTTAAAGAATGATGTAAATAATTAAAATAAAAAAAATTACACAATTGAATTTATAAAAACTCTATCAAGGTATTTTGGATATATTTTGGACAAAGAAACTATTTTGGGGTATTTTTCATGTTAACAGGGTGAAGAATCGGGAATTATCGAGATGTATCAAAACAACATAGCTGTGTCATCAGAGACATGTCCGTGTCAGAACTTCCAGACCTCAACACACCTCGGGTGTGTTAGCCGACACACCCACGTTCCTCAACACACCCCGGGTGTGTTAGCCGATACACCCACGTCTCATGCCCGACACGCCCATGTTCCTCAACACACCCCGGGTGTGTTAGCCAACACACCCATGTTCCTCAACACATCCCGGGCATGTCGGCTAACACACCCATGTCTCATGCCCGACACACCCATGCCCTCCATTGGCATGGGCGTGTCGCCCTATTTCCCGTTTAATTTTATTTTTTAAATCGACAGTTCAGTTTTTTAAAAAACCGTGACCGGACCGCCTAATAGGCGGTCCGGTCACGGGTCCGGGTCAAACCCGTTGACCCGGTTAATCGAACCGTTGACCACGATCCGGTTCCGGGTCGGGTCCGGGTCCGACCCGGACCTTGGCCGGGTCTAGCGGTGTCAAGCGAATAGTTTTGATTTGTTGGGCGGCTGCTCCTGCACGACACATCCTCGGCTGCCCCGATTCATGCAATGCACAGTAATAGGAATGCGCAATATTTTCATCAAGCACACTATAGTTAATTCGTGAACCCGTTAAGGTGACCGACGTCGTCTCGCCTCCGGCAGCATGTTGGTGCAATCGACCTCAGGTTAATGTTGACCAAGTTTGAGTGAGACTTGAATAGTGTTTTAACGTTTGACAATACATTTGACAATATGTTTAGTGGATGGTTTGGGACATCCAATGTCATATGAGGGAGATTGTCAGGAGAAGATTGTTGGAGCAATTGACTTCAGGTTAAGGTTGACCAAGCTCGAGTGGAAGTCCAAGAATTGATTCTTGGCAAAGGAAAAGTTCAAGTATGGAGACTTAGCAAAGGAAAAGTTCAAGTGTATAGTCTTGGTAAGAGAAAGTTCAAGTATGAATACTTAGCAAAGAAAAGTCCAAGTATGTAATTTTGATCGTATAAGTCCAAGTGTGTAGTCTTAGCAACAAAAGTCTAAGTATGGAGACTTGACAATGGAAGTCTCAGAGGCGCGACCTCTTGACAAAGGAAGACTCAGTAGCATGACAAAGTCGATGGAAGCATTTGAAGGCTAATGCAAGGGCGATGAGTTGTATACTCAAACCAAAGGCGTGAATCTGATGAAAGTGACTTGAAGACTTAGGTATAAGCTAAGGGTACCTAATGACATGATAAAGCCGATGAAAGAACTTGAAGGTTAGCCCAAGGGTGAGGAGTCGTGGACTCAAACTAAAGGCGTGAGGCTGATAGTAGTGACTTGAAGGCTTAGATCTAGGCTAAGAATAAATGTAAGGGGATCATACTTGGGTGTTAAATCTCAGTTTTGAGATTTACCAGTTGATTGGTAGATTAAAACAATCAAACGAATTGTTTGATAGTCGATTGGGATTTTGAACCAGTCAACTGGTTGAGTGTTCAACACTCAGGAGCTCAGTTGACTCAGGTAATTGACTGGGATTACAGACTAGTCGAATGGTCAAGTAGTAGACTCGGGAAAATTGAGTGTGGCTCGGACAATCGACTGGCCACTGACAGTCATCTGCTGGGATTGATTAGTCGACTGACTTTATTGGATAAAAGTACAAAATATTTATGAGTCGACTAATGACTATGAGCAATCGATTGATCGCCTGTTTCTGATGTTGATTAGTCAATTGTAAGACAACGGTCAAGCGGACAATCAACTAGTGGGTAAGGCCAGTCGACTGTTCAGTGGAAAATCAGCTTGAGCGGAGCCTTTAAAAGGAGATTTGGGTGGAGGAAGAAGAAATCGGTTCTTGAAGTTTTTGAAGAGGAATTGTTACTGCATTCTAAGTCTTCAAAGCCCTTCAAAACAATCAAATCAACAAACAATCAAAAGCTCAATTGTAAAGTGTAGTAGTTTTATTTATTTCATTTGTTTGTATTTGGTTTGTTGTTTCTTGTATTATAAGCTCCATTGCAAGAGGTTTCTCCATCTCCGGATTATTTCCGAGAAGAAAAAGATTTAGGGTAGTGGCATCGCTAAAGCTCGACCGTGAATTAAGAACTAGGATTTCGAACTACATAAAATCTTAGTGCTGTGATTGTATTTAGTTTGTCTTGTATTTATATTGTATTTTCTGCTGCTAATATTTTGTAGAGACAAGAAAATATGAATGCGATCGACGAGATCGAAATCGATACTATTCACCTCCCTCTAACGAGTACAAGATCCCCAACACAGCAAACCCGCAACCGCAATAATCGATCCCTTGATCCGGTTACGAATTCGGGCCGAACCCGATTCGGATCCGAATCCGGACCGGGAGCGGATCTAGTGGTGGGCGCAAGGGATATCCCCAACAGAGCACCACTAAGCGACCAACAAAGCAGAAGCATCTCGCTCTTTCCCTGCTGGCTGCTGCTGCTGCCGCCGTTGCCGCTCCAATCGCTCGCTGTATCGCCTATCCTTTTCTCGCCCCTGCTCCCAAGCAGAAACCCTAGGAACCTTCGTCCTGCCCTTGATCATGCCGTTGCTGTGTCGGCCTTCGTCCCCCTATGCTCTGCATCTGAGGGTCAACCTCAGATGCCGAAGCCCACCGTGCCTCTTCCTCCTCCGCGTGCGGTTCCCTCCATTTGACCGTCGCCTTCGGTCGGTGGCTGCTTCCGGTGGCGAAAGGAATCAAGGAGCTCGGAGTGGCTCTGACGGGTCGCCGGATTTCTTCGCCGGTTGGTCTCCGGCCGGGAACGGTGGGAGTGCCTCCCCGGGAAAGGAGAAATTAGAAGGTGAGCTATTTTAGGCTGTTCCCATCGTTTTTTTTTTTTGACTCAGGAAAGACGCCTTTTTCATAAACAAATTCATACTCGTGTGATAAGCTATGGGATCGTCCTCTTCAGGAGTGAAATCTTCACTTTTCCGAAAGGAATTTGGGATGTGTGAACTTGATTTTCCAAGGATAAATTATTGTGTCTACTTGAGAGGAAGGGAGAATGGAATCATTTTCCTTTTCGGCTTTAGTGGAATAGTAAAAAATAATGAAATAAATTATTGTGTTCCTTCTAATAGTAGGCAGAGGAGAGAAAGGAAAAGTATTGCAAAGATAGGTTTAACCCTACGTGTCTTGGGAATCTGAATGACAAAATTAAAGGGTTGAATTTCTCATTTTCCCTTATTTCCTCTTCTTATCAGACAAAGGAAATTCCTCCCTCTCTCTTCCTTTCCATCTTCTCTCCCTCAAAAATCTTCTTCTTTTTGCCTCTTTGCCCCCTTGAATAGGCACCGCATAAATGTCAACCTCTTTTAATAGAATGTGGCATGTATACAGTAGTTATTTTCTTTAATGCTTTAGAACATAAAGACTCTTGCTTAAATATGAATCAGTTGATGAATAATTTCTTTTATGGAACTTGTTATTGGCATAGCTGAAGCTATTTCAAAAATACTTATTTATAGAATTAAGTAAGTTCTAGAAATGTACTACTCACACAATAAGGAATGTATTTAATCATGCCTCTTAGCTTTCAGAAACACATTTTTTGCTTTGAATTTTTATGATGAATTCTCACTTAATTGGTTACTTGTTAACCCTTATTTTCTTATCTTGGTTTAAAATATTAATGACATTTGTCTATTGAAGATCAGATGAAATTTAAACAATGGGTACATTAAGAATGACAATTAGTGAGAAATGGAAAATTAAATCAAAATGTGTTTCTTCTGGTAATACATATAAGTGGAGGGGAAATGGAAAAAACTTGAGGTTATAATATTAGGCAGACATCAAATGGACGCTCTTTTTAATAGATTCATCAACGGGTGCCCTTTTTGATTTATCATCAAAAGAACGCCCTAAGATGCCTCACTTTATGTAAATTGCCAAAAATACCTTTATAAACTTGCTTAAGCCAGTGTTCTCTCATCTGCTCTTCCAAATAAAATCGAATCAGTTGTCTTCCCATCTATATCCTGCTCAATTCATCAAAGGACACCCTAATATTATTGCAACCCTTTAATTCCATCGAACTAGCAAATGTTGCTTTGTCTCTTTGTCGTTGGCAGACTTCTCTCTTTTTTTTCTTTAATCTACATTGTCATTTTTCATCAGCTATTGTTATTTCTTCTTCATTTTCATGCATACATCTTGAAGCCTTTGTTCATTCAAAGATACTTTTCCACCATATAAATCATGAAGAAATATCAAAATAAGCAGATCTTGACTCTCACTCATGTTTCTTCTCCATTGGATTCAGAAAATGCATAAGATTGTTTGCAAAGTTATACTAGGTTAGAAATTTCATCGAACCAACAAACGACACTTTGGCTCTCTATTATTGGTAGAATTCTCTTCTTTTTTTTCCCGATTTATGCAGTCATTTTTCTTCAGCTATATTTTTTTAATTTCTTCTCCTCTTCGTGTGTATATTTTAAATCTTTTGTTATTCAAAAGTACTTTTCTACCATATAAGGCTTGGAGAAATATGATCTTAATCCTCACTCGCTCATGTTTCTTCTCCATTGGGTCCAAGGAATGCATAAGAGTGCATGTTTGTGAATTTAGAACAGATTAAATCTATCTAGCAAAACTGCTTATGACCCTAAATTGTCCCAAGTTTTAAATATATGATCCTTTTGTGATTATACATACCATGAAAATTTAATGTTTTAGTACTGCAAGGTTAGATGTCTTTAAGTTCTTCATGGACAAGATTTTCCATGATGGCTCTAGAAGTGTTTCATAGCACAGTTATAGAAATAAATTAAAGTGAAATGTTTTTTTTTAGAGGTGGGATTGTGATGCATGATGCTTCACCTTTTATCTCACAAGGCTAGGTACTCCACTACTACCAAGATTATCATTTTTTTTTTTTGCTTTCACTTTTAGAGTTCCGCTTGCACATTATGCATACTCGGCTGCACCATGAACATGACTATCATTTACTAAAAAAAAATTGTCCAAGTGTAGTTTCTTCCTCAAGTTGTCAATTAGGTGAAGAGAGTTATGGTATATTGCTGAATAATCACTTGATTGTAGAATAATAATGACACAGAGAGGAAAAGTGTAGTTTTGTCACTTTTATATATGTGTAAGGCAGAAAATTGTAATTATATGATATATGTGTGTAAAAAAATTATACTTTGATATATGTGTAAGGAGAAAAATTAAAACTCTATAACTTTGATATATGTGGAAGGAGGAAAATTGTGACTTTGTAATTTCAATATATATGCAATGGGAAAATTTTTAACACTATAACTTTAATTTATGTGAAATTTAACCCTTTTATGTCTAGGCAGTAGTTTTGGTAAAATTGTATAAATATGAAAAGTAATGAATTTTACACTTTTATAGGACTCAGCAAATCCAGAGGGTCTAGGATTTGATTGTGAATTTAGAGCAATTTTGGCTTATGTACCAATATTTCCCAAAATTGTTACATGGATCTAAAATGTTTAAAATAAAAAAGAATGCATATAATGACTCCAGAGGGTATAGTGAATGCATAAGAGTATGTGTTTGTAAATTTAGAGCAATTTAGGTCTTTTTAACCAATTTTGTTCAAAAGTTTTATGTAGTTCTAAACTGGTCTAAATTTGAAAAGAAATGCATATAATTGATCCAGAATCTATAACGTTTAGGGAATGCATAGG
Source organism: Wurfbainia villosa (assembly GCA_025175895.1). Lineage (NCBI taxonomy): Eukaryota > Viridiplantae > Streptophyta > Magnoliopsida > Zingiberales > Zingiberaceae > Wurfbainia > Wurfbainia villosa. Next base: position 109,327,107 of record CM045997.1, read on the forward strand.
GGTGATTGTTTATGAATTTAGAGATGTTAAGTCTATATATCATTTTGTTCAAAACTACTACATAGTCTTAAACTGATCTAAGTTATAAAAAGAAGACATATAGCTAATTTAGAATGTCTATGGAATTCATAGGAGTGTATGTTTGTGATTTTAGAGCAGTTTAGCTCCATGGAGCAGTTTTGAACAAACCTGATAATTGGAAAAGGAAGACATATAGTGATTGTTTATGAATTTAGAGATGTTAAGTCGATATCACATTTTGTTCAAAACAACTACATAGTCTCAAACTGGTCTAAATTATAAAAGGAATACTTATAGCAAATTTAGAGGGTCTATGGAATGCATAGGAGTGTATTCTTGTGATTTTAGAGGAGTTTAGCTCTATGTAACAATTTTGAAGAAACCGAATAGATGTCTTTGAACTTATTTAAATTGGAAAGGAAGACCTATAGTGACTTTAGAGGATCCAGGGAACGTATAAAAGTGTTTGTTTATGAAATTAAATCAGTTTGGGTGCATGTAGCACTGCTATATGAACCGAAATTGCTCTTAGAAAAGAAAGACATGTAGTGACACTAGAGGTTTTAGAGAACACAAAGTAGTGATCCTTTTTCAATTTAGAGCAGTTTAGGACCAATTGGTTTTAACGTGTTCTAAAATTGGAGAACCAACTCATATAACGACCCTAAAAGGTACATGGAACACATAGGAGTAGATGTTTGTGAATTTAAAGAAATAGTTAAAATTGAAAAAAGAATGCACATGACTATTAGATTTGGAGAATGCATAAGAGAGTACCACTGTTGAACAAAACTTCTACATTCTACATGACCCTAAACTGGTTTAGAATGGAAAAAGAATGCATTTATTATTATTATTTTTAAAATTTTAAAAATGTAACTAACTTTCAAAAAATTTATTGTAGAATTCATATAATTTTGTTTTTAAAGATTTTTTGGTATATATATATATATATATATATATATATATATATATATATATATATATAGCCGAGTAAAGGTGCAACGGGCTTGGAAGTTAAATTTGGAAGAAAATACTGGGTGAGAGACATCCTGAGACACCCTTTTGATCATAAAAATAAAAGGGATGCCCTCTTGGTGATTCTGTAATGAAGGGGTGCACTTTTGATTTTTGTCCTATAATATTAGGTCAAAAGAAAGAGCATGGAAAAAAAAATAGAAATCATAAGTGCTAGTGTAGGGGTGTAAGTTATGATGGAGCCTCTCAATTCTAAGGAATTCTGTATAACAATTGTTGGGACAGCTTGTGCAGTAATTTAATTTCTGTTCACATATGTTTGCATTGCTTAGTTGATTTTTCTCAATCATTCACTCGTTTAACATGCTTCATACTTCAAATTAAATTTTCTACTCATGTTACCTTTTGCTTTAATGATTTCTTTTATCATGTTACCTTTGACCCAAAAAAGGATTATGAGGAAATATTTAGTTTATTGTTGATGAAGTTAAGTTGCCTTTCTCATGGGTAAATAACTTGCTAGCACAACTAATAAAAAAAGGATATGTTGATAATCTTGATTTCCTTGGTAAGCAAATTCTGCCTAATCTAACATGATATGTCTTCCTTTAATCTACCAAACCATTTGAAGATGATCTTGATTTTGTGTAATTGAGCTAGGAAAAATATTTTCAGAATAGAACTGAGTTGTTGATAGCCAACAAAACAACTATAGCATTTGGTTTTTGAAGTTCTTAATCAAACTGATTGTTTCCTGCTATTGAGATAGTATTAGAACTGTTCTACATTTTCTTATCAATTTTGAGTTTCAGTTGAAACATTTGTAGAAGTGCACTTCCAGGTATGCTAGGAGCTGCACTGGCTGGACTACTTTTTGTTGCTGGAGTTACATTTGCAGCACTATCAATTTCTAGTAAGAGTGCACATGGTATGTTCAATTGATTAAAACGACTTATGTTTCTGATATTATTTTTCGTTTACAATAGACATCTTAAACATTTGGTAACCTCTCTTTGGTTGTGAGACAGCTATTGTTACTTGAACATTATGCATTTAAGAATTCGTCAAATACTCAGCTATTCGAGAACCATATAGTATTTTTGCAAACACTTATATCCAATCAAAGTGCATGCTTTGATTAGAGTTTCAACAGGCGCCAACCAAGAGATGCAACCAGTAACAACAGAGCAGGAAAGCTTCACGTCCAGTGATGTCAATGAGAATGTTGATCGAGTAAGATAGTTCTACACAATCTGGCTTTAGTTCATAAAGAAAATATAGTAAATCTGTAAACACTAATATTAAGTGTTATCCAGGACTTCCTTCCAGAAATTAGTGGAGAAGCTAGTAAGAGCAGATTGGATGTTTTACAAAATGGAGATGTTGACACTGAAGCTGCATTTATACATGCTAAATCAACCAAAGTGGACAGTGATGCTGCTGAGAGAGCATTTAATCAAGATAATACTGAAGTAGTAGAAGAAATTAATGCTAGTCCTTTACCTGATGGATTTAATACCGATACACCTGATTTTCCTACAAATGCAGCAGGTGTTCCACCTAGTAAGCAGATTATAAAAGATTTAGATGCCACCACCTTATCTGAGACTGAGAACTCTGTGACAGGAAATGATGTGAATATGCTCAGGACTATTACACATGACGATTTAGTTCAATCTGATACTGCTTATACAGATGATCATTATGATGGAAGCATCAAAGCTGCAGAAAACTCAAATTTTGAAGTTCCATTTGATCAGTTTGTTGGATCTGTGAGCCAGTTTGACATTGCTTCAGAGGAAAATTTAGTGAGCGAAGTTGGCTCCCAGGATTTGGTAGTGAACTCACGGTCTTTCACAGAGAACCAAGCTTTTGGAGAGAACAAGATGCAGAGTACTGAATCTTTCACTTTAGATCGGCCATCATCCAACCCCAATGAAAATGCTTCTCCAGAAACATCTTTCAATTTAGATTTTCATGACACTGACAGTTTGGTGCTTCAGCATGATAGTGTTAATTTTTCAGAAGATTTGATTGATTCTCAATCACGTGCTATCCATTCTGTAACTATATCAGAAGAGCTAGGTCAAATAGAATCCGATTTAAAATCTGTAAATCAAAGCGAAACCTTGTCTCCTGAGTCACAACTTAATAAACAATCCTCTCATTCTGGAATACCTGCTCCGTGTCACATATCTGCAAGTCCCCAGTTACCCATTGGAAAAGTTTTGGTTCCTCCATTAGTTGATCAGGTTCAGGGGCAAGCTTTAGCAGCTTTGCAATTTCTAAAGGTAATAACTAGTTTTTTTTAAAATTTCTGTTGCTATTTATTAAATTAGTTAGAATTTCTATGCCCTAATGATAACATTGGTCTATTTGTTGAAAAATACTGTATTTAAGTATTGTAAGGATACTTTAGCCCTTTATTTTTCACGATAGGATCTCAACACGCCAGACCGGTGGAAGAAATATTTTTATCAACTTTTTAATGAAAGTTTAGGAGACCAACTTAATTTAGGTAATTTAAGTAGGTCAAATGAGTATAGAAATTTAAATTTTTATCGTAGAATTCAAATTTCAGAAATAGAACAAGTTTTAAATGGAATGCAAAATGGAAAAGCCGTTGGACCAGATGATATTCCGATAGAGGTATGGAAGTGTCTAGGGAAACAAGGTATTGAATGACTTACAAAATTATTTAACATGATGTTGAAAACAAAAAGGATGCCTGATCAATGGAGGGTAAGTATCCTAATTCCCTTATATAAGAATAAGGGAGACATACAAACTTGTGAAAACTATAGGGGTATTAAACTAATGAGTCATACCATGAAACTTTGGGAAAAAGTAATAGAAAAAAGATTAAGGAAGGAGACCATGGTTCTCGAAAATCAATTTGGATTCATGCCAGGGAAGGTTACAATGACTATACATCTTCTCGCATAACTAATTGAAAAGTATAAAGAGCAGGTGATCTTCACATGGTATTCATTGATTTAGAAAAAGCTTATGATAGAGTTCCAAGAGAAATGATATAGAGAATTTTAGAAAAAAGAGGTGTTAGTGTAACATATATTGAACTAATTAAGGATATGTACGAGGAAGTAACGATCAAAGTGAAGACTTCAGGTGGATTAATCAAGCATTTTGATAAAGATAGGGTTACATCGAGGATCAGCTTTAAGTCCCTATCTTTTTACACTAATCATGGACGAACTCACTGGACACATTCAAGACACATTACCGTGGTGCATGTTGTTTGCAGATGATATTGTGTTAGTAGATGAGACACGTGAAGGAGTAAATGCTAAACTAGAATCTTGGCGGGAAACACTAGAAGTGAAAGGTTTTAAACTTAGTAGAGTAAAGACAGAATATATGGAATTTAAATTTAGCAATATTAGACATAATGAGACAAGTGTTAAGATAGGAGATGATGAGTTGTCTGGAATTGAGAGCTTTAAATATTTAGGATCATTTTTGCAAGATGATGGAGGGATTGAGAGAGATGTCTTATATAGAATACAAGCAGGATGGTTGAAATGGAGGAAAGCATCGGGTATTTTATGTGATCGTAAAGTGCCTCTAAAACTTAAAGGGAAGTTCTACAAAACGGCAATTAGACCTGCTATGTTATATGGAGCTGAATGTTGGGCTACGACTCGAGCATATGAGCAAAAGATGAGAGTTGCAGAGATGAGGATGTTAAGGTGGATGTGTGGACATACGAGGATGGACAGAATAAGAAATGAGAGCATTAGAGAAAAAGTTGGTGTTGCATCTATTGAAGGAAAACTCCGAGAGACACGTTTAAGGTGGTACGGATATGTACTTAGACGGTCAATAAATGCTCCAGTTAGGCGATGTGAAACGATACCAAATATACACATCAAACGAGGAAGAGGAAGACCAAAAAAGACTTGGTTAGCAACAATAAAACAAGATAAAATTTATTTAAATATAGATGATGATATAGTAGGGGATAGAGTCCAATGACGTAGAAGGATCCATATAGCCGACCCCACCTACTGGAATAAGGCTTTGGTGTCGTTGTTGTTGTTGTATCTATGATCCTCATGATTGTCTTGTCTTTAAGATTTTATGATCCTATGAGAAAATGTGCTAGACTATCCAAATCCCATACAGGATGAAAAAAAAGTAAACTATGCTAGAATCTTGCAAACCTAATATAGTCAGATGCATACATGAACATGGACATTCTAAACAATAACATCTACTGAAAGTAGACTATCTTTTTGCTACCAGTCCATCTAAGAAACTTTCAAGTTTCAATTATGCAAGAACTCCTCTGGTATTGGCTTGAAGAGAGCCGTCGTATGACATTTGGGTATCATGGTGATTTGTAGTTTTTATTAGGAGATGAGGTGACTAGTGATACAACTGTGCAATCTCCTCCATGAGCGCGCTCAGATTAGGACCTACATGGGTTTTCCTTGTATTATATGTTTCATATATTTAGTGTAAGAGTATTTAACTAAGGTTCATGATGTTAGAATGATTTAAAATTTGAGATGTTCGTGAAAATATCATAAAATTAGATTGTGTAAATCCCATTTGAATTCATTTTTGATAGGCTTTAACACATGGAGAAACTTTACATTATAATATAATAAGATAAAATTTAATTCAATTGACTATCTAATTTATTTTATATATCAACTAAATTAAAATAGTATTAAATGAATAAAATTCATCTAAATTTATTTTTTCATGCTTTCCAATGCATGTCAAAGTGTGGTAAATGTAAAACAACATGGAGCCAAAACTGCACTTTTTCAATGAGGGATAAAAATTATGGTATAACATTACGCTTTAAATATTACCCCTAGATATGTAGTTTTCTTCTTATTTTTCTTATTCTTTATCTCTATTCTCTCACCATCTCCATCCCCAGTCCATCATCAACATCATGTGTTTTCACTTTGGCATGGTACAAAAATTGCAAGGTTTGAGATTTCAAATCTTGATTTGTATATTTACATGCAGACACTCTTCAAGTGGTTTAATAATGTATCAAATCCCATATTGTTATGGATATATTTGATACTAGGATCACTTAAAGAGATGATGGTAAAAAATCTAGGATTTTCCAAAAACCTAGTTATCAAATGTATTCATTCAATAAAATTAGTTACTTTGGAATTGGTAAAAAAATATATTCAAAGAAAAAAAGAAAAAAATAAAAATTATTTAATAATAAGTATAATAGGAGCAATAACACCAGATCTTTGGATAATTAGGTATTTAGAATCAATATCTCTATTCTCTCTCCATCTCTGGTCCATTATCATCTTATGTTGGTACTCTGGCATGGTACAGAAACTATACAACTTGAGACATCAAAGCTTGATTTGCATATTTACATGTACGCATTTAGAAGTTACAAATAGATTCCCAACATTTCCTCTTAAAATGGTTTAATAATTAATACTAGTATCACTTAAAGATGATGGTCAAAAGTCCAAGATTTTCCAAAAACCTACTTGTCAAATGTATTCATTTGATAGAATTAGTTTCTTTGGATTTGGTAAAGAAAATATTCAAAAAATAGGCAAAAAATAAACAAATTAATAATCACCATAATAGGAGCAATAACACCAAATTTTTGGATAATTAGGTATTTAGAGTCGGTTAATATCAACCATTATAAGTATTATGATATAAAATTAATATTATTGATAATAATTAGTTTGCTAAACTATATAATAATATCATTCTTTACTTGGTGGTATGGATGTGTACTTAGACGATCAAAAAATATTCTGTTAGGCAATATGAAATTATAATAAATACATTAAATGAGGAAGAAAAAAAATTGATTAGTAATGATAAAATAAGATAAAATTTATTTAAATATAAATGATGATATAGTAAGAGATTGTGACCAATGGTATGGGAGGATCCACATAATTGACCTCATCAAGTGGAATAAGATTTGGTTGTTGTTGTTGTGTAAGTGATATCATTACAACAAGATAAATAAGTGATAACAATTATATTAGCAATAAAAATTATGATTGGTACCAAGGTTTGGCGGTTTTTTTTTTTTTTCGAACCGCCACCGAATCGACACAGCGAGGCGCGAGACGCGAGCGCATGAACGACGGGCGGACCTTTCGAACAATGGGGCCTTGCCCAGTTTGGCGGCCTCGCTGGCCAGCGCCATGGCGAGGCGGGCTGCGCTTGCTGGGCCACGGCGACCACTGAGCAACTTCCCGCGAGGAGGCGGCGGATGTTGGCTGCCTCGCGCGACACCACGGTGGTGCGCACGACCGCGGGGACGACGACGAAAACTTTAAAAAAATTAACTTCCCAAACTATAGTTTAACTATATTTTAAATAAAATCAATTAAAATTTAATAAAATTATTTTAAAATTTATTTTATTAATTTATATATTATAAATAATATTTTTTTATTATTAAAATTTATTTTATTTTATAATCCTATTTAATTGAAATAAATTAAATTAATTTTATTATTATAATTAATTTTTAGTATTTTTTAATCATTTTTTATTTTTAATATTTAAATTAAAATTTTCATTTTTAATTTATATATTTTATATTAAAAAATTATCGAAATTTATCGATATGATACCGAAACTATATCGTTCTAGTCGCAAATCGAAACCTCGATACGGGTCTAAATTTTAAATCTTAATTGATACTTAAATAATGTTAGAAGGAGAGTCTTAGCGTCGTAATAGTAAAGTTACTGTCTTGTGACCTAGAAATCACGGGTTCGAGTCTTGGAAACAGTCTCTTACAAAGCAGAGAGGCAGTGTACAATAGACCCTTCCCTAGGATCGCGCATGATAGGAGCTTCGTGCATCGGACTGCCCCTTTATATAATTTAAATAATGTTATAAACTTTATTATTGTTAATAGTTGATAGTTCTTGACTTAATCTCACCTTCTTCTGGACTTCGTCTTCTTATGTTCCATTAAATTATAGACTTGCACTTGCTGGCTAGTAGGATCAAAAAGGACCGGCACTTCTTTCTCTCCATCATTTGCAACCCTACTTGTTGATGGTTTGGAAAATTAGAGTTGGAATTGTTCAATTACTGATCTTTCAACCCAATTCTTCTAAATCTCCCTCATTTCAGATAGCCAATCAAATCCTTATCTGTTTACTTAGATTTCTAGTTGTGTTTGATTTTTCAACTGAAATCAGATTAACACTTGCTAATTATTTACTGATCGTGTTTAATTTTTCAAATGAAATTAGATTGACACTTGCAGATTCTTAGATAATATGACATTAGTTTGTTTGCTGGTTGTGTTTGATTTTTCAAATTGAAACTGGATCAACACTTAGATTCTTGCCTAACTTGGTTGATTCCGAATTCCCTCATAAGAACAGGAAATATCAAAGTATACAGATCTCATGCTTGTGTCCATGTAACGCCTCGAGGGTATGCCGTGCCGAAAAGCAAACGGACGACATCTCCCCTGTACGTGGCAACATATCTGGTTAATACAAGATCCGTAGGCCCACAACAACAACAAAATAGGCAAACATGAATATACTAAACACAGCGGAAACATATTGACAGATAAACAAGATACAAAGACCCAACTGTACACTCCGGAATGACTTTGACACAACAAGAATCATAACATAAATCACATCAAAGACCAAATACATACAACACATCCGTATATCGTAAATACGGAAACAATACAGGGTAAAATCCCAAAACGACAATTCACAAGAATACAACAATACGGAACAAATATCTATCCGTTCGGTGTGAGATGGGATCAACTGGCGGAGCTTCGAACGTCTAAGGAAATCTTCTACTTGTTACTTGGGCGACAGAAAACCAAGATCCGGGGTGGTGAGTATAAACTCAGGGGTAATATGTAGAAAGTGCATGAACAACATATAGGAATATAGAGATCTACAAGTATACATGTGAATATCTACAGGTATACAAAATATGTCCAATAGCCATATAGTCCTATCCAAATCCAATAATAAGTAACCACAGTTTAGTCATACTCGATGTATATACTAAATCGATCAATGAATACTGAAGTAATGTAATAACGCACTGACGATGCACGAACAATTACATAGCTATATCATCCTCGACGAGCGGATATACAATAACATAACCCGTATAACGTCATAAAGTCAATCCTCATACGACAACACTCGCATATGACAAAGATATAATCACATGTAATAACATCCGGTCCATACCACACTACGACACGACGCTAATCAAATACATACATACACAGACCAACACATATATACGCCAACACACAGAAGATATAATATGCAAATGAATGACATGTATCGTGATGTACAAGCATACGCAACAATCATAGTTCAATCAAATCAAAGATCTCTGCGGCGTATGTAAAAACATATATCAAATATATGCATACATATATATCGAATGCATACGCATCGTAGTCATCGTCTGCGGACCCGTCCAACCACGACCCCAGAGTGGCCAGGGTGGCACGACATGACAACTTTCCTGACTCCAGCTACCACTACTCTCGAGTGGTCGAGTTGGGTAGTATGACTGAGTAGCATATAAGCGTAAAGAGCTAACTACTCCTAGGGGTCCGCTAGCCAGCGCCCTACTCATGAGTAGATAAGCGCCGACGATAATCGCGAACACGCAACCACCGTCATGGTGGGCGAGTCGCTAACTACCACTCGCGGTGGCGAGTGCACATCTCCACTACCATCTTTATAGTGCATGCGCGATATCCAATGCTCGCTATCACGCCCTCGCTACCTGCTACTATCCCGAGTGGTCGGGAGGCGGGATAATCGACGACCCTCAACCACAAGAGACTCAATGACAAGATGCATGCAATGTAATGATGCATAGCTCCACATACGTATCCTCGCAACACTCCCTATCCCATGGGGAGTCCTGGTCAACCAAAAGTCAACTATGCAAGGACCACTAATCCACGAGACACTCTCTCTACCACAGAGAGTCATACACAACTGACAGTCCACTACGCTAAGACCTCTAGTCCGTAGCGATATACTATCGACAATCCATATAACCATACACAGATACACGATCCATAATGGATATACAATCACGCTATGACCTCCAATCCATAGCCATATACTGACAACCACATACTTATCTATGCACAGACAACTAGATCCACCATAGATGCACAACTAATATGTGTACGATACAACGATCGACTCCATAATCTAAACCCATCCCCTAATTAAACCTAGCCACTAATTAAATTAATTAGTTTCTTATAAGGAGTTTATCCATATAATTAATTTAAATAAAATTTTTTTTCCGTATTTTACATTCTCCCCCACTTAATAAAATTTGGTTCCCAAATTTTCGACTTATGTACGAGTACGAGATGTCACAACAACCATCTCAAGTATTCGGAGAAAAGTCACACACCTCAAATACTAAGTGGGGTACTGAGCTCAAATATTATATTTCAGCTCTTATATACACTCTCAACCGACCTAATAAAAGGTAAATAACTGTACCAGAGTGGAGCTCTATAACCGTGACATGTGGGAGACTTTTCCAGAATCGTAAGGTGAATCATGAATCACTATCGGAATTGATACTCAAGGATACTCCATGAATATAATTCCGTCAAGCGATCCCACGAAATCCATCTTACGGCTCGGAAGGAAATAAGCGGACCTAGCTAATCGATCATCGATTACCCAAATCACATCCAACCCTTTCCGAATTCTAGATAATCTCCCAAAGCAGTCTATCGTACTAGGCTCCCACTCTATCACGGTACGTAACCCTACTGGTCACAAATATTCCATCTTTACTTGTTGGCACACCCAACATATATCTACGAACTCAACCATGTCCAACATGTATCGTTCCACCAACATGGATGTTTCAACACATTATTTTCTTCGGAGACGGAGAATTCCTTTCTCACAAGAGAAATCAATCTACTCTCCAAAATCCACTCTACCATACAGACTGGGAGATTATAATGACCAAACTCGCTAGTTGCATCTATCCATGTTCTAGCAACTCTATAGTAGTTACCCAGTAACTAACCAAAACTCTATGAGCACTTCCGCTCCATACATTTACAATCAAGATAATAACTGCTAAGCTCCACGTCATATATATGACAGCTTATCTCGTAGTTCCTCAACTGACGTAGGTATAAGACACGTCTCATACCACTGCATCGGAATCGCTCCAATCCCTGAAATGTTGCATTTATGTGCAGTACCCTTCCATCCCCAACGGAAGGACTAATTAACACCGATGCAAAAGTCAGTCACCGTCAAGGCCCTGAAACCTAGCTTCACAAACTACCGACCAGGTGATTTCCATCACCTTCTTGGTTCAACAAATCAGCGGTATAGTAACGCTAGTAACATCCTATCAACCTCTACGGTATCAACCAGATCAATCCAGGGAAACCATAACTTCCCTTAAGATTGTGAATATATCCCGAAAATATATCATCCACAGATATGATGACAATCGATCTCAAATACTCTAAGAGTACTTGTTTCCTCAAATCCATGAACGACTAAATCGTCGATAAGTCTAACAACATTATCGACATCTCCTAAAATTCATACCAAGTATGAAATGTCGTCTTCTATACACTTGCATCCTTTTACTTTACGCTGATGATATATCAATTATCACCCCAACAATGATAATTGTATGACACTAAGTCACTACAATATCAACACACCAATCGTAAATTAACCCTAGGATATACACAGGTGTCCTTTAGCTGATCTAAACAGATCATTTATCCATGACGAAGGATATTCATTCTCAACTACTGCATTCCAATCATCGATAATCGATGCATAACCTCAAAGGTCTGTCTCTCTTTTAACAAAGAATTCCGGATCCTCTCAAGAGAAATACCGGGACGGATGAATATTCCCTCCAATACCTCCTATAATCGCAACTTACGTTCTTCCGATTTCTACAGTGTTTAGCAACACTAATGCCAATAAAATCATCTCCCGGTATGAGGTCTTCAATATCGGAACTATTTCCGAAATCACCCCCAATCGCATATTCCACTTGCCCATGCAGTGACAAGCCCGGGAGTTCATCCGAAACTACATCCGAATACTCTCGAATTATATGCACATTCGAGATACATGTTATACCCTCATTTCAACAATTTAACTATCCGTAAGGATATGTTTATAGTGAAGGTATGTCTAGCAAAGGCTAAGGGTATCCCTTGACTTCTTGGTTGTTGATCAACATCTCATCGGACGGTAGAGAACAATCACCAACCCACAAGTCGATAGGAACCCTTCTAATCCTATCTAAGAATATTCTAGACCTAGCTACCTATAAACTACCAATATCTCTCGATACATCCGCAAATAGGGTAACCTAAAGTAATATCCCGAATGACCAATTCTTCGGTCTTCTATACCTCTTCTCAAGTAACTATGTAAACTCGCCCAACATCTGTTCTTGACGGTTAAGCTCATGTAGGTGCAAAGGACTACCATGGAGGAATGGAAATCAGCTGCTAAATATAAAATGAAGATGGTGGCTCTTGTTATCTTGTGAGAGAATATACAAGCATTGTAAAATCTTGAAGAACTGTCAACATCGTAACACGCTCTAACTCGGCAAATAGTATAGCTGCCACTGAAGAATGCAGAATAGATACGACCATCATCGTATAAGCTCTTCTCTGTACAAAGCATAACCACACTGGAAAGTACTTGATTGTTGCGGATGTCAATCTTCGAGATGTCTTCAAATCTTCGAGTAACTTGCTTCTCCTGGATGGAAGTATCAAAGAGCTCTAACTATATCTGAGGTAGTAAATCACTGCTGGTGTGATAATCCACTCTTCTGTGATGATCTCGGCTTTCGAGGTTGTGGATCGTCCTCTCTAAAGCTTCATCCATAGTCTTCAACTGAGTCTTCAAAGTACATACTCTCCTCGTAGACTGGCTGCTTATAGTAGAAGCAGATAACATAATCCATCGGATAATTTGACTCTGCGTCTCGTCATGACCCACACTGCACGCACACAATCTCTCTTCGGAGTCTTTTCTCTGATTTCACTGATAAACATGAAAAGGTGCTGACGATCTGCAGTCAGTCTTCTATGATCGGAAAACTCTCCAATAGTCGCTCGTGGCTCATGACTCCAATCTTGCTTCTTTTGTCAAACATTCGGAGACTTTTGATTCCAATAATTTGACTTGCAATATATGCTTATCAAATCTCCAACTCTTAAATACTTGGTACAGAGTCATTCCATACACATGACTCGGTCTAAGGACTTCCGATAGGATCTGGTAAGAGGTCCAAACATCCTGATCAAGATGTCAGCCAATAAACCGTGAGTGGCCAAAACCAATCCAATCATATCCTTGAGATATTAAATGGTTGTAACCTTCGCAAGTCTAACGACTCTGCATGGTACCCTCGTTACCAAACGATCACCTAACCTAAAGCTCAAGAATTCCCTGACGACGAGTCAAAGAAGATGACGTGGGAAAATACTCTCTCACAACATCACTACACCGTGGCCAAGTGATGTGTGATTTCCCGAAGGTTATTTCCTATATCTTCCACTAAGTATCGGCTTGATCCCGATAATGGTATGCAACCAACTCTACTTTCTCTGTATAATACGAGTTAGGTACTCAAAAGTACTCAAAAGTACTCTTAAAGTTATACAACCTAGAACGACCATTTCAGGGGTCAAAATCCCCATGAATATCATCCATTAATTTTCTACTATCTGCATCAGCAATAGTATACTCGCTTAGTCCATTACCCCTCAGGTAACAATCTGACAAGTATAATTAGTGAAAATCCTTAGGACTGTAATCTTTAATCTCCACAAGAAATGTGACTACCTAACCCCTGCTTTCCGACTCGGTATCAGTCGGCTCTCAAAGGTAATTATCCTTTTTGATAGCAGGTACATTTCTAATAACCTCAACATGTCGCTCCCGTGGTCAACTCAAACCACGGTTACGAATAGTGACTACCACACTACAAGTCATTCATGTTATAAGCAACTAAATGCATAGCTAACAGAAGGATATGTGATAACAGCTATCATACCTTAAACCTTGTAGCTCGGAGATGTCCTGCAACAGTCAGATCCCAGAACTCACAAAACCAAAACCGAGTAAAGCAAAACTCGATGTCCGAACGAAATAAAATCCAAAAGTGGACTTCGCAACTTAGGGCTCTGATAGTCCAGGTCTCAATGAGCTTAGAAGACTAGGTCAATTGCCTCCCAAAGTAGGACAAGTACTTGAGCAATTATCCTTACCCAAGTTACTTTGTCTGATTCAGGAATGAGTATCTGCAACCTTTGATGTTAGGTATTTTAGTTGACTTTAATAGAGCTACACAAGAGGCAAAATTTCTCCAATTTAATCTCTATGGAGATGGTCATGGAACTCGGAAAAGTTGGGAGGGAAGTGGTAGGAAAGGACTTGATGTAATTAAAGACTGGAATTTCAACACAGTACTGCTGGGAAATCAAAGAATGACAGGAGTTACCCACAAAATACAATAGCAGAAACTGGATGCTCATAAAGCCAGAGGTGTCATATCCGTAGCAGTATTAAGCCAAGGGATTGCTGTCAATGGCCGTTGTTTGAAGTTGAAGAACCACACTTTGGTGGACATCGGCTTCAGATTTGTTAGGGCAGGCAATGGTGGTGAAACATTTAGGCATATTTGTCTCACTCAGAGCAGGGAACTCTAGGGATCGTGCAAGCACATGCACGGAAGAGAACAAACATGAGTTGAACCATTTCATGAGTAGATGCGAACTGAGGAGCGAGTGCAATTCTTGGTCTGACAAAGAAAGAAAGCCTCATGTAAACAGGGCTGGAGTTGGTGATGAATCATTATGGGATGAATTGTGGCAACAAAAGCACATGGATGAGGAAGAAGAATCATAACGATGAGAAAAGAGAATCACACAATTGATAGGAACTCACTGTGTGTGAGCATCTTCGTGGATGTATGAACTCATGATTGCTTAAGGAAGATGATCTTGTAGGCACATGACATGAGAGAAACGAGGTATCAGCTCTTGTATCATGTTGCCAAGAAAATTATTACGGTTTATTCACAAGTTAGTACTTTCTATTTGTATATATGTATTATGTATCATTTGCAGCTATATTTGTGTGTATTTTTATATTTACAAGTAGGTATCCAACATTTATAAATGCGTTCCTAACAAATGGCAAATGTAATTTTCAAAAAATTGTTAAATTATAAGATCTTATTACCCTATGCTAGATCCCTATGAATTCTTCACCATTCTTAAGTAAGCTCTCGACTCACACAATGTAGATTTCTTCACTATATTTATTTATCATCATGCTCTTCAATAATACTTTGGTTTTGCAATTATCCTAAATTGTGATGTGTTTATAATTCCTGTAAGGATAATGTTATATTGGCGTAAATGGTCAAGCATGAGGAACTTTTATTTAGTCATTTATACGTTAATCTTGATTGGGATAAAACAAGATAAGTTTTTCATTTATCACTGTAGAAAAGCTGAAATTTTTTAGTCTGTGCATCTCTGTTCTCTTTTATAGGGACTACCATAGTTATCTATCACACTCAATTGAATATTGTAGGTTATTGAGGTTGATGTTCAGCCAGAAGCTGTATGCACTCGTCGTGAGTATGCTCGTTGGTTAGTTATTGCCAGCAGTAATCTTTCCAGGTATAATTCAGTTGTTTTCCAACTATCCTACATCAGGCTTTGCTGTTTGTTTCTGTGCATCTGACATTAATCCTTTTTTTTAAGAAATTGATCAAAATGCTTAGGTCACAATCTGTACAATTGATGATGTCACCTATTGGACCCTTCTATTCAACTTTTCACTGAACACTAGATCCTTTCCAATTTAAATCTGTTTTGGAGGTTGGGTTGCTAATTGCTTGCTGGTTTGCTTTGTTTGAGTTAGTTAGCTTTTAGGGTCTCTAAGCCTGTTTTATTTCCTTAATATTCTCGTGTATGCTAGTGTTAACATCTATATTGATGGCTGGTGAAACCGATACCAGAACTTAATTCAGTACACTTGAAAACCAAATAGGTCCGGCTTACTTCTTAGATAAGATTATTTAGCTGTTATCCTTTTTTTTTTTAAATCTGAAATGTAATATTCATAGGGAGTCATGCTACGATATGTGTATTAAGTTCCTGATTTTCCTGAAACAGGACTACAGTTTCAAAGATTTATCCAGCTATGTACATAGAGAACATAACTGAACTTGCATTTGATGATATTACACCGGAAGACCCAGATTTTCCTTATATTCAAGGTATGAATTTTAGAGCATGAGCAACTAATTATAACCTGATGTGACTTGTTTAGTTCATCAGTTTCTTGTCCTCTTCTTTATGCTTTGTTTCTTGGGGCAGGCTTGGCAGAAGCTGGGCTAATCTCTAGCAAGCTTTCTTTGATGGATTTGGATCACTCCAGCTATCAGCAAGATTCTGTTCTTTTCTTGCCTGAAGGGTAACACTGTCTCCTCATGTCTTTCTTTTTTCCTTTACAGCTAGCATCTTTGACATCTTTTGATCAAACACATTCCATATTAGGCCCGTGTCACGTCAAGATCTCATAAGCTGGAAGATGGCTGTTGAAAGAAGGCAACTTCCACAAGTTGACCAAAATGTAAAGCAAAAAAGTCCTTAGGTCACTTATTCTTGGCCTTGTTTGGAGATTAAGCATCAGTTCTTTACACTCTCATGATATCGTTTTATGATCAGGACCTATACCAATGCTCTGGTTATATAGATATTCATAAGATTAATCCAGATGCTTGGCCAGCTTTGGTGGCTGATCTATCTTCTGGTGAGCAAGGAATTTCTGCTCTTGCATTTGGTAAGTTTTACCTGGCTTTCTGTTTATAAATAATATACTAAGTTGACAGAAATTAATTGTCCTGCTCAATTAATGAATAGGTTGCACAAGACTATTTCAACCTGATAAACCTGTCACGAAGGCACAAGCTGCTATTGCACTTGCAACAGGTGATGCAGCAGAGGTGGTCAATGAGGAGTTTGCTCGGATTCAAGCTGAATCATTGGCTGAAACTGCTGTGAATGCACATGCTGCTTTGGTAGCTCAACTTGAAAATGACCTTAATGCAAATTTTGAGAAAGAGCTTACCAAGGAAAAGGAGAAAGCAAGGGCTTTAGAGATATTAGCAGAAGAAGTGAAGGTTGAATTAGATAGATTAAAGACTGAAAGGGAGGATGAACATAATTCTCTAATCAAGGAGCGCGCTGCTGTTGAATCTGAAATGGAAGTCCTTTCCAGGTTAAGGCATGAGTTGGAAGAACAATTGCAGAGTCTTATGAGTAACAAGCTGGAGATATCTTTTGAGAGGGATAAGATCAACAAACTTAGACAAGAGGCAGAAAGCCAAAATCACGTTATTGCTCAGTTGCAATATGAGCTGGAAGTGGAGAGGAAAGCTATGTACTTAGCAAGGTACTTTAATACTCTATTCTCTTCTCTGTGGTTCATTAATGATATTTTGTTTTGCTACATAACCTATGCAATGCTTTCTATCATGTTACTAATAAGGCTTTGAAAACTCAAGAATTTTTTTGAACTGAAGTGCTTGTCCTTCAACGTTGCCTAATAATCTTATAAGGCTAAAGCATCTCCTCTAGGTTGCTAAGGATGTCTTAAAAAATGAATCCTTTTATTAGCTCCGTATGGGGCATTTCTCAGCTACACCCATATCTCATCATTGATGAGTCAATCCCATTTTCCCATCTACATGTGGTAGCATGCTGCAAAAGTTTCTAGTACTCAAGGCTCAAGATTGTACCATTCAAATATGAACATTTGTTGTTGATAGTATTATGTGTCTTTATCGCTAGCCTTTCTTTCTTGCAGCTCGTTTATTTTTATTTTTATTTTTTATTTTTTATTTTTTTTTGCAAAAAGACGATTGTTGAAGATAGTGCAATTTAGGGGCATTGGAGGGACATGAAAATTTAAGCATCGAGTAATTATTTCAATGATCGAAAATTCACAATTCATTGTTTTTATGCTTGATGCATCTATGAATAATTTCTGGAATGCAAAGAACCTAGGCACTAGAATATTCTTTTTATAGAAAAACCATTAGTTTAGTCTTTGAGAGGACTATGGACTTTCAAAGTTCCTCAGCATGTAATATATAATATTCAGTAAAATTTAACTACTGTCTGCACTTGTGAGAAAAAAAAATCGGGCACGAAAGTCAACTTGAATTCAGACATTCAGTTGCTATTTTTCAATCAAAAAATTGACTTATCAACTTCTGGTAAATAATATATAAAATAGTTTAAAAAGAATTCAATTGGGTCATTCGTTAGAAAAAATTGAAATAAGTTCTTTTGGCATTTTATGTATTCAATCAGATGACAAAAGTATATGTAGAGCTTTAATTGAAATTGAGGGCATTTCAGTAAGTCTATGCTTATTTTGTCTATAACTTCCCCCCAAGTTGGTGTTTCTGGTAGGAGCAATGGGAAAATCGGTGAGTGGCCCTCGCTACCTATTTGTATTCATTATTTGTAACTTACACTTTGCAGCCTAAATTGTGGTATCTACAATTAGGTCCCTAATACTCTACCTTAAGCTAGTTTAAGATAATAAAGGAAATCTAGCTTATTATAGACATATTCTATTCTGGGACCTGAATTTGGCTAACCTTTGGAGAGAGGTGATAATTTCATTTTATTGCACCTTTTCGATAAAGTGACAATTAATCTCTGTGTGTAGAGTTTCATCCTCCTATGGAACAATAGATTGTAGGTATTCAAAATAGCAATTTGATTGTCATAATATAATTTTGTTGTCTCTATGAGAACGTGTCCCAACTTAGTCATGGACTATTTGAGTAGATTAGCTTATATATTTCTTGAGTTATAATTTTATACTTCACCTCTACTTCTTGATTGTCTTAAATATCAGATTACCTTACAAAAAAATGCAGTAATCTGATGTGTAACTTCTGATTTATGTTTTTTTTATATCTGACAAATAAAGTTTTGAAAATTTTTGATGCGGGTGAATACCTTTGCGAAAAACAATGGGAACATCTATAGACAAGATTTGAGATTGCAGCAAGCAATGGCAGGGCTTTGGAGCATGCTCAAATCTCATTCTTCCATTTTATCCTTAAAAGATGGTTCATTGTAGGTGTAGACCATGGTGTTGTATGAGAATAGATAAGGGAGTAGGAATACTAATACCGATACAGACTCGGAAAGAGTGGGCGAGAGGCTAAAGAAAGGACTCAACTTAAAGGTCACATTAGCATTAACAAAGATAAATGCACGAATTGATTTTGGAGAATAGTAATGGCAGTTCTAGAGACGAGAATACAACAACAAAGTCTTATCCCACCAGGTGAGATCGGCTATATGGATCCTTCTACGCCATTGGACTCTATCCCCTCTTATATCATCTTCTATATTTAAATAAATATAAAGACGAGAATAGCCATGAAAATTACACTTGAAAGATTTAAACTAAATAGGTACATTCAAACATTTGCAGGAGAAGAGAATATAAAACATCCTGCTGAAAAAATTGTGGAGGACCATGCTCGTAAAGAGCAGAGGATGATATACAATTGATAATATAACATATAGTCCGAATGATATTCACCCTAGGAGAAGGAAACATGCATGTGTAGAAGAAGAGTAAGCTATCTTTGTGCAAAAGGTTGGAACCGCCAACCTAGTGCCCCCCCCTCCCCCCCTGCCCCCCGCGCCCCGGTCTCACAGGATTCGGGAGGGAGTAAATCGCAAGAGACCTATGCCCGTGAATGCGATTGGCAAGGCCAAGGGCGGCTATCTGAGTCCAGGGCAAGATTTTAGACCTACCTCCGAAATCGATCCTTGTCCATTGTGCAAGTTTGACCATTGGACTTACCAACGCGTCGCACCTGCGGGGGCAAGAGTAAGCTACCTTAACTGAATGGTAGAATGCTTACTGTGCTACCATGATGTCTGATGGTGAGGTGGCCAGTTAGAGAGAGGGGGATTAGTGAGGGATGCCAATGGATTAGGCGCAATACAATCCAAAGCTACCATGTTTGTTTCAAGGCTTACCTGGCCTTTCCTAGGACAAGGTCTCTAAGCCCAACAAAGTCCAGGGCCACCTTGTTTGTAGGGTAATTACCTAACCAGAGAGCTAACTTTTTTTTTTCTTTTTAGTAAATAAGTGTGGTCAGGAAAAATTATGCATATATCATTAGTACTCACCACTCCACATTAGATGATTCAACTGAACGCCTTAAATGGCATTTTACATTTCATTCTCTCAAGCACATAGAATTCTGCCCTTGTTACGAGTACAGATATAATTATTCTCTGCAACTAAAACTATATGAAAAATTGACCATCAAACCCATGTTATCTTCTAGACTGGAGATCAACATGACAAAAGCTAGCTCGGTGTTAAGAGTTGATATAGAAAAAACTCTCAAGTTGGTTTTTGGTGGAAAGTCTGAAAAAGCTTTCTTACCCCTTGCAACACATTCAATATGATCTATCAAATTACAGGCAACACATTTCTGAGATGATCCACGCTAATGAGGTTAAATGCTCAACCTGGCAGTCCCTCACTATATACATATCCATGTTATGGGTTTATTTTAGTTCAATTGCCCAAATTATCAGCATAATCTCCTACATATTACCCACTTGGATGATGACAATTAAGCTCCAGGCTTCTAGGGTCATCCCAATCTATGAGCTTTGTCAGGCTTGACGACTGGGATAGCCACTAGAAAAAATTTCGTTGATTCTCCTTTAAATGATATATTTTTGTGCATTGTTCCATATGATTTATGTTGCATTTTCACCAGGTCCTGGGCAGAGGAGGAAGCCAAAAGAGTTCGGGAGTATGCCAAAGTACTTGAAGAAGCTAGAATAAGGTGGAAAGGCCATTTAATTGATGTTGTTAATGGAGGTTTACAAAATGAAGCTTTCACTGTAACAGCATTGGAACAATCTCCAGTTGAACCGACCATTGAAAGAGGAGAAAGCTTGGTTAAGAATCTCAAATCAATGGCAGCTGAATTAAGATTCAGATCTTCTGCCACTATTGAGAAAATAGTCGAAAAGATTCTATCTTTAATTACAGCTTTGAAACAACAGGCTTTAGCTTCTTCCACACAGGTCCTGGATCTTTGGAAAAATTTAGTCGCTAAAGCTACATCCTCAGTGGCTGGTGTCCAGGAAAATGCCTCTGAGTTCGGCTATTTTGTCGGGGATCGGACTCGGAGGATAGTAGAAGATTGCAAGGAAGGTGTTGGAAAGATCAAACAGAAGTTCAAGGCATGAGAAATTTTTGTTCATATTATGTAAACTAGAGGTTACAACAAGCGAAAGGAAATGAGTCATCAATAGATCAAGAACATCCAGGTTCATAATAAGCTGGCCAAAATTGTTTCTTCTCTACCAACGTTGGTTGTCGCATTCACTCCACATGACAAACCATAACCAGTGTTTGAAGTCGTATCGTTTTCATGTTGCAATAATCATTCAGGCACAATGATACCGCAAAAACGGCATCGAATTTAAGGCAAGTAACTTATTATGTCAACCCCCTTTTAAGAAAATCGACTGAACTAGCAGTTCTTCCATTGGTGGTTTTCATGTGCAGCTTCTTTGTATGATATTTAATGAATCTGTATAAATGGCAGCCTGAATCTATATCAAGTTCCTACTAATTCGAGTTTCGGAAAAGGATTTATTGTATGTAGTTTTATTTTGCATTGCAAAAGGCTGTTGTTTTTGTGATTTGAATCTTTGTCATGTCAACAATAGAAATGGGAAAAAAACAAGGAAACTCTAGTGCTGTTCATTTGGATAACTTTAGGCATGGTTGATACTGAAATGGCATGTATGTAGAATGAAGATGGATGGTATTTTCAAGTTTAAAATTTAATAACTTTTTGATAGATTTATTTATTTATTTTATAGAAAATATGATAGCTTTAAAAATTCAAGGATGCCATAGATTACTAATTAATCCTTAATGGAATATGAATGGCCTCACAATTGCTGTGCAATAGATTTGGCTGAATTAAAACTCTCATACCCTTTAGTAATTGTTTGCTCCCTCCTTTGCATTTTGCATTTATCATATGAGATTTTGATTTATAGGAGCAATCAAAACATGGTTAGCATGACTACAAATTATCATTTTCTTGATGATTCATTCCTTTTAGCCAAAAGTTGATCTTGTCGTCTACATGTTTAGCACTGAATTGAATTTGTAGTTGTTATTCTATTTTTATTAATTTTTTCGAATAGTAATTGATTCTATTGTTCTCAATACTATATTCTAAAATATATATAATTATTATATTCATTTTCTAAATAGTTGTTTGTAAGAAATATATGTAATTGTTATATTGCATTCTCCTAGTAACATAAATTCCTTGGACAAAAAGTTGAAATTTGTCAATCTAGCGGTCCTATCAGTCCGTCCTCGGGTCATCGTAAGAGAGATAGGAATATGTTAATCTAGTAGTCTCTATCAGTCCGTCCTCGGGCTATCATAAGAGAGGAAAATCACGGAGAATTTTTTATCCAAAGTCCATTGATAAATCGCATGGAGAGTCGACACTCCGGCAGAAGCGGAAGATTGACCCTTGGTTCCTTGGACAAATTCTACATGCGTTTACTATTCGAGCTAGCTCGGGGCAAGTAATATAAATTCCTAGTAGGTTTTATGGTTTGATAGAGTAGTCATGTAAGAGGGGGATGGATATGGTATGACAATAGGTTCGATAGGTCAAGTAGACTAGCTAGGTATATAAAGCCTATTTGTCAAATAGAGGGGATAGATTCTCTATACTATACTCTAAGTGGTATAATCGTTATATTTCATTCTTTAAGTAATATGTTTTTATAGAATAACCATGTAAGAGGGATGAGTATAGTATGCTAATAGGTTGAATAGGTCAAGTGGACTAGTTGGGCATCCAAAAATAGGGGTTCAAGCAAGTAGTGAAACTCGGGCACAATTAGCAAGCTAAGCTCGTTGGGCTATCCAACTCGACTAGGCTTGTTGAATTGATCGAATCCATGAATAGGGTAAGCCAAGTGGACCAAAAAAGATAAACAAATCTTGGAGATGACTCAAGTGATTGTGATCGATCGAACATTTTAGGTGTCCCTAGTCATTTGAAGGCTTTGAACGAGGAGGGTAAACTAGGTGGATTGAGCAAGCTATAATACAACAACAACAATAAAGTCTTATCCCACTAGGTGGATTGAGCAAGCTATGCAAATATTATTTAGATATTTTAAATATTGTAAAATGTATTTCTGATAAATTACTTACAAATAAACATGCAAATAGGAATGAATTCTCCTCTCGTCAAATCTATTATTTAGTTGAATAATTTATGATGGTGTAATTTTTCTAATAATATCTTTTCCATCCTATACATTGTGTAGTTTAAGAGATACAATGAAATTCCCACAAGATGACCAAATGGATAGCACAGACGATAGAATTGTCCTAAGGAGCAAGGGTTAATTCTCGGGAGTTGCAAAACTTTTCGAGATGTCTATCCTCTCGCTGTACTAGTTTTTGATTGGGCAAAAATATTTCTTATGATTGACCTCCCTTCATCTAGCTGTGGGATTGATGATAAAGGGTGTCTGGGGTGAACGCATCACCTTTTGCCTCAAAAAGATATAACGAAATATTCCAATGTACTATATATAATATTATTTATCAATTTCAAATTTAACATGAAGTCCAATGAATGGGTGAGTTAGGTGGGTAGAATATACAAAATAAGTTGGGTTTAGGATTAACTAGGAAGATCGAACAAGTCTAGTGCAGTGGGCGAGTTAGCTAATGTCGTGGTTTCGGTTGGATGGAACGCATTGACAAAATGGACCCAATGGTCAAAGCAAGCTGAGTGAAGTCAACCTAACAAGATGGATTGATGGACTAAATGGGTTGAGTACACTGAAGTCCAAAGTTGATAGCCCAAGCTATGGGTTAAGTAGACTACAAGTTTGAAGTTGATACCCCAAGCTAACTAAGCGGGTTCGCCTCTTTTCTAGAAGAAGATAACACAATCAACCTCTTAATTGCTATTCGTTGGCACAACGATCTCCTCGTCACAAATCCTCGCAAAGAATTTAGATTTACGGCTTTACTGGAAAGATTGAATTAGAGTAGCTCCTCCTTGTACTCGTGTGTCATCTCTTTAATCTCAAAGTCGAATTTTCCTTGCAATTTGAGCATGTTATATACTCTATCGAGTAGCCCAACTAAGTCTTCCTCATCCCTCCACTTGTGGGTATTACCTATGAGCATTCTCAGCTTCTTCCTGATGTGCAACGAGTAGAATTATCGTCTTCTTATACATACATTACGACTAGTAGACTTTTTCCTTTAATCCTATCGCGTAGCATAAACTTTGGCAACCTCAATGAGCAACTTCCACGTCTAAGAGATCATGGTAGTGAGGCATATAGAATTGGTCACTCGAGTGATCATTGCCTTCGTCTTTGTGAGTATTGAGGTAAGCATCATCCTCGAACATGTTGGGAGGTAAGCATTATCCTTGAAGGGGGTTACAGAGGTAGACTTGCCCACGGACTGGATCCAAATCGGAACCGACTCAAAATCTGAACTAGGTCAATGAGTTAATTACTTATTGACCTAATTCAACGGGTCCAACCTGTAACTGACCCGTCTAAAGACGAGCTGGTTAAGGGTCAATTTTTTTTAAATGGATGAACCGATTAAACCGTTGATTAATATTAGAAGAAGTCTCAATGGGTTAAAGTTGATTAGATATTTAGTAGTATTGAAGACCAATAAGTGTTTGCATTGGAGAAGTTCAATAGGTAGTTGACATTAGGAAGTTCAACAAGTAATTGCCAATAGAAAGACTAATAGAGTTGGAAAGATGAAAGTTCAAATAGGTCAAATAGGATGAGATATTTGACAATGATGGAAGTCCATACAAGTCGAGATTGATTTGATGTTTCACAGTGAAAGTCCAGATAAATAAAAAAGGATTTGATATTTGATAATGATAGAATTTCAAATAAGTCAAAGTCGATTGAATGCTTAGCAAGTCAAATCCAAAACCCTAAGATTGATTGGATACCAAACAATAATGAAATCTCAATAGGTCGAAGTTGATTGAATGTCATATAACGATGAAGTCCTAGAGAAGTGATCTTTAAGCAAGTGGATGTCCTAGCAAGTTATTGTTGACCACAAGCTAAGTAAGTGAAAGTTCTAGTGGATCAAAGTTGATTTTAGAGTGAGTCAAATGGATAGTTGGTTTAGATTGGATTGCAAATGAACATAATATTTTTGTTCAAGAGTTAGTCAATTGAGACAAGACCAATTGACTAACATGAGAGATCAATAATTATTACTACGAGAAAGCAAAAAAGATCTATTGATCTTATTAGGCCACAAACAACGGTCGAATTCTCAAATGCCACAATGGATCAATTGATTACATAGAGGATCAATCAACTAAACGATAGCAATTAGTCGATTGATCAGGCGGATTCTAGAAACCAATAAGAGACTCTACAAAGAGGTCTTAAGGGGGAGTTTTTAGTACTGATTCTTGAATGATTGTTTTTGTATTCCTTAATCATCCTCGAGCAATTCTATAGAAAAATAAGTAAAAGAGAAAGTATCATTGTTGTAATCTTTGTATTATATTTATTTTACTTTGTATTCTTTTGTATTTGTTATGAGTTACAAGTAAGAGGTTTTTTCACATTTAGAGGACATCTAAGAAGAAGAAAGATAGAAGGATTTTGAAAGTAATCCAATAAAAGGCGGGGTTGCCAAATCATGAATATAAAATGTGTTTGTGTGTTGTTTTGTATTGTGAGTTGTTTTTTTGTATGTATTCAATTGCGTAATAACAAATTATATGTGAACATATAAAAGAAAATGGAGCATTGCTTCACTCCCCTTCTAGTCGCATATCGTGATCCAACAAATACATTATGGAAGTTTATAAAAGATTGGAACTATCAATCTAGTGACCTCTATCGGTCTGTCTCATGATCATTATAAGAGAGATAAATCATGAAGAGTCCTATGAGTCTTGATGTGATGACCAAGACACGTAGAGGTCATTTGAATTCAGGAAAAGACTTTAGATCTCCTTCGAAATTGACTCACGTCATATCTGCAAGTACCGCTGTATTTTAGCCACCATGTCATCTCTATGGAAACTATATCATGGAAGTTTCATGTGAAGATCGTCAACCTTTACAACATCATTGCAACATATGGCATCCTCGACGATTTGGATTCGATTCTAGATCTATCGGCTTTGGAATCGAATGGAATCGGTTCCGATTTCAAAATTAAAAACTTTGGAACCAATTCAATTCACTATCCAAATCGATAGTGAATGAATTAGTTCTAGACCGATTCGAATCGGTTTTGTTAGCCTGAGCGACCGTTTGTGAGCGTCTGTGCGCGTCTGCCCACGTGGCGTTGCCATGTCAACCGATGTCACATTTCTTTTTTATTTCTTTCGGTTTCTCGATTTCGCTGGGTTTCTAATTTGCCGCCGCATTTTCTGCTTTGCCGCCGCGATCCGCGATGACTCCCTCGCTCTACTACCGCGGTCCACAAACCTCCCCTCGCCTCGACGCCATCCGCTCTGTCGTCGCGATCCGCCGCCCTGCTCCACGACCCACGCTGCTCGAGCAATCGTCGCCCTGCTCCACCCCCCACGATGCGCGGTCCACATCTGCTCTGCTGCGCGATTCGCCGCCGCTGCAAGTCGCCATCCTCCTCGCCGCAGGCTGCCATTCCCCTCGCCGCAACCCCATGTCGCGCCGACCTCGCTGCAGGCAGCCCACCATCCCCCTCGCCGCAGCACCTCGTCGCGCCGACCTCGCCGCAAGCAGCCCGGCATCCCCCTCGCTGCCTCGCCGCAATCCACAACCCCTCGCCGTGCACCATTGATCCTCTGCGAACCAAGATCACTCGGTCTTCGCTTTCTCCATCTCCAGCTCGACCTATTCCTTACGCTTCTGAACCCTAATCCTTCCGGGTACATCACCTCTTCGTTTTCACTATCCATCTTTGCCTTTTTGGCTTATTCTTTTCGGTCTATGTTGAATGTAGTTGAGCTAATTGTTGGTTTTGAACAGGAGCAAATGCTGGATTGATGGTCTCATATGACTTTCTTTTTTTGCAGCGAGGATTTATCGGTTTATCCTTTATCCATTGCCTTTATGTTGTACCTTTTATTGAGACATCAGTATACTTTGTTGGGAATCTAAAGAACAAATGAAATTGGTTTTTGTGCATTATGGGTGTGGTAAATTTGTTGTATTGCTGAGCTTTGTAATCAAGGATAGAAGATGCATTTGTACGTGGATGTAGTAGATATGAACCGTAAGAAGTTGAAAGTGAAAATTCTTATTATGCGAGTTCAAACTTATAATTGAGATGGAGATGGGTCAATGCTCTAATTATAGATGTGGTGGAAACTAGAGGAGCGTGGTGCTCGGGAACAGACGATGCGAGGTGCTCGAGCGATGTTGGTGTCAAGAAATGAGAAGCGCAATGTGAGTACAAAGTGTTTGGGCGATGCTGGTGATTGGAAAATGGGAAGCGCAGCATGAGGAGCTCAGGCGATCCTAGTGATCGAGAAATTAGAAGCGCTGTGAGGTGCTCGAGCAATGCTGGTGATCCAGAAATGAGAGGCGCAACATGAGGTGAGAAGCAAGGTGCTCGGACGATATCGGTGCTAAGGAAATGAGTAGCAATCGATTGAGTAATCGACTGTTTATAGGGTAACAGATCACATAACGATGTTTAATTGATTAGTCGAAGATGAGCAATCGATTGAACCTAACAATGTTGTCCAAATGTTAACTTCGCTTCTGTGCACTGACTTAAGCTATCTATAACAACATACTAAGGATATCTCTTGCAAACTCAACAAACCACTAAAGCATTTGAACATACAAACAAAAAAATCACAACCATACATCAATAGAGAATAAATCACACCCTACCCATGAGTGTACGAAGGTAAAGAACACGAGAAAAAAATACATTCCTATCACAATTCTCTATAAAAAAATATTAAAGCATTATACACTAAATTAAATTTACAGTCAATATGAATTCCATATAAACTATTCAATATGTCAATATGAATTCCATATAAACTATCCAAATTCAATATGCTCATTACATATATCATCGTGTGCATAAACCGAATGTCATTCTAAAATGCACAAGCTTCCAACTTTCAATAAGTCCAACAACATAGAAAGAAAGATAAGTCCAACAACGTAGGAAGAAAGACGACAAACATGTCAAATATCAACTTGCATTTTTATCTTCATTGCATAAACAAATAATTGGAATTAAACACACTTTTGAAGTTTGGCAACATCATCTAAACTATGCACTAAAATGTCAAATAGACAGCATGAATTAAGGATGTAAAAAGAAAGCCTTCAATCTTTGCGAGTATACAAATGTTGCTGGGCAGACGTGACAAATCAGAGAAAGAATGCAAACAAATAACCCTATTTTCATGTAGGTAATCTCCGTTTCCTTTTTCTTTCTTGATGTTCTGCCTATAATAACCCATATTTGATGGGTACAATCTGTTAAGAAAAAGAGGAAAGCAACGTTTAGGACAAAGCTTAATGATGTTAATCTTCACTATAACATCAAATAAAACTAGTGATAAATCATGGTAACGTCACAAATTGCAAGTAGTTCATAAATTTGCAATTATTTAGTTTATGTGCCACTATAATTAATCCAGGTAAAGCAACAGAAACTTATAATACGTGGCAAAGTTGCAACTTGCAAGTAGTTCAAGCATCTAAAATTAATCATGGCATCGACCTCATGCCAATATCACCACTTGACCTGCTGGAGAATATTTCTTTAAACTCCAATAGCAAGCGAGGCAAGTGAAGACAAGCAGAAAGAGCAAGCAAGGAGCCTGCTGTTCATGTTTTCATGTTGCAAGGTTTTCTAGAGAGTATACCAAGGTACATCATGGTTAACAAACTAAATACTAAGTTGTCGGTATACTTCAGTGCAGTAAAGTATATTGAGCACTAGTATTCAATCAGACTAAACCAATTGACATAACAAAGTATTTCAATGTGTTACACATTGTCATAAAAATTACTAATTTTGCAGAATGCCCAATAATGAGCACATATAAGGGGGTGCAATTCTCACACAGTTTAAATCAAAAGGAGCTTTTATTAAATTGTAAGATGATCATACATTGGAGACCTCTTTCATAGACCCAAATTCAAAAGACAAAATTAAATAAAAATACTCAAATTGCAAATTAGGAAATAAAACATTCTAAATTAAACTCCCACAAAAACTACTCTATTTCTAAATTAAAACAAACCAAACTTATCTAACTCCCTAAAAGAAAAGCATTATCATCTTAAAATATTTCCTTTAACGTTTATTCTCCTATAGACAAAATCTTACCAGAATAAATCCTCACAAATAAAATCTTAAAATCAAAATAACAAAAATCCTATTTTACATCAACATAAGTTGTTTTCTCCTCAGCAAATAGAAAGTATGTCCCTTTAAGTTTTGTTTAGACATAGACCTCTACATCTCGCTTTAGTTTTGCTTTGCAACCAGACTGGCGTTTAGCCTCTGAACCACTTTTCCTAAAGTTCCAACCAGTTAGAATCTTGAGTAAGAATACTAAAAGCATCTTTATCATCGCAGAGTAATTAGTAGTTCCAAGTGAACACATCAACGTACAAAAAAAAAGGCACATCCTGCATCAAACCGACATCTAAGAGATCACTTTTCCCATGGGACAATAAGCCAACAAAAAGTAAAAAAAGAAAAAAAAATGATAAACCGATAAATCCTCACTGCAAAAAAAGAAAATCATATGAGACCATCAGTCTAGCATTTGCTCCTGTTCAAAACCAACAATTAGCTCAACTACATTCAATATAGACTGAAAAGAATAAGCGAAAAAGACAAAGATGGATAGTGAAAACGAAAAGGTCTAAAATTCCTGTGTGACCGCCGAATCCACGGTTTGAGGTCTAAAATTCCCACAACTGAAATTATATGCGACGCGATCACACAAATATGCATAGTAAATGGAAAATGCATAGTAATACAGTAATTTTCTCCCGACGATCTTCGATCAAATTCTTCGCCATTGACCGTCATCTGCACTATAACCGAACCCCTGAACCTGTTGGGATCGCCGCCATCGTCCGACCGAACCGACTTCTTGATTCCAATCAGATTGCGGTCGCCAACGTCGCTGGCCATTACCATCGATTCCGATGGCAATCTGACCGCAGTCGGGGTTCTATTGGATCGCAACCGAATTCCGATCGAATCACGACCGAAATCGACCACAATTACAACCACTAGCGATTGCGGCGTTGGTGGTTGTAATTCAATCGGATCGCGATCAGAATCCGATCGAATTGCAACTGCCAACATCGCGACCGTTGGTTGTCGCAATCGTAATCGATTTCCACCGCAATTTGATCAAAATCCGACCGAACTCCGATGTCGATCGGACCACAACTAAATTCCAACTAGATCGCAATCGAAATTCGATCAGATTGCGATCGAAATCCGACCATTCAACGGTGATGTTGAGCGACAGAAACTTCGACGATAAAATTATTATATATTCTTCATTATTATGTGTGCTCATACACTCACAAATTGCACACCGCACTTCGCACAGTATGGGAGGGAGGCCCACATGCCAATCAACGAACTGTGCCATGTGGATCCCCATCAGTCACACACATCGACGTGTAGACAGAGGCACCCAGCGTATATATATTTTAATAACTATTCATGAATATTCAACTTTTTTAGTTAAGGCTTGGAGGCCATAAACAAACAAGGTCAAGGTGAACAAGGCAGGAAAAAATAGATTATGCTTAGCTGACCCATTGACCCACTATTTATCCAAGTCTGATAAAGCTGATTTAACTCAACGAGGATGCCTTTGATATGAATAAAACAAGTTGCATGCTAATCAAAATTGTACAAACATTATTTGTCGATGGCCCAATAAAAAGATGCAAGATAGTTAAAAATCAACATAGACTCATAGAGGGTTCAGCAAAATCCTGTTAAACTCAAAAGTTAGATGTTTATAGGGAACATAACTAGACCTGAAAATGGATTAGGCAACCTAACAGTTGCCATCTGATGGTTTTCCAGTTGTAACCTCATTTTCTGCAGCAGCTGCTGCAGCTGATGCTGCCTCATTTAACCCTCTATTCTCCAATTCTTTCCGAAAACTTTCCACATCAGCTTCACTTATTCGATACGGTGTATAAGTTGCACTTGGAAATGAACAAGTTTCGACTTCCTCTTTGTATTTTGTGAGTGCTTTGTTTATGACATCACCCACTTGCGCATATTGCTTACAGAATTTTGGAGTGACCTGTCAGAAAGTTGATAATCCTTTCTGATATATAAGAAAGATTGGGATAAAGAAAATTTGATTAAAACAAAAGTACCTTGGCATGATGAGGATGTTGCAACATTCCCAGCAAATCATGGTAAACAAGCACCTGCACAGGTTTTGACGTTTGCAGTTCATGACATTCGATGTGAAACTTGCATAACGGAGTAAAATCATCCAAGTAACAACAAAGATCACAAAAGGCATACTAGGAGACATTCATTTTAGTACAAAAATGCTAATCAATTGCATTGCATACGAAGGAATAAGTGAACATAAATTTTTATGGCTTTATAGTACGTTTTGAAGGAAAGATAAAGAGGACCTACTCTTGTGGCATATATAATACTGTCAAGTTGAAGGACTGAATCGAGAAGGAATAGCGAAATTGGTCAGTAATGAAAATTTGAATATCCAAGGAATGATGCGATCCTCTACTGTAATTTGCAACTAGAGAAAGACTAATAACAATCTATGCAGTTAGTAATTGATAATACCCCTTGCTAGATCTGACTATAGTTTGGAATCGACAGATTGTGAAAGGTTGACTATTAACCTTGACTGTCTAAGACGGATACAATTCGAAACCGCTAGTTCATGATTCAAAATTATTATTATTTATTTAAAAAAATTAAATATATTAAAAAAAATTACACTTATTTAAATTGTCTACTTATCCCTTTAGGATATATTAAAAAATATTATACTTATTTAAGTTATCTTACCTTTTTACTCTTATTATCTTAGGACGTATCGTTATTATTTACTTTTATTTCTTGTTCCTATAGTTATAGTTCCTTCGATATCGAACTCCTTTGCTTCATCCTCAGAAAGTTGTATTCTTTTTTCAGTTCTTATCCAATCATCAAGTAATACTCGCGCTTCTAAAGACTCAGGGGATAAAGTAAAACGCCGTGTGTATGTTCCTTCTAGAACTAAATGTTTGTTCTACAGCGATGGTTGACACTGGACAAACTAATATTTCTTTTGCGATGATGGAAAGGATAAGAAAACTCTGAGTCTTCTGTGACCATAGTAAAATATCGAAATTTACTTTACTATCTATATCACTAAAAGCAAAAAAAATCATCAAATAATTCTTAAATTTCTATCTGGAACTTAAGGATCCTTATGGACGTTTCATTTAATCTTTTAATAAAAATTATACTTTTGTAAATTTTATATTTCTACTACTAATATTTTGAAGTTCCGATATATTACTTTCTAATTCATATTTTAAACTATATTCTTTATAAATTTTATATAAATTATTTCTAGTATTTTGTACTAGTAGCATATCAACAGAAGAAGAATTTTTTATTAGAATTAAAGCATCATAATACATAACTAATATTTAGTATAAAACATCAAACTTTAATCTAGCGTTTAAAGCAAATGAAACTAAATAAATATAAGGAATAAAATACAAATATTTTTTCTATTTTATTTTCATTGTTAATACGTAAGAAGATAAAAATTCATCATTAGTATATTAATTTAAAATTAAAACAATGTTATAAAAATTCATTATAATTAAATGAAAAGTAGGATAATAAACACTGAAAAGTTATTTCGTTACATCATTAAATACTTTTAAAATTTCGCAAATACTACTGTATATATTTCATTGATGTGAAAATAAATATATATTAGAATTATTAACTATTTGAGTAAAAAATGAACATAATAATTCTCTGTATTAAAATGAATCTTGTAGTAATTAATATTGAATTTTAACGTGCTGATACATCGCGTGAAAATTTTTTAGGTCTTATTTTATTAATTTTATATAATTTACATCATAGTTTCATTGTATTATGATATGATCATAAATAACATTTTTAATTTATTTTATTTGATTTTCTAAAATTTTTAATCCATCTTTAACACATAAATTTAAAATATAACATACATAATGAATATGAAAAAATGCACCACCAATAATAGGTTGAAAATTTAATTTAAGTTCATTTATATTTGTGATATTAGAACTAACATCATCAAATAAAATTAAAAACATTTTATTAATTAATCCATATTCTTCTAAAATAAAAATAAAAATTGAGAAATATTATGAGCGGTGTGTGATTCATCAAAAACTCGACATACTAATAGACATTTTTGAATTGTCTAAGAGTTATCAATCAAATGACAAGTTACACCCATATAGGAATGAGTTTGTCAATGATCGCTCTAAATTTCTGATATAAAGATACTTTACTATTTAATTTACTAAATTCTTTAATTAAATTTCTTTTTTTTTTGTATTATTATTTTTTTAATTGTACGAGTAAGTGTAGTTATAGGAACACGTTTAACAGATGGATTAAAAGATTTTTGACAAAAATATTCAAAAGTGTATTTAAATCCAAAACCAAATGAAAGATGTTCTACAGAAATGAATCTAGCTAATAACTCTCTTAATTTAATATCAAAATATTTAAATAAACTCGCATCAATACTTTCGGTGGACGAAGAAAAACTAAAAAGTTGCATTTGAGAATCGTTGATCTCAAATTTCGTCGGGTGCTTTGTTTCAACATGTCGCTTTAATGACCCATAACCATCGCCCGATTGGAATTTATGAGGCATTGTAATATTTGCGTTTTGTTTACATTTCTTGGGAAAGAATGACTTTCTTAAAATGTTTAATAAAAATTGATGATTTTAAAGGTAATGGATCCCACACCTTGGAAGTTCTTCCTTGTGTATCAGTTGTCAGAAATTGCTCTGACTCATCATCAATGAATTGAACCTTGTTAGACTCAAAATCAACATTCGAAATGAACACCTACTTTCCCTTTCGAGAATAAGATGAACCACCTTCCATTGAAATCGGAGAATTGAAGCTGAAAACGATTGAAATTGCAAAATTGAGAGAGAAGATGTAATGAAAGTGATGAAATGAATATCTTATATATAAAGTTTAGTGCATAACATATGTTGTTGATACAGAGAGCATCACTCCTTAGTTTTGATATATAAACCATAGTTAAAGTTAGGACTTACTTGTGTGCTAATATCAGTGTTAAGTGTGCAGGCTTAACAGGAAGTCATAGTAGGTCGTGTTGACCGGATACTAGGCAAATGTCTTAACAGATCTGGAGGATTGGACACCAGACATGATGTCCAGATGGATCAAGTGGACCGGACATTTGGCATGAAGACCGATTGGGTCAGGAGATCAGACAATCGGCAAAAAGTCCAGCATGGTCAAGTAGACAGGACAATTGGTGGAAGCCCTGATCGGTCAGATCGGATGTCAAGAATGATAAGTCCGGTAAAGCAGCCGGCAGGTAAGCCTCGAGTGGAGAGGTGAGGTCGAGTCCTCTTTAGGGGAACAAAGCTAGAGGTCGATCCAATAAAAAGTCCGCATGGGACTTAGAAGTCGAGATCGAGCAGAATTACTACTGCTATCATATTTGATATTATCTATTTGTGCTAATCTTGTTTTCCAGGGATTCCAGTCGACTGAATGGATTCTAGTCGACTGGGTATGGGTCAGTCGAATGGATACCTAATTGGCAGGAGTAGCTGGTGATCAATTGAAGATCTGGCAATGTAGATGGAAAGAGTTTCAGTCGATTGGGGAGTTTCAGTCAACTGAAGATGCAAACTTCCCGATGCGGAGCCGAGTGACCTAGAGTCGACTTGAGCGTGTTCAGTCAACTAGAAGATCAGAAGTTCCATACCGACGGGCTGATGTAGAGTCGACTAAAAGGCATTCCAGTCGACTGGAAAAGGTTTATAAAACAAATGCTCGACAAACTCCGACTAGAACTCTGTAACTACGTCGAAGTGCTGCTTCTATTCATCCTCGTCCACTAGAGCTTCATTTCCTCAAAAAGATGCATTTCCGACACTCCGTACTTACTTCGAAATTTCCATTAGTGTCGATATATATACTTTAGTTCTTACTTGTTTATATTCATTTTCGCTTTGTGTACTTAATTTCAAAAGAGAATGTAGAGTGTTACCTATCTCTAATTATTTATAAAAAGCGAGCCCCTCCGAAGTCAAGAGTTCTCGAGTTGGAGAGTATATAGTGATTGCCCATCGAGATAGCTCTCGGAAGAGCTACGGGCCTTGGAGTAGCAACGCGGTTAGGGTTGTGAACCAAGTAAAAGAAGCTTGTCTCTATCTTATTTTATTTCCGTTGCATACTCTTTAACGATTTCAAAATATAAAAAACAAGTTTTAAAAATCTAAAGAAAATTGTAACCTCTAAGATTCACCCCCTCTCTCTCGGAGTATTTCGATCCTACATATACTAAATCATAGTCATTGATTAAAAAATGATCAAATGATCTCGATCGTCGAAAAAAAATCAAAAAAATCCGGTTGGAATCATCGATTCCAATGACTTTTTTTTTAATTTAAAACCGCTGTCGGTTCCAATTTTGACCTGTTAACTTGAGTCAATGGGTAACCGGTCCATTAACCCCGTTATAGATCTGGGTCAGGTCCAAGTCCGAATTAGACCCAACCTATGCTTGGGTCTACCCCTTGCCTTGTGTCATGCAAAAAGCTACAGTCTAGCCAACAAACAATAGAATAGGAATGATAATGTTGGAGTATCATAGAGGTTACAGAAGTTTGAGTAACAAGACTCTCATACATCTTAGATTTGATAAATACCATAATCACTAAAATAATCTCTATTAGAATATTTTTTCCAAAACACTTGCCCTACAACAATAATAACAACCAAATATTATTCCACTAGGTCTACGTCATTAGACTTTATTCCCTACTGTATCATTATATATATTTAAATAAATTTTATCTTGTTTTATCCTTACTAATCAAGTCTTCTTTGATATTTCTCTTTCTCATTTAATATGCATATTTGTCATAGTTTTACGTTGCCTAATTGAAATCTTTATTGGTCGTTTAAATATATGTTCATATCATTTTAAATGTGTCTTTTGAAGTTTTCCCTCAATATGTACAACCCTGACTTTTCCAACTTTCTTTCTAACATTCACATTTTTTATCCTATTTATCCTCTTATTTCTACACATTTGTGCAACTTTATTTTCTGCTCGTGTGCTTGAGTCTAGGAAACTTGTCCCAAAACTAGAAAAAAAATAGTCCTCCAAATACTTAATTATATCACACTCCTCTACCTAAATCCTAGGTCCGTAATGAAGGCAGGTAAATTTGAGTTTTAGAAAGCTGAATCAAGACCACACTGAATAATCATATTGGACTACAAATATTTTAAACGAGCTATGCAAACTGGAAAACATCAGGACAACTTATTGTACAACAACAATCACCAATTCAATTCTTGGTTCAAGTGATCCTTTTTAAGTTTTTATAGCAGAAAAAGTAGATAATGATTCTTCCCGTGATTAAGAAACACTAGAAGTACCTAATTAACTTCTAGCAAGTTGTTAGATCCACTAATGATTGAACTCAAGCACATTGACCTGATTGTAAACTCTGATTTACATTGAAAATAGTTGGTCCAAATTCCTAACTTAAAGATGCAACAAAATCAAGTTGCCATATGATAGAGAACCATTCTTCATGATTGTCATCCAGAAAATGTTTTTCCTAGGAGGAAATGAAAATGGGAGGTTCTCACCTGACTTAATAATTTTCAGTGTATTTGCATATCCTCCATTGGAGAAGTTTATACAGCAAGTACAATGCATCAAGTCGGGAAGAGAAACAATGCCGGAAAGAAAATTACACAATGAAGAAAGAAACAGAAGCACTATGGTAGACAGCAAAGGTGGCAACAGGATAGGTAATTCCTATGGAGAAATGTAAATTCCACTCATGATAAATAACCTATGTATATCCAGTGATGAGACTGCAAAGTTCATAAGTGGGAGTTGGGAAGTTATCATCTCTACCTTCGACAGTGAACTTGGTAAATGCAAAGGGGCACACGAAAAATAAATGAGTGGGTAACAGTCTAACTGTTAGTTTTTCATAAAGGGTGAGGTTGACATTAATGTTTCTTCAGTAGAAGTCTTTGTTATAGAGTTGCTTTGCAGGATGATCCTCCCCGTGAATTTAATTTTAGGGAGGACAGGGAGTGGCATAGATGTTTGTACCAAGGTACAGTAACACCCTAGCAGGAAATGTCTATATATGTGGTGTGAATTATCAAAGTGATCATTACAAGTGAGTGATCAACGAGGGGAAGTAAAGGCTCATCTTATGTCATCAACGTACAAGGAAGATTGAATAGTGCAGGTGTATACTATGTTATGACACAACACACCAACCAGAGTATGCAAAGAGATCAAGGAGGTTGTTTCAGCAAGGCAAAATTGACTTGGAAAGCATGTATAGACAGGAACGGGCTGCCACCGAGTTAAGTAGATCATGGAGGATATCAAACCACCATTCAACATGGAACATTGAGGATGGAGTATAATTCAGACATGCATAAGACCCAACAGCCTTGCATGCTAGAAAAATGGTGTAGACTGATCAAGCAAAGGCAGGTGGGCTTGGATGAAGCAATCTTGTGAATGGCCCAATTTAGTTTAGTGTGGATACTCAGGTACCAGATCATCTAAAAATATTCTGATTACTAGTATCTATCTCTTGGAAACTTCTATTGCTCATCTAAAATAAGTTAGTTAGTAGTTTTCAGTAAGTCCTATAAAAGATTAAGAATACTTTTGTTTAATCTTCTCGTGCTGCTTGCTCATTATTCAAACATTGAAAACCACTAAATGAACTACAGAGAGAAACTGTATATTAGATATCACCAGGAAAAAAAAAAACCCTTCCTTGCAAGCCTACATAATAAACATTGAAATCTCCATTTGGGACGAAAGACAATCTAACCTGGCCACTACAGAGAGGTCCCGCACCAATGCCAATGGTGGGTATGTGCAGAGCAGAAGTTGCAGCAGCAGCTACCGGAGCGGGCACACACTCTAAAACAACTGAGAAGCAACCTGCATCCTGCAAAGCAAGGGCAGTCTCCACGACCTGTCGATAGCTAGCCATTCTAAGCGATAAAACCTAATATAATCACATCCTGAGTTAATTGGGTAGGTATTAGGTTTAAAAAAGTCACCTTGACAGCACTAGCAACCGTCTTTCCCTGCGGCCGGAACCCGCCGAGAATGCTAATAGCTTGCGGAGTCAATCCAACATGCCCCATGACAGCAATCCCGGCCTCAACGATTGCCTTGGCGGCAGAGATCCTGGACGGTGCACCGCCTTCCAGTTTAATCGCATCCATGCCCCCTTCTTTTAACATCCTCACCGCCGAATCCACGGCCTGCCATGCGGCGCCCCCATGCCAAGAAACAGATCCAGAAAGTGAGGATGAGTACTTTGCAAGCAAAAAGGAAGGGTCCTTTGAGCAGAGGTCGTACCTGGGAGGCAGAGGACTCGTAGAATCCGAATGGAAGGTCGCCGACGAGGAGGGGGCGCGAGGCGCCTCGGGCGACGGCGCGGCAGTGCAGAAGCATGTCGTCGAGGGTGATCGGGAGAGTGGTATCGTGCCCGTGGACGACCATGGCGGCGGAGTCACCGACAAGGAGGATGTCTATGCCGGCGGAGTCCACATGGACGGCGGAGGGATAGTCGTAGGCGGTGACGACAGTAATGGGTTGGCCGCGGCGGTGCTTTTGGCGGAGGTGGGTGAGGGTAACGCGGTGGGCGGGCGATTGGGGCTTCGGGCCACCGTACACTGTGCTCTCCGGCATGTTGCTCATCAGGCGCCTCGCCAGCTGCCGCAACATCTCTTCTCTTCTCTTCTCTTCTCCAGAGGCAGCAGGTATTTGAGGCCGGTTTAATCGAATCGTTGGGACGAAACCCTGACGACGTCTCTATTTAATCCGAACGAAAGAGGAAAGAGAGAACAGAGTTTAGAAATTTTTAAAAAGTGTATCCTAATTTAATTTTTAATCAAAAGAAGAATATAATTTTAAAAATATCTCTCCTTTGCCTCAAAATCAAAAGACGAGCGTTTGCAGCAGGTTTGGTGGAGAGGCCAGTAGTGGTCGCGTCCAAATAGGGATCGACCTCGAACGATTGGCGCGCCTACCACCGCAACGGGAAGACCGAGGCCCAAATAGCTCCGTTGAATGTGGTCGGCTACGGAGAAAACGGAAGAAGAGGCTTCCGCGAACGCAGGGTTGCGCTCAGCCGTCGGCGGTGGGGAGGGGTTTTCTGTCTCCGCTCTCGCGAGGGCGAGGGCTATGTTTATATACTACATTAACTGTATTTACTTTTTTTTTTTTTTTTTTTAAAAAAGTATTTTTGGACACGACGGTAATTAACTGGAACGTGGTAGCAAATGACATTTCTGGACACCCATTTATTTCTCCTCATGACCCTTAAAACACGTATTTACTAAAAAGTCCTGCTTAATTGCTTGTTCGAGGGTATTTTCCAGACGTTGGTTTTCATTTTTAACCATTAATGATCGGAAATACGGAAGTGGAGGGAAGAACCGCCTGTTTTGTAGTCACGCCATTTCCTCGTTTAGTTTCGCCTTTTGTGGAGTTCCGGTGGATTAGGAAGATGATAAGCTGACCGTGTTATATAATAACATCGTAATTATATTGTCATAATAATTAAAATAAAAGTATAATTAGGGTTTATTATAGTAGTTGACATTATTAAATCTTTATTTAATTTTTATATATAATTTAGAGGAAGAAATATATCGATTATATCCATAGCCGACTCTGGAGAAGACTATCTGGAATTTAGTCTATGATCCAAAAAATTTTTAATATTAAATATTCAAATTTTAAAATCTAATATTTAAATTCTACAATAAAAATAAAACTCAATTTTTTAAATTTTGTCAAGAATTTTAAAATTCAATTTTCAAATCAAAATTGAATCAGAGTCATTACTAAGGTTGAGTTTGCTATTAGTCAATGTTAAATCTTTATTAAAATTACACTATACAATAGCTCTCTCATCGAGACTAAATCTAGCTCATCCATATTT
The DNA here is from genome assembly GCA_025175895.1 of Wurfbainia villosa. NCBI lineage: Eukaryota > Viridiplantae > Streptophyta > Magnoliopsida > Zingiberales > Zingiberaceae > Wurfbainia > Wurfbainia villosa. Next base: position 109,367,589 of record CM045997.1, read on the forward strand.
TGGATGATACTATCTAAATTACTATCTATCATTGCCAAACACTTTTTGGTGCATTAGCTATAAATATATACTTTTATATTATTTTTTTTAAAATACTAACATAAATTAAATATTATATATATTAAAAATAGAATTAATATATATTATGTGTGACTCGTGCGCGACACGTTCTCCATTGTCAGATCCATCGCGATTGCACAATACGTCTGCTCGCGACTTCCTTCTCCGGTGAGCGTTATAGTCCAACTCCTGAACCCATCGGGGGTCACCGTTGTTGTCCCCTGTCCGACCGACCGAATCCTGAATCCTGGCTAATTTCGATTTCAATTTGATCAGAATTCGATCGTGATATGATTAGACATGATATTCGATCGGATCGTGGTCAGATTCTGACCGTGATCTATATATCCAACAAGCGATCGAATGGTGGATAATAGAGGTACTCACATATATATATATATATATATATATATATTGTTGGTAGTTTTGGCATTTAATCGAGATTATCTAAGAAAAAATAATGGAAAAACGAAGCTGTAAAAAACTAGAAAAAATACTTACAGTAGTTTCGTTAGAAACTTCTCGCGTCCAAGAATTTAGATTTACGGCTTTACTGGAAAGATTGAATTAGAGTAGCTCCTCCTTGTACTCGTGTGTCATCTCTTTAATCTCAAAGTCGAATTTTCCTTGCAATTTGAGCATGTTATATACTCTATCGAGTAGCCCAACTAAGTCTTCCTCATCCCTCCACTTGTGGGTATTACCTATGAGCATTCTCAGCTTCTTCCTGATGTGCAACGAGTAGAATTATCGTCTTCTTATACATACATTACGACTAGTAAACTTTTTCCTTTAATCCTATCGCGTTGCATAAACTTTGGCAGCCTCAATGAGCAACTTCCACGTCTAAGAGATCATGGTAGTGAGACATATAGAATTGGTCACTCGAGTGATCATTGCCTTCGTCTTTGCGAGTATTGAGGTAAGCATCATTCTCGAACATGTTGGGAGGTAAGCATTATCCTTGAAGGGGGTTACAGAGGTAGACTTGCCCACGGACTGGATCCAAATCGGAACCGACTCAAAATCTGAACTAGGTCAATGAGTTAATTACTTATTGACCTAATTCAACAGTCCAACTCAGAATGGCAGTCTAAAAGGCGAAATTTAGTTAAGGGTCAATTTTTTTTAAATGGATGAACCGATTAAACCGTTGATTAATATTAGAAGAAGTCTCAATGGGTTAAAGTTGACTAGATATTTAGTAGTATTGAAGACCAATAAGTGTTTGCATTGGAGAAGTTCAATAGGTAGTTGACATTAGGAAGTTCAACAAGTAATTGCCAATAGAAAGACTAATAGAGTTGGAAAGATGAAAGTTCAAATAGGTCAAATAGGATGAGATATTTGACAATGATGGAAGTCCATACAAGTCGAAATTGATTTGATGTTTCACAGTGAAAGTCCAGATAAATAAAAAAGGATTTGATATTTGATAATGATAGAATTTCAAATAAGTCAAAGTCGATTGAATGCTTAGCAAGTCAAATCCAAAACCCTAAGATTGATTGGATACCAAACAATAATGAAATCTCAATAGGTCGAAGTTGATTGAATGTCATATAACGATGAAGTCCTAGAGAAGTGATCTTTAAGCAAGTGGATGCCCTAGCAAGTTATTGTTGACCACAAGTTGAGTAAGTGAAAGTTTTAGTGGGTCAAGATTGATTTTAGAGTGAGTCAAATGGATAGTTGATTTAGATTGGATTGCAAATGAATAGAATGTTTTTGTTCAAGAGTTAGTCAATTGAGACAAGACCAATTGACTAACATGAGAGATCAATAATTATTACTACGAGAAAGCAAAAAAGATCTATTGATCTTATTAGGCTACAAACAACGGTCGAATTCTCAAATGCCACAATGGATCATTTGATTACATAGATGATCAATCAACAAAACGATAGCAATTAGTCGATTGATCGGGCGGATTCTAGAAACCAATAAGAGCTTCTACAAAGAGGTCTTCGAGGGGGAGTTTTTTGTACCGATTCTTGAGTGATTGCTTTTGCATTCCTTAATCATCCTCGAACAATTCTATGGAAAAATAAGTAAAAGAGAAAGTATCATTGTTGTAATCTTTGTATTGTATTTATTTTACTTTGTCTTTTATATTCTTTTGTATTTGTTGTGAGTTACAAGTATTGTAAGAGGTTTTTTCACATTTAGAGGATCTCCGAGGAGAAAGAAGGATTTCGAAAGTAATCTACTAAAAGGCGGGGTTGTCAAACCATGAATATAAAATGTGTTTGTGTTGTTTTGTATTGTTAATTTTTTTTTGTATGTATCCAATTGCGTAATAACTCAATTATATGTGAATTTATAAAAGAAATTGAGCGTTGCTTCACTCCCCTTCTAGTCGCATATCGTGATCCAACAAATACATCATCGAAGTCATTCATGTGAGGATCGTCAACCTTTACAACATCATTACAGCATATGGCTTTTATCACAGTGAGGAGACAGTAGTGTCCATGCGAGGAGAATAAGAATACTTGCTATTCCAAATGATGAGTAGGAAGGACATTGTTGAATACCCACAAGTAGACATGCTTATCGGATCCTTGATCCGGTTTTGATTCGGTTCTGGATCCATCGATTTCAGAATCAAATAGAATCGATTCCGATTCCAAAGTTAAAAACCTTGGAACCAATTCAATTCACTATCCGAATCGGTAGTGGATGTATTGGTTCTAGACCGATTCAAATCGATTTCGAGATTCAATATATTTTTTCCGACTCGGTTTACTTCTATTTTCTACTATTCCAAATTACCTTGCTCTTGATTCAACTCCCTTCTATCTTCTACTCTTCCCGAGTTATCAAACTCCCGACTCAATTTATTTATGTCTTCTATTCTTCCGAATCACCCTGCTCTTGGCTCCCTTCTATGGCCTAAATGCAGGATCCTACCCATATCTTTGAACATCCCTTGGGTCGCATAGACTTAAGCCATATCCACATCAAAAGCTACAACAAAAAATTATATTTTTAACAAGGGAAGTTGCTAGAATATGTCACAGATATTAAACACTTGTTCTAGCATAGGGCACAGAAAACAGATTCGTAATGCCACTAAAAGCTGATAAATAGTTTCACCATGCAAAGTGTCACTTGAAAAAAAGGATAAGAACTCAGAAAGAATATTGAATATCTTCTTTCATCTGTGCACCACAGAGAAAATTATCCATTAGAATGATCAAAGGCATACTGCATGGGCTACATTCAGATGATTGAGTAGTGAAGTAATTGGTTTCCTCTTGATCTTGACATATTTTTACTCTTCTTCTGTGGATTAACAAACCTCAGTCTTGTCCATCCTTTTTGGTCCTGCCATTGCCAGATTTTCCTTCTTCATCAGGTAAGGTGCCTTTTGTATCTTGTCTACGAACCTTTTCAGCATACTTAGCGAAGGCAGCATTCAGCGCCGATCTAACATTAGGAGGATTACTTTTTTTTTGAGATCTGCAAGGATTTGTCAGTTGTCCAGCAACTGCATCGGTGTTGTGTGTGGAGGTACTGGCTTCTTCAGCATTCCTGTCCTCGACAGGAATTTCTGGAATGACACTTGCAGGCCGAGAAGAAACTCGCCTAAATGGTTCGTGAAAAGTATCATACAGGCGCTTCACCTGTAACGATCAATTCACAATTTTACCTCTACACCGAGAAATTGATGACAACCTAGAGAGCATAATCATACAATTGGCACTTACTGTCTGTTGAATTTTCAGGTCTTTTGAAAAATGGACTCGATGTCATATTGTCAATCGAACTTTTAAGCCAGTGCAAAGAGAATATTTTAAAGTTCATGTTGAACCAAGCCTAGAAATTCATGTCCGACTAGGTTTCTCCCACTAAAAATCAATTAAGTTCCCAAGTGGTTTGTGTTAATATCCTAGACACATGAGGGATATGCACTGTAGGGAAGAAAAAGACAGACTTTTTTAACGAGAAGATCGCCAGTTGTGGATCTCAGCCTCCTTATCATCTTGATGGGCCGCTATATTGATGGGAAGCTCAAAGATGAAGTTGATCCGACTCAGAGAGGAATTGTTGCTGTACTATTCCTTGTTTCATGGGTAGGGGGGTCTCAATCAAGATTTTGCCAATATTAACTACTTAACATTTGTTTCATTTTTCATATGACTAGGAATAGCGGTAGGATGCCGACCAACTTGGCACGACTTAAATAGTTTCTTTGATCTGAATCCTGTTCTTGATTTGCTACTTTTAGCAACCAGTAAAGATTAAATAGAGAAAATATCCTATTCCCAATTTGATGCTTTTAGTAAATGATTAAGTTGAGCTACCCATGAAAACTTGAACAAAGAGAATAACAACCTCCGAGCTATGATGCAGTGGTAGGGCGTCCACGTAGATAACTAGAAATCCCTGGATCAATCCCTAGCTATGGCGTATTTACAGACTTTTCCCCAAATGGAGATCGGTCCCTTGGGACGCTCGAGTCTGCTGAGATAGCCCACGCTCGCATCCGCTCGATTTACCTCCCTCTTCGGTTAAGGGAGGCTGAGGGGGGCTGCTAATGTGACGGTTCTATTTTTTATTTATTTTTTTTTTTTTGAACAAAGACAATAGTACAATAAGGAATATTGGCAAAATCATTTTTCATAGAATATAGATAGCTCAACTTAATCATTTACTAAAAGCATCAAATTGGGAATAGGATATTTTCTCTATTTAATCTTTACTGGAAATGAATAGCAAAGCTTGACCCTGGCCCTTTGCTAAAAGTAGTAAATCAAGAACAGGATTCGTATCAAAGAAAGACGCTTTGTGTGACTGATAATAAGAGAAGAAATCTGATATTTCTAGATTTGAAGAACCTATAAAGAAAAGGAAAAGACAATTGGAGAGGAAGTAACCACCCATAACTTACTACAACATGCGCTCAATAGATTTTCTAGATATCCAATATGGACATCAACAGTGGATGCTTACACGTCTAAGGATCTAAAAGCTTTGCACATTGAAGGATACATGAAGCTTCATAAGGCTAAACACATTGATGAAACACTAATTAAGAAAGGAACTGTATATAACACAATGTCCTTTTCATCAAACACTAATGAAGATGATCATATGGTAAAGATGATAATGAAGAAGAGAAAAAAATCCAAATAAGTTCTCATATGTTTCAAGTGCAACAAGAAAAACAATTTTAAGAGGAATCGCATGGAATTAAAGAAAGGAAAAAAAAGGAGGAAAAGAAAATGAACAAGCATTCAAGACCACAGTGTAACTCGACACCTCAGACAGAGTGACTTGGACACCTCAAACAAAGAGTCAACCCAAAGAATATTCATACACTAAGCTGATGATGGAACTACAAGGGAAGAGAAGCAATTCCAAGATAAAATATTTAATTTTTGATGAATTAAGTAGAGTAATAAGTGAATTTTCAAAGCAATTAGTAAAATCAAAATATGAAACAAAAGTCTATAGGAACAAAGTGAAAACTTCCATAGAGAAGAGTAAATATGAAGTAAAGTCATAGAGAACCCACCTTTCTTTCACCAATGCCAGGGCAGCGAGCCAAATCTTCCATGGAAGCATCCATAATACCTGATAGAGACTGCATCATACATAAAAACATAGTGAAGAATGAACGTTGACCAATATGCCTTACAGGCCATCACATCTAGTAGGCATATCAAGGAACATTTTCTAAAATTTCATGTTAGTTAGTTCTCATTACCAGTTTAGAGAAACAGATTAGGAAGTGAAAGTAACACCAAAACAGCAAAAAAGAAAAAAAAAATTCAAACTCACCCCAAAAGTTGAACCAAGTGTTACTACATCAGTCTTGTTCACATGTCTAATGCTAGTAAGTGCATGATTTAGCTGCAAAATAGTGATTAAATAAAGAAAGATGCAAAAGTGAGATTAAGACAAATGAACTGCCATTTAATATCAAGAGAAAAATATAGAAAAGAAAATACCAAGTTAATGTTATTGCTGAAGTTTAAGAAATTAAACTAATCGGATTCTCCAATCCATTGCATGAAAATCAGAATAACCTCCCTAGCTTAACATAACCTAGAAAAGTTGATGACAAATCTGGAATATTAAAACTTCACATGTGCCCATTTCCATGAAATTCAAAATGAAATAAAATTTTTACAAGGACAAGCTACTGAACTAGACTATATAAGTCCCAGATGAAAGAACAATGACCAATAGTACTGATATCGGGATGGAAGAATACCCGTGAAAGATAGTCTGTATGCATATGCTCACGAATGCTGTCAGAGGGTTTGTTCTCATACACTTTTAATGTCTCCAAGTATCGAGCACATTCTTCAAAGCTAGAAAAGAAAAAAAAATATTATAAAGAAACAGTAAAGTTTAGAACCTGAGCTGCATCTCTACTACTCAAGGAGCATCTATACATACAAATGAAACAGGACAATGAACAAATGCATAGACCAAAAAAAGAAATTCTAACTAACAATTTATGCAAACTAGAAATAATTTGAAACATAGGAAAGTTTCCCAAAAACAAAACTAGAAAGCATGGGCAATAAATATCCATAAAAGTGGTAAATTCTACAACAGGATTGAGCTTTTACACAATCCATGGATAATTCTTTACATAATGGATGAGAAGAAAATAACGTGAGATTAGGCATCTATTGAGTTTGCAACAGTTCTTATAGGTGGATGATAATAAGGAAAAAAGATTTCCGAGACAACACATTTTTTATTAGGAAAAGATAACCTTTATGGGTTTATTTAAAAAGAAATAAAATACGATTAAAATGATGACTACAAAAGATAAAACATTTAAGGTAGTCCAAAAAATTGTCATGTCAGGAGAACTTGAACTGGAAGCTAAAATGGAGACAAACAGCTGATCAGGCCTCGCTCATTTCTAAGGACAATAAAGGCAATACATTCAGAAATTAGATTTTGTCCTTGCATAACATTGTCGGAGAATTTAATGATCATATTTGCAAATAAATAAATCTTTTTACCCCTTACAGAAAGAATAAGATGTGGCAAAATTTGCTCAAGATGCACAAGCACCACAGATTATTTCGCCGAGATAAGATTAGATCCATGTTCATGGGACTGTTCACATAATCTTACATTGATAGTAAGGGCTTAATGCAACGTGCTCCTAGTGAAGCCTATTATAATAAATTGTTGCTCCATGCAATGTTAGAGAAATATTTATTCATACAAAGTGGAAATATTTATTAATCATAAAGAACTAGAGTGATTTGATAATACAATTTCATGTTTTTCCAAGAAAATTGTTCTATTCCATATCCTATTTCAAAGAATTTATCATTTTATCAATATAAAGAAATACACCAATTTATTATAAGAATCCCCAAAATCATCTGTTGACAAAAATGAAAGTAACATCACTGCTAAGAAGCATTCATATGAAGAACGATACACAAAAACAAAGTGAACCTACTATAGCATGCAAGTAACTTCAGTAGACCAACTTCACACAATTACATCTGTCATTATATTTCCTCAATGCTTGTGTTGGTAGTACCTCCATCCACAGAGAAGAGTGCAATCATGAAGCATGGTTGTCCTGGTAACTTCCAGCAATGGCTTCACAACATCTTCCTAAGGAGGTAAGGTGAGTAGAACTAGAACATTGATATCTCAAAAAATTACTAAAAAAATAAGAAACTCAAGTCAATCAGGTTTACCACATCAACATGGCACAAGACAACTCGCAGCTTATAGTTCTTTTGTAATTCTCTAATTCGATAATATAAGTAGTCAGGATGAAGAAGATGATAACGGAGACTGCAAATTGTAGATGTCAGTTATAAGAGGAAAAGAGGAGGATAAAATAAAAGAGTAACTATTAAGAAATTAGCAATAGCCAATAATGGCTACCACCATAAATTCCAAAAGATTTCTACGAAATTCCAAAGTAAATGATAGAAGAAACCTTGTGTACCTTATATAAAGAGCACAAGAACTCTGGCCCAGCAAGTAGTCACAAACAACGTCAGCAAACATCCATCTTACATTCCTAATATGCTTCAGCAAAGGGTTCCCCTTCTGCACATCGGAAGCCAACAAGTAAACAAAATTTCTCATTTTAAGGACTCAAAAGAAGAGCGCGGCAGAAAGAAGTAAATTATTAAAACAAATGATAATAATGATGATAAAGATAAAAGCTGTCACCTGGCGTTGGCTCACAAGAATTGAATTCCGATTCTGACCCGACCCACTCACCGAGGAAACCGAGGAAGGTGGCACCGACGGCGGGGTGGTTTCAGAGGATGAAGGAGGAGGGGCAGGAGGCGGCGTATAGAACTCAGAGGATTTAATGAAGGAGAAAGCTTGGGAGAAGGAAGGGTAAGGATTGGGAGGTGGAGGGGTGGAGGAATCCGCTGCGCCGAAGACCTCTTTATAAGAGGGGATTTTTATGACTCCTGCCTTCTTCGGCTTCGCGTCTCCGTCGGCGCCGTCGTTGTTCCTCGCATCTTCTCCGTCGTCGGCCTTCTCGGGCATGATCGGATCGTTCTGAAAAGAGACCAGAGATTGTTGACGTTGGGGTTTGGTCGGTTATTAGGGTTCAGTGACACTAACATCGATCGCCAATCGTCTATTTATTTATTTATTTATTTATTTTTTAATTAGCACCCGGACATATATTAATCCCTCATTGATTTTGTCCGGAGACCTCCGAAACATCTCACCAATAATTGAGTCGGATAAAATTAAAATTTAAATAACCTTCATTAACTATTAAAAATAAATAAAAAAATACTCATAATTTTTTCGCAGTTCAATCTGAACTCCACAGTGACGTCATCCGTGAACGACAGTTTAATATTGAAGTCGTACTTCGTCCACCGGATAAACTCCTAGATCCAGGGCCGTCCGAATGAATTTTTTTCTAAATTCGTCATCGAACGATATCATAATAAAGAATCGAACTGTATTCTTATGTGAGATGTCTATGCATTTATCATTGTATTCTTCGGTATTCTTCTCTATTTTTTTTTTATTATTGGATATTAAAATTAAATTATTTCTTTCTTTAATTTTCTACCATCATAACCCTTCGCTATAATCCTACCATACAACTTTTTTTCTTCCATTGTACTGGTAGATATTTCTAAGTCAAGTAAAGACAATAAAAGTTGGAAATCTGTCCAACTAGCAGTCCCCTGTCATCCGTCCCAGGACACTAGCAAGAGGAAAGTAAATCACGAGGGAAATAAAGTCTCTTGACATAGTGACAAAGCAAGGAGGGGGTCATCTGAAACTAGGGAGAATTTTAGACCCCTCATCCGGCATCGAACAATGCTCAATCCGTAAGCAACACCCTGTCTTACTATCGCGTTATCCACATTTCAACTTTTAGATATCTACATTTCAATCTCCAATCACGATGAATTCATAAAAAAAATTCAAATCAAGTGACAAATTATAAATGTTGGAACTGCTGAGGTTGTTTACGTAAGCGTCTTTCGTTTTATCTTGATGATCAATGAGAAATTTCTATAAGATCGGATTGATCATTCCCCAAATTAGTCAAGCCAAAAATCTGAATACCTGATGTTAATAAAAAACAATTGTGGATTTTTCAAAGTCAAGTAAAGACAAAGGGGCAATAAATCTCATACAACAACGAGAGTTCGATTTTCACGCTGCATAAATATTCGTCAGAGATGTTCGAATCATTCGTAATATTGGATCGTCCGTCGAAATCCAATTGCACTTCCTAAATTTACTATAGTGGTCGATGAAAAATTTTCATGGGTCAGATCGATTATATACAGAATTAATCGAATCGTAAAATTTGAATACTTGGATTCGAATAAAAAAAAAGATAGATATAAAAATTGATTCGATAACTCGAAACTCAATGTGATTTGAACCTAAGTCCAAACGTAATAATTTATTAGATCGATCAAGCTAGAAATTTTTACTATAATGAAGAGCTCCTTTTGCGAAGGTAGAGAAATCTCATATAAAAAAATGAAGCTTAATGTCCCTAAGACACGGTGCGATGGTAAGAGATGGATTATTTTTTAAGTAATCAGTATTCAAAACTCACACAGTACAAATTAGATGTTTACGATGCTCCCATTACTAATGATACTAGATTATTCGTCAGGATTTATTTGCACTTTTTGAATTTACCCTAATAGCTAATGTAAGCTTTTTTTGAAGTCGCGTCCACCTATAAGATTTAGTCAAATCATAAAATCTGAATATGGATTACCAAAAAAAATGAAAATGAAGAAGTTTTGACAAAAATAAAGTTGCACAAGCCTTAGAATGTGATATTGAACACTAGTTGTGCATGAGTTATATGTGTAAAGTACGGAGTGGTGTCGATTTCGGAGGGGATCTAAAATCTCTCCTGGGTTCAGATGGCTCCCCCATTGTCTTGCCACCGTGTCAAGGGACATAGTCCCCCCGTGATTTACCTCTCTCTTGCCGCAGCCCTGGGACAGGTGGCAGGGGGCTGCTAGTTGGACAGATTCCCAACTTTTTGGATATATGTGTAAAGTACAGTTGCTCCCTATTTAAAGCAGTAAGAGTCCATTTAAATAAGTTTCCACGAGAAGATTAAATGGCTAACGTGAATGGTAAAATTATTCTAAGGAGTCAGAGTTGTAAAATTTTTCGAAGTGTTTATCTTTTTGTCATATTAGTTCTTAGTTTGATAAAAATACTCCTCGTGATTTATCTTTTTTTATTTAACTGTGAGACTGACGAAGAAGATTCACCTATGATGAGCGCATCACTTTAAAAAATAAAAATAGTTCATTCAAATAGCTTATAATTGAAATTAGTTGACTTAATTATAAAATAATCAACTAAAATTCAAGTAAGAAAATTTCATCAACTAATAATTAATTTTCAGTGACTTAGTATACATCCAATCAACTCGAATCTTTTCCAGTCGACTTAGTTATATATAGTTGATTGATTTGGATAAGATTATAAGTTTATTCACCAATATCTTTCAACTCTACAAGGATCCAGTCTATTCGAACTTTGTTTAGTTAATAAAATCATTACATATGTATTAGATTGTCAAATAACGAGAGAGAAAGGATAAATAGGGATTCTTTCTATGTATTAACTTATGCCTTTGCTACTGACTTAAGTAAGATCAATTATCATTAGTTATTGTAGTGAAAATAAAAACAATCAAAATATATCAATGGTCACACACTATATATATATGGTTTGAAACCTTCATTCCTAGTCTATTAAATCTTCAGCTAATCACCTCCGAAAGCTCATTAGATTTTCTCCTTGCTAGACTTCTTCCAAAGGGAGAAAACTCCTACAAACTCTTTACAAGATGATTAGCAAAAAGATTAAAGATTGAAGAAATAGAGAGTGCAAGAGAGTGTTAATGATTATAAATATATGTTGCTAAAGTTTGCACCAAATGGCTCTTCTTGATCCCCTTTCATAAGCTTTAATCATCTTTAGCTGTCCTGGTGCGACGGGTGATTGACTAGAGCAGTGCAGAAGCTATTTTAATGGGTAGAGGTCGAATCTCAACGTGAAGTCTAAAACTCTGATCCAGACTCAAAAGTCCTCTGCTGCTTTAGCCAACGACTCAAGGAGCATAGTCTCTCCGCGATTTACCTCTTTCGTGTTAGTTGAGGGATCGACTGACGAAGACGCTAGGAGCGAGCAAATCACCTTTTAAAAAAAAAAAAACTACTACAATCATCTTTAATTTCACTTTACCATTTTTTTTGTTCTATTGTTGATCAGTCTAGTGGATTCGTTGACTATTTTTTTATCATAATAACTCAAAGTTTGTTAATGATTATCTTAATTGATTGGACGTTCCATCATCATCCCACTAGTTTATTGTATCTCTTAGGTCATCAAACAATTGCTTTTATGATCAATAGTTATCTCTAGCCCAATTGAAAGTTATCATCGGTAGATTAATGTTACATAAGCCCACAATCTAATTAATTCATCCATGAACAAAAATATTTTGATTAACTTGAGTCGACTAGATGGTCAACTCAACAACCATTAGTTGACTAGAATTTGTCACTAATTGATTAACACTAGATCATTTGAATATCTAATAAATATGACTATCCTAATAGTTAAGTTTTCACCTAAGTTAAAGATGAACATCTCCCATTACAATTCTCTTTAACTCTTAACCCATTGAAGAGTTTAACTTGTAGCCCCTTTACCATGAGATTGTTCCTGTCAGATTACTATCCCTTGAATACACCAAATCCCTCGACTTGCTCAACATATCATACTTCATATTTCACCAATGTCGTTCACCTCTTCCAGCTTATTTGTGCTTTGATGCTAAGTAATGGTGTTTGACTAGCATGTTTTGATGTGTTTGGTGTAGGATTTCATGTTAGGTGTTTGATTGTAATGATGATGTGTGTGTGGAGATTGCAAAGTTTGGTAGTAAGCACACAAAGCTTGTGGAGCTTGTAACTTACATGATTAAGTTGTGTCGTGATGGTAACTCGGCACGACCAAGTTGGTTTAGCTCAAGGCTTAAGAGATTCACTGGAATTCGAAGAAGGACCATATGGTATTGGAACATATGTCCCCCCAAATGATAGTTTTTGATATTTGAGCAAAGAGTTTAAGATGGATTTGCATTTATATTCGATATGTGTGTCAATGTATGCAAGGACTTAGGTAGATGGAGACGATTTGGTGCAACTAAGTTCGTGGGTGTCCAATGGCTTAAGGTTCGTAGAGATAAAAAAAAAAAAAATAGTATAAGATATCAGAGAAATCATAAGGCAATAAGTATTGAAAATATTTGTGCATAGGAATTGCAGAGTATATAAGTGAAGGGAGAAGGATGACAGGGGAATAGAGCAAGGGCTTGATGCATTTAAAAGACGAGAAATTTAATGGAGGATTGCCAAAAGTAAATTGCACAAGTGAAACAAGAAGGATGGCATGGGAAATGAATTAAGAGGGATGAGAAATTTAATAGAAACACACTGCATAAACAGATGGAAATAATGGCGTGAAAAGTAAGTTGAGGACTCGATGCATTTGAAGGACAAAAAAATGTGACAAGAAAAGGCATCATTGCAACTTAAGTTAAGAGTTGAGAGCAAATGTACCTATGTGAAAATAGTTTTCGATTTATACAAATGTAGTCATTAAATGAATCATGCTCGACATTTTAATCAATTGATCACTACGTTGACTCCACAATTACATCAAAAAATAATAAAATATTCTTTTTTTTTTTTTACAAATTAATTGATTATCTATCGACTGATACAAGTTGGATGAAATAATAGTCGAATGAATCAAAGGAAACAATCACAATTCATTGGACATGATAAAAAATGTGGAACCGCCACATTAGCGGTCCCCCACCGCTGCCCCTATATGTGGAGGGGGGTAAATCAGGTGTCAGATGGCTAGTGCAGAAATGTGGAGTTATCGGTAGTCTGGTCATCACCTCCAGGAATCGATTTCTTGCCCTTTCAAGCCTTAACACGGCTGTGCTAGCCATCTGGATTTGCCCTGGGGGCTTCATTGGACATGATAAAGGTCAAGTGAATGGTGGCCATGACCACTCAATTAGTGAACTTTGAGGAGGGAAATAAAGTTTCCAGGCTATGATGCAGTGGTAAAATATTTACGTAGATTTCTAGAAACTCCTAGATTGATCCCTAGCTATGGTATATTTATAGATTTTTCTTCAAATGGAGATTGGTTCTTTGGGATGTCGAATTTGCTGAGACAGTCTATGTTAGCACCCGTCTAATTTATCTTCCTCTTCGATAGGGACAACTGATAGAGACCACTAATATGATGATTTCACATTTCTTAGAGAAGGGAAACAAAAAAAAATGATCATGAGCTATTAGAATAAGTCAAATTAATCGATTGATGGTGACAAACCAACCAACTAACTAATTGATGTGTATCACATTAAGTAAGATTGTGTCAAGATGTCATTACAGAGAAGGAAGCTTTAGCCCCCGTGGGAAGGGCCTAGTGGCTAGCGCATGCAGACGTTGCACCATAGGACAACGGATTAATCTCTCGCAAATATGAGGGTGTCGTCCCTCCATGTGCTAGTTACTAGTCTCAAGGGAAAAAGACCTACTGTGATTTACCTCCCTTACGATGGTCCGAGAGTGGACTGGTAGGAGCCGTTAGATTGACAAATTCCAACCTTTTGCACCGTAGAGAAGGAAGCTTTAAAAAGAGTTCCTAAGGATCACAAATAAAGAAGCAACAAAGTGATAAAAAGCGTTTTGTACATATTGCGATCATCTTGTTAGAAGTCTCTCTATTTTCAACATTTCATCTCCCATGGAATTTTACCTTTGCCTAAAAGTAATTCTCCTTGAAGCTCAACATCCTTCGGATGTACCTGAATGCGATCATCTCGTTGAAGTTTCTCCATCTTCAATGTTTCACCAATATAGAAGATCTCCCATGGAATTTTACCTTTGCCTAGAAGTCATTCTCCTTTAAGCTACACATCCTTCGGATGAACCTCGATCCATAACTTTTCCCTGTATCATTTTTCATGCCTTTGCCTATAAAATTCCCTCGCTTCTTTTAGCTACCCTCCAATGATCCTACCCTCCAATGATCCTTGTTCTATAGTTCTTTGGATGCTCCTTGCCATTTTTTTTTAGTGGCACTGGAATATCTAAAACTTCGATCCGACTAATATCGGATTTTCAAGACACCTTGCCAACAATTGAGTCGGATAAAGTCAGAATCCAACTAGCCTCCACCAACCACCAAGGATAAATCAAGAAAGCATTCAATTTTTCACGGTTCAATCTGAACTTCGCAGTCGTATCATCTCTTAACGACAATCCAATACCAAAATCGTATTCCGTCCATCGGACAAACTCTTGAACCCAAAAACTGTCCAAATATTTTTTTTTCTAAATTCACTGTCGAATGATGTCGCAACAGAAGATCGAACTGCGTTCTCCTGTAGAAGAACTATTCCCAGAGGCATGCCATTCTTATTCTATGGTCCAATAATTTTGGTTGTGTCAAATGTCTTTATATGTATTCCATCAAATCCTACACGACTCAAATAAGGACAGATACAAGAACACTACAACTAAAAAAAGTCTTGGTTATCAACCACTTGGATCACCAACACCAACTTACGGATGCAAGAACACTATAATTGCAAAGAATCTGCGGTTGATGTAGAAGATGGTGCAGGCTTGTTATGTGTCTGGGATTTTTTTTTTTTTTTTTGGATTTACAGAGGGAGTAGCATGACAACTACAAGTAGAGAAGGGGGTTGGAGATCTCTTACCAATGCAGCAGTGCCAATGCCCAGATGACATGTAAAATCAGCAACTTTAAGAAATGCCAAATTCACCTGATCATACGAGACTATGTGGACATCAAATCCAAGCAGCAAATGACAGGCATCAATTAGCTACTAGTATTAAACATTCATCTGAATCTTAAGTGAATTAATTTATTGATGAATGCATCCAGTTCAAGTTTGTAGATTAGGTATAATGTTACAGCCAAATCCCCTATTTCAATAGTCAAATGAAACTGAAAAAGAATTCCCCAGATCACTACCAAACAACTGCACACGAGAAATTTGTTCGATGACGACGACGATGATGAAATTGATGGTTTCAGCTCTCATCCATGGCATCATGACCACCGTCCCTTTGCGACTCTTCTCCGACAGTGTCTGATGTTTTTGACACCGAGTCCTCCAGAGCCTCCAGGAAAGATAGAACAGTAAATTTGTCTGCATGAGTTGTGAAATAAGGTTTAGTCTTCGCTTCAAAATAACACAGCAAATGAATCTGCCCTATAAAACAAGAGATCCAAAAACTAACAAATTCAATCGGATGAGAGCATCGGCGTAGTTCTAGATTATTTTTTTCACTGATGAGGAAAACAAATAGATGAAGATGAATTTTATATGCATTGGAAGGTTTTTCGTGTCCACGGGAGCTTTGCAGCAGGTGTTCCTATATTCTGCAAAAGTTGGGAATATGCCCAACTAGCAGTCTCTGCCATCCGTCCCAGGGCACTGACGAGAGGGAGATAAATCGCGGGGGAGACAAAGTCCCTTGACACGGTGGCAAGATAAGGAGGGGTCCATCTGAAACCAGGAGAGATTTTAAATCCCTCATCCGACATCGAACTCTGCTCATTCTACAAGCAACACCCTGTCTTACCATCGCGCCGTCCCCGTGGGGACAGCAGGTGTTCCTATATTGAATATATTACAGTGTGTTCTAGGTGACAGAACCTACTAAAATAATTGGACTCTTGATTCTAACATCATCCAAACTCTGGCATATGTTCCGAGAAAAAAGTGTGTAAATTTCTATGCAAAAAATTAAAATATGCACAATTTTTAGAAGAAAAAAAAAAAAGTCATATGATGTGCTTAATCTGAGTTCTAGTCACTGAGCAAATGGATGGTGATCAAAACAACAAAGATACGTACATTTGCTCGGGTTGATTCCGAACTGCGAAAGATCTATCTGCCCTGTTCGAATCACCTGCTTACAATAAAGTGTGGCACTTAGAAACTGGGGGAAAAGTCTCATCTTGTTTCCAACAGAAACCATCACTTACATGAGTGAATGTCTCTACTTGCTGGTGGAATTGTGGACTCTGCAACAGCTCCATGAGATCAGCAGGAGTCCATGAGCCCTGAAATAGAATCCCAAAATAAAAAAGAAATCATAGCAAAATCACCACATCCACAAAATTTACTGATCGGAAGGCCACCTCAGGCAAGTATTGTGAAAAATGTTGCTCGACTGGCAAGGTTTCGACAACAGGCAAGATCAAATCAGGCTTTAAAATGTCAGCTAAGCCCAATCCTGAAACTCTGATTGTGAGAAGCGCTGCAATTTAATCGTATACCTAATCATGTTGGAAACATACCTGCATCGGGATCTTCAACGACATCTGGAAACACAAGATAAGCCGCACATAATAATTGACAGGGACTAAAACATCCGACCCAAATAAAACACCTTAACAAGAAAATCACTATTCAACAATACCTAGTGTTTGGATGCTTCTTAGAATCCTCTGCAAATCCTCCAACTGCACGGGTCCACCGGAAGAAGTAACTTCTCCGCCTAGCTCACTGGCCATATTATGATCAACAAGGTTTCCAGCTCTATGTATCAGAAAAAAATGAAGTCAATTGCCTCATTCGCTTAATGAACGACAGTTGAGACTTGAAACAGATAATACATTGCTAAGAACAGGACGCAATAGCAGCACAAAAACTTTGCCAAATGCTGAAATGGATACTGTTAGGGCCATTTCTTGAATGCTCCCTATATATTTACAATCTTCACTCAACCACGAAATGTCAGTTTGATCTCATGAAAAGATTGACAAATTCATTCTCTTCTCCATTACTTTCGTCATCTCAATTCACAACAAACAGAACTAAAACAGAATGGAATATGTTTTTTTAGAGCAACTTAAATACAACAACCAAATCTTATCCCACTAGGTGAGCAACTTAAATGGTTAACCATAATCTAACTACTCAAGAGGACAATGCAAGGGATTTATCACTGTAGAGTGAAATAAATGGTTCGAAGCAATGGCTAAATCAAGCTATGTCTTCCATTGTCAATTAAATCCGACAAGTAACAACTAGACAGTAAAGAGAGGTCATTGTCTCATGCTAAGAACCTTTTTTCATATTCACTACTAGAAAGTCATAAGGCAGACTCGATAAGCCTCCTAATTGACTTTATTTAAGCATAAGCTCACTGCTTTTTTCCCTATTATCTATCAAAAAATATACCAGTGAATTCCATAATCTGAATGGAGTGCAATAACTATAGAACCAACTCAGTTTTCTTGACTGCCTCTCATTGTTGATTTTACTGACTTACAAGCTGAGGCCATGCTGAATGCTGAAAAAGATATCAAATATGTCCTTGACTGTGTGCTTTCAGTAAGATAGTTGCCTAAATTTTGGCCTGTCATGGAGTCAAGTAGCCTAGGTCTCCTATTGTCAATGCTCTCTGGTGACTAGCTAATTTACCAACCAGTAAATGTTCATTTAGATTCCCATTTGTATGCTTGGTAGTTACCACCTTCTGGGTTTTGGTGGTATTTGATAGCATGTGCCTAGACATTAAGTGGTAGTTGCCGCTCCTGCCATCTCTTCTTTATTCAAACAAAAAAAAAAGAAACTCAATTTCATGTCCATCACAAAAAGATGCCTAGCCATACGAGCTTGTGATAAGTGCTTTGAACTTAGGATATCACCATCAGGATAAAACAATGAAGCGCTGACCTATAGGACAATGGACAGGTACTTTGGAGTAAAATTAGAGAAGGAATTTCTTTTCCTCTACAGAAGTTAATTTTAGATTATTTCAAAGGTTTCTTCTGATTACCATGTGTAAAACCTACAATTCTTTGAATTTGCTAGCTTCATTTACCTCCACTCACCTTAACCCCTTTCTGCCTAACCTTCAGTCCTTGTTTAAAACTACTTATAAAGACCCATGGAGAAACAGTACTAAGCTGTGTTAAAGAATACTTAAAACCTTTAAATAATATTTTTGTCAAACATTGTCCATGCACATTGTTTAGACATTAGAACAATGTTTTGACCCTTTCCCCAGAAGGAAACTATATAGATATCACTTGATATCACCTTTTCAAATAACCAAAGTATGGTGTGTAAAGAATCAAAATTACAGATTAAAAGAAAATTATAGATGAGAAATTAGGTGGCATTTCTCACTTGGCTAGTCATTACCATTAGTAAAGATTGTTTTGAGAGGAGGCCCTTAACATTACGACTTCATATCATGACCCAGAATGCATTACAAAACAAAATGGAGACCTTGCCTGCATACTATTTCAAAAAATTTTGTTCATACCTATCTACGCAAATACACCAATTGGTATGCTAGGTAGCCTCAAAACAAAAATATGTATGAATGTAGCTTTTCAATGGAGTAGTAATCTTCAGATATTTTTAGGCACATTTGATATCAAAATTTGCAACATCTGCCTATTACAAGGTCCCTCATCCTCAAAGAAAAGAATAATAAGGCATAGACGTCGTTTTGCTGAATGTTTCCTGGAAACATAACATGGAATTGCAAGATTGAGCTTTGGCAACTGCTAGAACATTGAGATTAATCCTCTACCCTTCCTACACTTTTTTTTCATGCCTAATTGTTTAGGGAATGAGAGCTTGGCGCAATGATAAAGTTGCTATCTTGTAACCTAGAGGTCATAGGTTCGAGCCCTGGAAACAATATATTCCAAAGCAAAGTAAGACTACTACGTACAATATACCCTTCTCCGGGACCTCGTATGGCAGAAGCTTCATGCACCAGACTGTCCTTTTTAATTGCTTAAATATATGATGGTTATGAAAATCATTTCGTGTTTCCTATTTCCAATCATTCACTAAAGTGAAATTGAAACCTTATAGTAACATTTTTTTATGCCAAGAATAACATAATCTGATATGAAAGAAAATTGCATTTTGCAAACATATAGAATAAAACAAAATTTAAACCTTTTTATTATGATTTTTTAACTATGTAATTATTCATCAAAATGGTATAAGTATCTCAAGTTGTGCCTTATCATGCTAATACCTGGATGAAAAATCATCCTCCCCTGTGTCAAACATTTGCAGTGGTACTGAAGCTTCAGTCTCATCTTCTGCCATCAGATCTGGTGAAGAAATTTGCTCTTTAGATAATGGGAATCAGAATGAACATCATGTATGCCTCCATGATTCTGACTTACCTAAAGGTTGGTTAATGTAGAAATTCACAGAGGTGCAGATCTGCGAGTCCTCATCAGCTCTTGGCTCCTAAGATTAATTAGAACGAGACAGTTGGCAATCCAAAGATATGGTTTGAATAAAATAAGGGTTAAATTACATGTGTACCCTTCTAGCTTAAATATATTCTATATGCTCACTTTTTTCAAAAACATTACCAGCATGAGTTATTTTAAATATAAACTAATGCCAGCTAAATGAGGTTTTGACTGTATATGCTTGTTAAGAACATACAGATGCACATTTAACTTATATTAATTGGGAATAAATGAGAAATCTAGCATATAGTTGATGATTTTGAGTGCATAGAATAGTAGAGATTATAAGGCTGTACATACAAGTTGCCTTATAACATAAATTAGCTGACCTGCATCCAAAAGAAAAACTTCCTACTATCGGAATTAAACCTCAGAATGTACACCCTGTCTGATGATTGAGACACCTGAATATGCAATTAACAATTAACTATGAAGATCATAAAAGTTTAACAAGCATAATCAAATAAAAGCAAATAGTCACACAAAACATGTACTTTTTCAAAAACTGCTTCATCTGGAAAGATAATCTGATCCTATTATCTGGTCAAGGAAATGTGCAATAATATCCACACAACAAAATCTACCACAAGATAAACAAGCAAACTTCTATAACATTACAGACAAGCAGAGAGAAGGCAAGTGGACTGAAAGAAAACATTTTTTATTAGAGAAGTTATCAACATTAAGGATGTCTGAATAGTTGCATAACAGACAGTGGGAATAGTATGATTTCCTTCATAATTGTGAAATAAATTAAGGACATTGTTGATTGGACAAAGAAAACTGGAAATGGATTTGCATAATCCATTAGCTGGAAATGGAAACAACATATGAGTTTCCTATAGAAGATAAAAGTGCTTGATGTTTGTTTTCGCAGGATACATCTTCAACAATATTTTGGGTCCGATCAAGCCACTGGAAGTGAACTAGCCCTTCCTCACCCTAACAGTTCAATACATGAAAAATATAGTTGGTATTAGAAAAGATAAAGAATAAGAAATATTTTATACTCATTGAACATAAAAAAAGGAATAACTGATCTAATAGTAAATCATACTCTTCCTATGCGTACAAGACCCTTCCGAGTGTCTGGTATCACTCGAGTGCCATCAAGAACCATTTTCCCAGCTCGGAATTCCAACATCGACATCCTGAAACAAACTTTGTCAGTTATCAATATCCATGTAAAAAAGATAAATAATCAAACCATGGAATCACCAGAGATTATATTGCAATAAGGTATCCTTCATGATTGAATTCCAAAAACAGAAAAAACGTCTATTTCAGAGCAGTACTCAATAATTCAAGAGATCCAACAAAAGTGAATCCATTATTTATGGAACAAAGAACATCCAAGAATTCTCCATTTCTCTGGAGATTCCTACAATATCCTCAACTTCCTCTCAATTACCCAATCAAATGGTTTGAACCACAAACAATGTCATAAAAACAAGATGGCAACAGACTAGCCTGAATGTTAGTTCTTCCACACTGATGACTGACACAAATATTCTGTCCAATAAGATGACAGACGCCTCTGTTCCTTAAGATGTACTATTCATCATGATCCTCAAATTGTTTCCTACAATTTGAAGATTGTTATATGGATTATATCTCTCTATTGTGTTCTGTCGGTTATCCTTTACTCATTACAGCTTAATTGATTCAATTGGTCTAACTATAAAATCTAACTTCTTAAATTTATTGATCAGCACAAGTTTTCCCAAATTGATCTTAATATTCATTCTGAAAATGTCAAGTTGATTGAGGCATTATTGTGTTCCTATAGGGTTTAATCATGTTCCTAATTACATTCGAATTGATTTTGTTGGACAATTTTAGGATCCATGTTAAGTTAAAGAGGCATTATTGTGATCTCTCTTGCTGCACAATAGTATCTCAATTCACAATAACCTCAATAGAGTGATAGTGAGCGAGATAGAGATCGATGCGGCGTCCAGTCTAATTAGTGACAACAACTGATCCTTGATCTCATGGTGAATCTCAAGCTATGTCAAGACTAAACAATTTAAAAGAGCAACAAAGACTCCCTCCTTCCTATTCAAGTTCTCTAAGTATCAAGTTATGATTAAAGGGAAGGCTAGATGAGTCAAGTTTTCTAAAATCATCAGTATCTAATCAAATTTTAGTTCATTTTCATTCTCAATTCAATTAAATTTCAATAGATTTCATCGATTTTCTAATATTCTTTAACTAATTTCTACCTAATGAATTTTAATTTCTAATTTTATATAAACTTCTAAATTTTTGTGAGATATTGATTTTTCAAAAATTATTGAATCAGTCATTACAAATATCATTGCAGCTCGGCCAATCTATACAGGTATTGGTCCACTATGTCAACTATAATATAACCAATCTTCTATTTAGATTAAATTTAAAGCTTGAGTTATTGTGGAAAAATATCCAAAGAATTTAAAATAAGCCAAACAAAAATTAAACATATAAAAATGTAGTTTGAAAACAGAAAATTGATAAAAGAGTCTATCTGGATGGATATTGTCTTGCCAATAACAGTTTTAGGTATCTCAAATATATAATCCAACGAGAAAAAGATATTAATCAAAAAATAAATAATAAGATAATGAGTGAGGAGTCAAAATAGAGAGGAAAATCTATAATCTTAGATAATTGTGATGATCCCCTTACGCTAAAAGGAAAATTATATAAGGCTTTGGTACAACTTGCTATAATTTATAAATAAATGTTGAGCTATTGGGGCAACTTAAAATAGATGATGGACTAAGATAAGTGGGTGGAAATTGCTAAAAAGAATAGGCATAGTAAAAAATGGTCAATAGATTACATATTTAAAAGAGTTAATTTATTAGAGTGGAAGTTGTAATAGATTGCGAAAGACCAAAGAAAGTATTAATAAATGAAAAATAGTTTAATTATTTTTAATATTACTAATGATATTATTTTTATTTAACAAAGCTTATTGGAGTTATAAGATTCATATTGCCAACTGTAAATAGTTATAACAAATATAATTTAATGAAAATGGTTGTTAAATCTACACATAAAATAAAACTTATTATTTGGGTTTCTCATGGATTAGAAGTGGCCTAGTATCACACAAATCAAACCAGATAGTAAACTATATAGGTGGCTAAAACTCATCTCTCGACCAACTAAGTTATCACTTACTCATACAATTACACCATTTACAAAACCTAATCCAATAATTTAATCTCAATATCAAAACTCATCGCCCACTTTATCCTCATCCCATCCTAATTCTCACATAAGTAGGATTGTAAACGAATCAAATGTTCATGAACAAACTTGGTGTTCGACTCGATAAGAGCTCGTTTACGTTCGTTCAATATACATCAAAGTCAATTAATAAACAAGCTTGAATAGCTTGATAAATTAAATAAACAAATTTGAACACATATGTCTTCGGCTTGTTAATGTTCGTGAACATTAACAAGCCGATTTATGATTAGACTCATTTAAAAATTATTTTTGAGTTTATTTATATTCATTTATAAATCAGGATTAAAATAGTAAAATTTTAAATAAACAAACAAGTTTGACTTAAGAGCTTGATAACGTTTAAATAAGCTAAATTTAAACAAGCTTGAATCAAGCTTGATTAGAAGTTCAATACTCATTAAACAAGCTAAACTCAAGCTCAAAAATAAGAAACCCAACCAAGCTTGAACAAGTTTTTTAATAGCTTTGTTAATTTTAGGCTCGGATTGGCTCGGTTTGATTATCTTATCAAATAAGTCTGAACACTATAAAGCTCGGCTTGGCTCGGCTCGTTTACAGCCTTGCACTGTTGCACATGAGCAAAGAGGAATTAGTCCTCCCAATAATGTGAGTGGCCACAACTGTTCTCTCCCACATTTGTGTCACACAACACCAACTCAAAGAAAGGAGACTAACTTTGAAGTCAATCCCCTCCTTTAAATAGCAGGCACTCCTTACCCAAGTTCATCTTCTAAATCCTTTTATTGCTCTCCAATTCCTTCTGCCAACATTTCCTCTTCATTGAGCAAGTACTTCTTGTGTCATCCTTGCAACTATGAGCACCTCTTTTCATCTGATCCAAGTCAAATCTTAAGTAACTTGCATTTCCACATAAGCAGCAAGTGAAATCAAGTCCTGCTTTCCTCCTGCACTGTCGGGCCCCATTTTCCACCCAAAATCAATGAGTGCACCTTATGGATGTGTGACACAAAATCAAGTCAAATATGTTGATTATCATCCAAACCTTATGAATGTTATAATCTTTGAAACAACTAGAAGGTGTTCTTTCTAACAAGTCGTGTGTACCTTCATTAATAGGTAGCCAACAAAAGATCCATCAGTTTCCTGCCTTCTTGTGTTTGCATCCACTGTAGCAACCTTTCAAGTTATCCAACATTAAGACCCTGAGTTTTCTTCTATGTTGGACTAGTCTTAACACTGGTATTCTCCTCAATTTGGACAATAATTCATGTGCTTTCAGCAAACAAATAGTGGCATTGTAGACTCTAGCAACTAGTAGCAATGACCTCAAACATGCAAATGAGGTAGGATCCTTGCTCTCGCCATTGGAGTCATCCTTCAACACTAGTACTGCTATCGTAGTGGTTTAGAGGGTGGATCATTGTTAAACTTGTGTTTTTGTATTTTTCCTTTTACACAGATACAATTGCAAAAATATTTTGCATAAGTAGAACCTACAAGGTGGGCAAAAATTCGATGCAGGCCAGATCTACAAAGAGTTCCATCTATCACCACACATCCCTCCATGTTGTCGATCTCATCCATAAATATATTACCTTGGTTTAATGATATAAGGTAATTAAAAATGAATGGATGAAATCCATAGCATAGAGTAACAAAATGATTATAAATGAAATCTCAGAGATAATTGTGAAGTGTTATAGGTAGCATTTGGCAATTTCAAACCATCTAGCTATTGCCTAAAATGGAGAGCAGAACAGTCATTGTTAGGATGCCAGCAACTAGTGGTTGCGGTGCTCGCAAGTTTGAATTTCAGACTTTTAAAAAACTAAAATGATACAATATCAGTAGTCAGTCCGTGCCGATATAGTAACAAGACTTATTGGATATGAATAAACTAAAGTGTTGAATTTTAAAGTAAGACTAGAATAGAATGTACTCTTGGTTGCTACCATGCTAAGTATACCTTAATTGGATATGAAAAAACTCACATTGCAGCGCTTTGTGGGTAGGGGTATGTTAGGGGACCTTGGTTGGAAATAATAGTTGATAGAGGAACAACCGTTTGACCTTTTACTTTTAGCTGTCTATCAACTCTTATTTCTTTTGTGCATATAACTATGGCATGCATATCTGCTATTGCATATTATTTGCTTTAAATAGCATGTTGCATGTTTAGTAATATTAATTGCTTGCTGTTATTGCTTTCTTTATATTGATAAATTTCATGAAATATACATAATTTCTTTTAACACACTGCACAATGATAACACAAACTGCTAGCTTCGCTTATAACCAAAACTAATTTAGGACTTAGTTAGTTACTTGATTGCAATAGGCCTCTAGTTAGCTCAAATTAACACCATGAGAATTAGAACTTGATTGGTTGCCATCATATCATGCCCAAAGTCGATCTCCATGATCGTAGGTGCCCAGAACGACCACATAACAATTTGCCTTAGTACCTACTTGGCCAACCAACTAATTCAAAAAGAATCACATATAATGGTTTAATAAATTGATTTTAACCCTTTATAAAGAGGAACCAATCCGTTCAAAAGGCACTATCCAAAGAAAAGCACGCAGGTGAATAAACAAGGCAATATCGGGAATTCCCACAAAATTAGGTATGTCCATGCATGATACGTACCTTGGTGCTGCGATTTATCAAAACGGCTACGAATCGTTAAAGCGCTTCTTCACTATTACAATCGTAGTCAATCACCAGCAAAGCTCAGAAAGGAAAGACCAACAATCACGGCTATTAGGCAACGCGAGTGGAGGAAGAGGAAAAAGAGACTCCTTCGTGCTCTAGGCGACGACAGCTGGTGGTCTGAGAGGAGGAGGCGACCCACGATTCGAGAGGTGCGGTATGCGGCGGCGGCTCTCGCGGTCGTAAAAAGAAAAAAGGGCAAGAAATTTGAGACGAAGGGGACAGGGAAAGCTTCGATCGAGGATCGCTCTGCTGCTCCGGTCGTAGGAAGTAGAGGGGTTCAGATAAATCACGAGAATGCGGTGGCGGAGCTGCGTCAATCGAAGGAGAAGGAGGGAGGCGTTCCGGCGTGGTTGAAGTTGGCTCCAAGCGCCGCCGGCGGTGGATTGGGTTCGGAGCCGAACGGGAGGAAGCGGGGATTTTAATCTTCCCAAAAACCTAACTAAACCAATCGACCGAACCGGTTCGACTTGGTTCACAGCGGACCCAACTAAATCTAACCAAACAGTGCGTGATAATTTTCAAAAACAACCCATAAAATCTCAATATTCCAATTTAATTCTACAAATTTTTAATTAATTTTTATTGATATTTATTTAAGTGTCTGTCAATATAGAGATGAGGATGAATGATTTCCATCTTGAGAAATATTAGGGTGAATGATATCATCTTTTGTAAATGATTGATATTTATTTATCTTCACGAGGACGACATGATGATTAAGGTACAACGGTACTGACAGAAGTAACATGGATCGATTCCGGAAGAGTCTAAAGTCTTTTCTTAAATTCAGATGACTTCCACGTATCTTGGCCATCACGTCAAGACTCATAAGATCCTCTATGATTTATCTCCCTCATAATGATCGTGGGACAGATCGATGGGGATCGCTAAATTGACAGTTCCAATCTTTACAGATATTTATTTAAACTAAATTTATTTTATTTTTATAATATCTCAAAATGAGTGTGAAGAAAATCAGTAGGATTATAACATAATATACATGTTATTGTTATTTTATTGACAAATTTTAATCTTGTTTGGTTTTAACAAAGTCATTTTTAATCTCACATTTCTATTCATTTAGAGTTCAAAAGGATGACATGTTATGTGAAAGTAAAATTAAAAGATAACTTTCACATTATATATGCCTTTTAAGTTGTCATTAATTTGTCCCGGAGCATTATGAGATGGTTGAAGGTGAAATAGTTTCTCAAATAATTAGAGTTCGAAACTCGTATAGTATAAATTTGATATTCATGATGCTTTAACTATTAGTGATGTTAGGCTATCTGCTAAAACTCATTGCACTTTCTATATTTACTTTGATAGTCAATGGGAGCTTTGCATGAAGTCGGATCGTGCACCTTCAGAATTTAGTTGGATCATAAGATTTAAATACTTGTATTACCAAAAAATATAGTTATTAATTTTGCTCTCATTATTATTTTTAAATTCAAATATTCAAGTCTTGCGATCCGACTAATTCTGTAAGTGATCGATCTCATCTGTGCTTTTCATATTTACCCTAGTAGTTGATGGGAGTTTTTCTGTGAAGCTTGACTGTCCACCTTTAGGATATCGTACAATCTGGATACTTGAATTATCAAAAAATAATAATAACAAGACCAAAATTAATGACTTTTTTTTTATAATCTAAATACTGAGGGCTTACAATCCGACTAATTCTCGAGATGATCAATTCGATCTCATGGAAATTTTTCACGGATCATCAAAGCAAATTCAAGAAGTGTAATTAGATTTCAATGAACAACTCAACATCATGAGTGATTTGAACACCGCCGATGGATATATATATACATTATGAAAATCGAATCTTCGTTATATGAATATCTCTGTTTTATTGTTGTCATCGCATCATGTACGGGGTGGGGGAACAATTGTCCTCTCCTTGTGACTTTGTATATCAATTGTTCTTTGTAATCATTGTTGGGTGTTTATCTATCTCAACGATTGTCACTCTTTTGTCAAGTTTCTTCTTTGATATCAACTTGAATATTTTAATTTCCTTGGCCATTATATAACAAAACATAAGATTCATTTATTTTTTATCTTTTATAATTATTTTGATTTAATTTCTAACTCAATAGAGTTTAAATTTATATATTTTGATTAGTTAGATTTAACATTCCATGAGTTCCCTTTTTTTCTCATTTTTAAAATAGTACAAAAAAAGTGCATATTAAATGTAGTAAATTGCCTTCAATTGTCATAATTTTTTAGAATTCTAATTCTTTGGGTCAATTTTATGTGCCTCACGGATTGTAAGTTATACCATAGAGACAAGTATTAAAGATGTCGATTTGCATCTCCTCTCCTTGATACAACAATAAAGCATTTAGCTTTCCCTTGAGATGGCTTAATGGCTAGAACAGCGTAAATACTATTACATATGGACACGGATCATGAGGATGATTATAAATAAAATACAAAACTTCCATTGGTACTCAGTTTTGACAACTTCTCAACTTAGGAGTTCTCAGAAAGGAAACCTCTAGACATAGAGGTTCCACTTTTATAGTTAATAAAGAATCAAAATAGAAACGAAAATAGTCTAGAATGGTTTTCAATTATAAAAAACTTAATGACAGAGGATGATTATAAGACTTTGGATAAAGACCAATTGATAAACAAAATACAGAACTTCCATCGGTACTCAAAGTTTTGGCAACTTCTCGGCTAGGAGTTATTAGAAGGTCAACCTCTAGATATAGAAGTCTCGCTCTTATAGTTAATAAAGAATTAGAGTAAAAACGTGAACAATCTAGAATGATTTTCAATTATAAGAGGATTAACGACGATTATCATGAGGACGATTATAAGATTTTGAATAAAGATCAATTGATAAATAAAATACAGTACTTCCATTGGTACTCAAAGTTTGACATGAAATCAGATTTTGACAAGTAAAAAATGCATCCAAACTCTATAGATGAGCTACTTTTCCTTTCGAATGACTAATAATGTTATTTGGACTTAAAATAGTACTATAGATTTTTCAAAAGAAAATGGATGACATTTTCAGATTTGTCACAAAGTTTACTTGTATGTATATAGATGATATTTTAGTATTCTCCAAAATAAAACTGAACACAATGCACATTTGCATATGAAATTTATTTTATTTGAAAAATATGGACTTATTGTCTCACGAAAGAAAATTAAACTGGCTACACAATACATAGAGTTCCTAGGTGTCGAACTAGGATAAGGAAAAATAACTTTACAAGCACATATTGTGTCTAAAATACTTGAATTTCCAAATAAGCTAGAAGAAACTAAAAGGCTTATATCTTTTCTAGAACTTCTCGACTATACTAGACCCTACTTAAAAGTCATGGAAAAAATTAGTGGACAATTATACAACAAAACATCAGTCACAGGCGAAAAATATTTCAACTAGCAAGATATAGTATTAGTAAGAAAAATAAAAGACATGGTTAAAACTCTTCATATTTTAGCATTGCCCTTAGACTCTGATTACTTTGTCATTGAATCAGATGGATGTGAAATAGAATGAGGAGGAGCATTATTTAGGAAAACATCAAAATATCACCCAAAATCACTAGAATCATTATGTCATTATGTGTTCAATAAATATAAGGAAAAATGACACTAGACTATGAAATATTTACAGTAATTTATTGCTTAAATGCATTTATGTCCTTTTTTTTTTAGAAAAAAGGAAATCACAATAAGAACTAATTGTGAAGCAATTGTTAAATATGGACAACAAATCACGGGACTTAGAAAAAAGTTTTAAGTGTTAGAAGATGGATTAAATTCACAGTTATAAATAAAGGATTTAGAATACATTGGAAACACATTAAAAATAATAATAATTCATTAGCAAATACACTTCCCAAGGTCCTTGTTTTAAAATAAAGTATAATTGTAGGAAAACATTGACAAATATACTTATGGACATACTAAAAAAAGTCAGAACTTATATTTATGGCCGAAAAACTATGAAAATTGAAAGCCAAGAACTTCAATAGTACTTGCAAAAAAAAAAAAAGAATAATTTCATTTTGACATAAGAATTAGACTTGATAACATACAACTTTGTCTTATAGACAACGTATGGAATACCCCTATGGTTCTAGGGATAGTCAACTAAAAATTATTGCAATCAATGCACTTTCAAATTACTTCTTGATAATAGTACAAAAGTCGACCCAACTTACTTGCAAGAAATACTTGAGAAGAGGTGAAAATAGTCATAATGGGTTGTGCAAATGCTTCCTATAAAGACTTTTATTTGTTAGAAGAAGCTTTTGAAGCTACCAGAGCTAGAATTGGACCCAACTTCTTCACAAGTACTTTATTAAAAATAGAGGGCAAAAGAACAAAGACTAGAACTTATTTAAAGACAGTTCAACCCTAGAAAAAAAAAAAAAAGAATAAGAGACGATTTCTAGAAGACTTAATGTCAAATAAATACTTAGCAGCAGATTGAATAATTTGTCTAAAGATTTGTCAATCTACATTAAAATAATAGCAAAAAATGCTACTTGACAAAATTTATGTGTACTTAGAGAAGCACTTAGATGGTTATATGAAAATCTTCAGCCAAGATTAACCATCTACTCTACATCAATAAATTTTGAATGTATATGACAATTACAGTACTTGTACTGATTTTGAAAAGCAAACATTGACTTGGACAAATATACACCTCACAAATTCAGAGGAAAACTTATTACTCCATTCTTACTAATGGATTATGAGATGCTACATAAACTATGGGTCAAATATTTGGACTCAAACTAAGGACTTTTCTTGTAAGCTTAGAATAATTATCAGATATGCATTGGAAGCTGAAACATTTAAAAGTTTCATCATTTGTAGTTTCGATAGCTCTCCTTCCGAGTGGATAAATTTAAGAATAGACTCAACTCGACACTTGATTAAGCTGAACATTTAGGAGATTATAAAAGACTCTAGTTAACATTGACGATTATTATTCTTCAAACTCATACATAGAATGAGCAACTTTACCTAAGCCAGTAGAACAATTAAAGCACCGGCGAGCTCCCATTCAAGGAAGTCATCTGTTATCGGACTTATATCATAATCCAGCTAAATATATCTTAGCTGGAGAGACTTACACTTAGAAGATGATGTGGTATGGATTTTTCACCCCGAGGATGCGCTATCGAGGATGGGTTCTCTTCGACCGCAATAGTAAGAATCTTTTTGCTTTCTTTCTGTGAAAATTAATACACGTTATACCACCGCCGACCTACCCTACGGAGATCCTCTGATGCTTAAATTAGAGCTTTTATGAGGAAGAGAAAATAAGTAGTAGCAATAGTGAAGAAGTAAGTGTAATAGAGAATAGTAATTGCATGTAGAATGAGATCAAATCTCCTCTCCTCCCTTCATTTTTGCCTTTTATCCCCTTCCTGAAGTTAGGGCAAGCTGTCCGATAATGAACTACCAACCTCACCCTCCACATGGATGGCTATGTGGGGGGAGGTGATCATGTTGTTATTCCATTAGAGAATGTTCGCTACCGAAAATATTTTGTAGGACCTATGAGGCATCTTCAATTTGTTATAAAGGATGATGATGTGCATATCAAGATTATAACAAATAATCCCTTACATATTTTATAGGATCCCACCAATTAATATTCCTCTTGACTTGCCTCCATTTTCCCGAGCTACTGTCCATCTGACTCAGTTTGACTCCTTTTTACCCAAGTTATTATCTTCTCAACTCAGCTTATCTTCCCGACTTGCTACCTTCCTAACTCAACTCCTCCTCCCAAGCTGCTGCCCATCTGATTCAACTTGGCTCTTTTTCCTAAGCTGTTATCTTCTCGACTCGGCTCATCTTCCCAAGTTGCTATCTTCTAGACTCGATTTATGTTTTCGAGTTGCTATCTTCTTGACTCGGTTTATCCCCGAGCCACTACCCTTGGACATGGCCTAATATTTTTTTATATTTATTTTTATTACAGTAGTATCAGAAAATATATTGGTCAACTTCTATTGGAAAAGTGTTTTTCCCATTCAAATACACAATTCAGTATGAAGCCCTATGAATCATTGTCTTTCTTTCTGAAATTCTAACTCTATTTAAGAAGACCATCTGTAAGTTGTATGGATATGCAAGAAAGAGTTTGCAATAGTACTGGAGCTTGTGAAGTTGTAAGAGCTTGTAAGCTGTAAGTTTGTACTTCTTTAAATATTAATATCCAGTTAACGTTTTTAATGACTATCTATTTCATGGCGGGCTAAAACCCCTATGTCTGCCTTTACCACAAGAAAGACTCTCTTCGTTTTCTCAGTCATTGTCCATGTACTCCAGTGGAACGGTAACTATTGAATAAATAAGAATAAGATAAGGATGATGATAAGACCTGTACAAGCTATTGAAGGAATCATCCTTCCATGTATTAGTTACTAGTCTCAAGGATCAAAAACCTACCGTGATTTACCTTCCTTACGATAGTCCAAAGACGAATTAATAAAAGCCGCTAGATTGACGGATTCCAACCTTCGTATCCAAGGAAGGAGCTCCCGTAAGACTTTCTTTGAGCTAGCCACTAAGACTTTGTTCTTAATTTATTGAGGTTACATTTGGCGAAACATAATCAAGATAATAATATAATTAAATTTATAATATAATACAATATAATTTTGATTACATTAGATAGAAAAGTTATATATAATCTTTGCTTATAAAGATGAATATATTTTTTTATTTGGTGTTCATTATAAGGATGACAGAGGTGACCGATGATAGAGGATGGTCGACAGATTGTATTATAAAAAAAAATGAATTAGATAACAAATTGAACATTTTGTATTAACAAATACAATAAATCAAAGGGAGAATTTATATCTACCAAATCGAGTGCAATGACAATAAAAATCAAATTAAATGATGGCCCAAAGGTAATGACAACAAATCTAAAGGTTTGAAACTATTTTATTTGCCGTCAAAAGTACTATGCAATAACAAAGTATCCAATTTAGCTATTAGACATCTACGATTCGATCTCGAACTATAACGAATTTACAAAATTTTCTTTCAAATGAATCGACAAACGAAAAATGATAAAGCTATTGAGATTGTCCACGCGAACATTTTCTGATGTACTTTGATGACCGTTGAAGAACTTCCATAGAATCAGACTGATCACCTCTAAAATTAATCGGATCAAAAGTTTAAATATCCGGTGCTAATAAAAAACCAAGAAAACCAAACAAACAAATCTGCCTATGCCGTAAATCTCACAATCATGTCCTAAAGAATCCCACTTAATAGACACTAAGAAAGAATTATAAAGGAAAAGAAACAAATAAAAACAGTCTCAGTCTGCATAACTCTGCACAGCAATTCACTCACTACTAGTACTAGCATAAACACAGTTTGTGACTTGAATTGAAACAATAAAAATCCTAAAAGAACTTGCTCTTGCAAACAATTCCAAGTATACGACTCTCCTATTGGAACATTTAGTAGGCAGCGGTCGTAGATACAACAAATGCTTACGCCATTTACAAAAGAATGTGAGTGAGAAAATACACTACCAATAACTTACAATTCTGTATGTATCTTCCCGTAGTCGAGCATAAATCTTGTTAATGATCTGCTTAATATGGAACCCAGTTTGAACTATACCCGGAAACCTCAATTTCGGAACTCACAAATGGTCATAAACACAGAGCTCAAACTGAATATGATCAGCAGTTTTGAGCATCTTTTGGCCAACTGTTCTATTCTAGCTAAGCTCATCCTCCACTCGAAGAGTTTGAAGAGTTCGCTTAGCGTAGATGGTAATAGCTGCAGTGGCAGCGGCAGTAATGGAAAAGCCGAGTATATCGTAGATAATCTGTTCCAAAGAAAGGAAACCACCACCATCAGTTGCATCTGCTAAACTTTGAAATAGTCTCCCACTGCCCATGTAAACAAGTTGTAAGGAGAATGAAATAATGTTAGTTTTCAAAGAGACACAAATTTCTGCAAAAGCATCTGTAACATTACAGAACATAATTTAATTTAACTCGTAAAAGCACATTTACTATATTAAATTTGGTAAGTATAAAAAATAAAAAATAATGAAACACATGAAAACAGGAAAATAAGTGCCTAAATCTCATGTAAGTCGTCTGGTCACAGATAATCTTTTGGGCAACAGCATTCAGTTTACTTCTCGAAGGAATCCAAACTAAGGTAATGTAAGGATAATGACTAGGTGTAAATAACAATGTGCTAATCTAAACATACTACAAGTCGATCATGAAATCTAAACATGTCGGCTGTGAATCTGTATGACCCTGGCAAATACTGCAATGGAGAAGATGACAGCAGCGAAAATAAAAAAGCGATATAGTTTTCCTAGAACAGATCTGCGAGGAGATTTACTAACCTGTAAATTGCAATAAAGATCTCATGCACGGTTCCTACTATTGAACCTGAGATATATGGACCATATTTAACATTGGTAGCGACTGCAGCATAATTGAAAATTATATATGGAAATGGAGAGACCCTGATCAAGATAACAGATCGGAACTGGTGAAACCAATCTCCTTCACCAGCTAATCTTACAAAAGATGCTTTCTTGGGCCATTTCTCTAACCATTTCTAAGAAGTAATGACCGAAGTTACATAAGTATCTTAAGAATAAATTAGTGATACTCAAGTAGATCAAAAGCAGAGACTAACGTGTATTTTGCGATGGAATAATGAACCAACAATAAAAGGCAATGACATGCCTATTATCATCCCAGCCATAATCAGCAGAAAACCATGACCATAACCGAAGGTTGTCCCTGCTATCCACATAGAGGGTGATGAAGGCAATAGAAGAGTTGGAAACAATGCAATTGAAGCAAAAAGCAATAGAGCAAGTGTTTGTCTGCTAAAGGATGCCATTTCCCAGTTCAATACAGGTATAACCACCTGCCACAAGCATAAAAAATATCAGTGCAAGCAAGAGATAGATAGAAAATTGTGTCTAGTTTTGAAGATTATCTTTCAAGTGATTAAATTCTGTCTAGTTCTAAGATTTGGTAAAATGATTTGTCAATAATTTCATATTTAAACTGTAGCTACATCCATATTTTGAAACACTTAAACTCCTAGCAGTTAAACTTAAAAAGAAGAAAAAGTAACAGGCCTTGATTACTTTAATGATAATAAACAATAGATACATTCCAGTTCATCAGTTAGATCTATTGGGATAATATTGGACGTCACAAGGTCTACTTAACAACTAAGTTCCAGATCAGCCAATGGACGAGTTCAAAACATTCTATTACATCAAAATGTTTCCTGTATTTTCAATGCAATAAAATCATGGGGTTTTGAGATACATTCCCATTTGCAATGTGAATGGAATAAGAAAAGGAAGGATTGTGGCTCATTGAATCCAACTAAATTTAATTGTATACCTCTGTCCATTGAGAAAATTCTGTCTAGTTCTATGATTTGGTAAAATGATTTGCCAATAATTGTATATTTAAACTGTAGCTGCATCCATATTCCGAAACACATTAAACTCCTAGCAGTTAAGTTTTAAAAGAAGAAAAAAGTAACAACCCCTAATTACTTTAATGATAATAAACAAACGATACATTCCAGTTCATCAGTTATATTTATTGTGACAATATTGGATGTCACAATGTCTACTAAACAATTAAGTTCCAGATCGAACAGCTAATATGGACGAGTTCAAAACATTTTATCATATCAAAATGTCTGGATGACTCATATTTTTAATGCAATAAAAGATGGATTGTGGCTCTTTGAATCCAACTAAATTTAATTTCTAAGAAAGATAATATTAAGTTTGATCACAATTACTCTTGTGATTCCATAACCGGCACTTAGGAACACAAGAAAGAACTAGTGGTATTTATATGGCATGATGCAGTGTTTTGAGGTGGAATAAATCCATGAATCAAGTAGTTGGCCAAATGGTTTTATATTTGTCATCGAGATCAGATGACAAGCATTCAACATTTGCATATCATGATCAAATGAAGTCAATGGTCGTGCAATGCAAATTCTTAATTGTCAACATTCTATTATCATTGTTAATCCAAGATCATATAACATCTTAAAGCAATGTCTCTTCTCTTTTGTGTCCCCATACAGATTATAACCTATGGTAGTAAGACACATGAAAATTAATAATAAGAATCCTGATCTTCCAATCAACTTGGAAACAATCTTGATATCAATGTCAGTCAATATCAAATGACAGCAATCAAAAAATAAAAGATAGTCCGATGCACGAAGCTCCTGTCCATAGCAATATGGGATTTCAAGGAAGGATTTATTATACATAGTCTTATTCTACCTAGCAAGAGATTATGTTTATGACACGAACCGCTAGACCACACGATAACAACTTTACCATTGCACCAAAACTCCTTGGCAATCAAATGGAACAAAATCTTTGATGCAAGAAAAGCAACAATGACTTTAAACTCCACAAAGTTGCATCAGGCTGACAATAATTTTCAGAAACTAATTAAATGACACCAAAAATTTTCCATCAGCGAAACCCTAACACAATGGAGGATTGTGCGTTCGATGAGTAATCGACGAGATCGTCTTCCAACGACTGACCCATGCAGACACCAAAAGAAACAAAGAAATTCGACATTGATATATCCAAACAAACAGTAGTATTAGACGAAAAGTGAGACCTTTTTGAGAATCCAAGGGCCGGCGAAGACGACGAGCGGCACAGCCGCAGCTAACAAGCAAATGCAAAGGAGAGCCACCTTCACCCACCGCCCAAGCGAACTCCATATCCGAGGACCGCAATCGGGAAGCTCCGCCACAAACCCGACGGGCTCTCCGCCACCCAGCCTCACATAATCGCCATTCACCCGGCCAGCCCCCAGCTTCGCGTCGAGGATCTGGCCGCTGTCGACATTGTGAGCCTGGTACGTCATGGCTCCGCAAATGGATCAACCGAAGCTCGAGATCACACAGAGTAGCACAGACATGAGCGGGATTGGTTCCACACGAACAGGAAAAGATGCAACGCGAGGATGAAGCGGAAAGCCTTCCACTTGGGTTCCGGAACCCTAATTTTATTCTTGCGAGGCAAAAGCGCCAAGAAATCATTTTTTTTTAAATATCATTTTCTTTTTTTTTAACTGATATTAGATATCTAGATATCTAGTCCGATTAATATGGAAAAGACTTTGAAAATTTTTCAATCGCAATGAAAACGATCGATTGTGGTCGCCAAATGGTTCAATCGACATTGGCGATCATAATTACGCGACTGCTAGATCATAATCCCACCATAATCCGATCGAATCGACCGCGATTCGACCACGGAGTCCGACCGATCGCGGCGGCCGAAACGGCCAAGATTAAGGCCGCCAATGGCCCGCGCCACTAGCGGCGGTCATTCCATAATCCGCCACGATCCGGCGACCGAATACGACCGATCCGATCGAATCGCAGTCGGATCGGTGATCGCATTTGATTTCGGCCGCAGCCGTCGAATTTTGGTCAGATCATGGTCCAAATCCAATCTCCCGTCGGCGATTTCTTGTGTACAAGTACTGTGTATTTCTTGTGTCGCACACGGATCACATAAATAGCGACGCTTAGGATATTATATATATATATATATATATATATATATATATATATATATATATATATATATATATATATATATATATATATATATATATATATATATATATATATATATATATATATATATCGAATAAGCAGTGCTAAGCCAAACGTTCAAATTTATTTGATAAAAATAAATAAGTTAAATTAAATTAATTTTTAAATAAATCAAGTCGTTGAAATAATTATTCAAGCTCGGTTTAATTTTTTTTTTAGTTTGAGTTTGTTTTGTTGATGTGTTTTCATGCTCTCAACTTGAACTTGTTTGATTTTTTAAACATTTTTATATTTGAAATTTATTTAGTTAATTAGCCAGCTTATTTTATCAAATAAGTTTGATAAAAATTTTATTGATAAATATGATTCATAAGCTTCATTCGTAGATATTATTCATGAATATCTCTATTTATTAATATTAAATAAGTCGAATATATATGTATTTAAGATTGTTCATTAAACTTAACGAGTTATTCAAACTTATTTATTAAACTCTTATTAATTCAAATACTGAATTTACTCACAAACATGTGATTCATTTATGACTCTAAATAATAATCGAACTAATCGTGAGATCAAATAAAGTAGACAATCGAACAACTTAGACGGGTTAATTTGGATGTATGATTCTATTGGTAAGTAGAGATGGGTCAAATGGGACTAATCGAGTCAGATGGAGTCAATCAGACTGACATAGCCAAATAAATTGATTAGGTTAACTGAACTATAGAAGTCAATTAGTCGATCAATAGGAACAAATGATTTAGTTTGAATTAGCTGATTGAGTTGGTCATGTTGGTCAATTGTACGAGTTTAGTCCATATTAGCTAACCAAGTGCAATGGCTAGCTAAGAGGGTTTGCCCAAACAAATTGATTAGGTTGGTCAATATAAATTGTGCTATAACGGGCTAAGTTAGCCAGTTTAGTCAAGATAGTCAGTTTAGTTCAATTGGTTAATTTAGTTGATCTAGATGAGGTCAATCAAATTGATCAGGTCGAGTAGCGTGGATGAGCCAGTCTGGCTCATCATGTCGATCATACATAGTGGATCGATCAAAGCAAACCATGCGAGTAAGCTTCATTAGAAAATTTATTTATGTGATTTTTTTTATTATTACGATGAAAACATTATTCCTTATGTATGACCTAGAGATCACGGATTCGAATCAGAAAAATAACCTCTTGCAAAATATAAAAAAATTTGCATACAATAAATCCTTCGCTAGGATCTCATATTGATGAGAGCTTTGTGCACTGTATTGTCATTTATTATGAAAACTATTCCTCATGTATGAGTTTTGCATAGAAATAGATTGATGCATCAGTAATGGTAGAATGGAAATATTCATGCAACGAGAATTCAATTCTCACATTGTGTATATATTCATTAGCAGTGTTCGAACCACTCGTAATATCGAGTCATCTTTCGAAATCCAATTGTGATTCTCGAATTTACCCTGATAGTCCTTGATTCTCCCCCACACTATGTTGGGAATTAGACGCCCGCTAGAGGGGGGGGGGTGAATAGCGTGTGACCCGTACGTAGATGGAATTCTTTCGCGTTTGATCGTCTACAATCTTGTTAGCACAGCGGAATAGTAATAACAAATAAATATAACAAGATATAATCACAACACGCACGATATAACGTGGTTCGGAACCGAACCGGTTCCTACTCCACGGATCGGGCTCAAATGAGCCCTAGCGATGCCAATCACACACCACTATCAAATAACTCCTTCTCGGAACAATCCGGAGGTGGAGAAACCTCGTACAATAGTGATTACAACAATAATCAAAAGCTACAAGCTAAGACAATGAAATACAAAGCAATACAAGTAAAGAAAACACTTTACAAATGCTCTTGGATGCTTGATCGCTTGGTTGCTTGATGTCAACTTGAGACCCCGATTTGCGGCAGAAGAATCGCCCCAAAAAGCCTCAAGAAACCGATGCCAAAATCCTTCCCGCCGAGCTCCTTTTATCCTTGCGACGACCTGAATTTCCGCTTATCACATCGCGCATAAGTCACTCGATCGATGCCATGTGTCGTGAGACAATGGCTCGATCCACTGGAAAAACTCCAACGGATCTCTTGGCGATCGCCAACATTGGCCGATCGCTAACGCTCGTGAGTCGATCGCCTACGGCCTACGGAGCGCTCGCTTGACACTGACCGGGCAATGATCGCCATCCTCGCGATCGGCCAGAGCTATCACCGATCGCTCCATGAGCAATGATCGCTGAGAGTAATCCAGCTCTAACCTGGCAGTCGAACTCAAGTCGACTCACGGTAGTCGAACCGGCCATAATGCCAGTCGACTGCCAACCTCAAGAATGAGGTTTTAACCCAAGTATGGTGCCCCCATACTTGCTAGACCACCCTTAGCCTAGACCTAAGCCTTCTAGCCACCTCCATCAGCCTCACGCCTCTCGGATCCCTCCAAGTCATCCATGACTTGTTCATCCATCGCGCTAGCTTCCAGGTGCTTCCATCGGCTATGTCATGCTAACGGTGTCTACACCGCCAAGGCACATTGGACTTACGCCGCCAAGACTCCGCTTGGACTTTACGCCGCCAATATCAATCCCCTTGGACTTCCCATTTGCCAAGACCCATGCTTGGACTTCTCATGCCAAGTGCTCAAGACTTGGACTTTCCAATTTGCCAAGTGTCCCACTTGGACTTTCCATTGCCAACCCATGTTGGACTTTCCATTTGCCAAGACCCATGCTTGGACTTCTCATGCCAAGTGCTCAAGACTTGGACTTTCCAATTTGCCAAGTGTCCCACTTGGACTTCTCATGCCAAGTGCTCAAGACTTGGACTTTCCAATTTGCCAAGTGTCCCACTTGGACTTTCCATTGCCAACCCATGTTGGACTTTCCATTTGCCAAGACCCATGCTTGGACTTCTCATGCTCACATGGTCAACCCTGGTCAACCATCAAGTCAATTATAAACTGGGTCGATTGTATAAACAATCTCCCCAACATATTCACCGACATTAATGTCAAACATCAATGTCAATCCTATGTCTAACATACTTTGTCAAACATACTTTGTCAAACATCAAAACATCACTCGAGTCAAACTCGAGTCCTGGTCAATCGTGACCTGGGCCGATTGCACCAACAATCTCCCCCTTTTTGATGTTTGACAAAAACCAATCAAATCATGAGTTAGAACACTAACTCAAATCCCTTACCAATTATCCCAAATTGGTAAACACTCACTAAATGTTCTCCCCCAAACATTCAAGTGAAAATGTAAATCAAATGTTCTCCCCCAAACATTCTCCCCCTTTTTGACTAACATCAAAAAGATTATCTCTCCAAGGAGGTCAATGTCTCATATCCCAATGAGATCTTACAATCTCCCCCTTGATCAAAAATACCTAGGATGCCTACCATCTTCCTAGTGATAAGTCCCATATCACTCAAGAGAGGCAATCCTATCTCACTCTCCCAATTTTCAAATTGGGTATCAAACACTCATCAATTTTCAATTGATAACATTCTCCCATAAAAAAACATCCATCATCCCAAGATGGATACTCTAAAGGCTTGCTCCCCTCGACCATTGCACCAACAATGTCCTTGGAAAGCCCCTAAGCCAATAGGAACTCTAAACCATCAAAATTAAGGTTCTAAGTTCAACATAGAACTTTTACTCACCCTAAATTTGATACTTTGACCTAACACAACTCCTAATCCATATCCAATGGATTTTCACCCTTCATAATGCTTCCCAAAGCATATCCTAGGGTTAGGAGTGGTTAGGAACCTTTACCATAGCTGAACACGGGCTAAACAAACCTTGTTAACCCGAAATCAGACTGTGATCGACGGCGATGTCGAATCACCGATCACTCTCAATGATCCGCCACCAAGTGGCAATGATCATCGGTAATTTAAATTCCCGAATTTCAACTATCAGAACGAAATTCAAAAATTCATAAATAATTATACGTACATCGAAAAATCACGAAATTTGATACGTATAATACTTATGACCAAAACAATGGGTGAAAAATGTTTTAAAAATATTTTACCCATAAAATAGTGAAATTGATACAAAATCCAAAAGTGACTAAAAACTTTAAAGTTTAAGCTCACTTTGTATCAATCTCATCAATGGTGATTGCTATCAAAAGATAGACTTCACCAAGGTTTTTCAAAATGATTTTAAACCGTTTTCAAAACCTTATTTTGGATCATATTCCTTGGGCTCTATGTGCATGACTTGTACACAAGCTTTCCCAATGATCCACAAATAAAATTAGATGAGTTTTGATTCAACTAGATGCAAAAACCATGCACCTTGAACTCAACTCATATCCTAGCATCTCACATGTATCTAGGGTGTATAAATACACATTCATGTAAATTGGATGTGAGATGTGGGTTTTGTTCTCCCTAAACTAGGGTTTCATGCATTTTTCTAAGGCAACCCTACTTGATTCCCTTATAGATGGGACTCCAAGTCATGCCATTGTCCTTAAATCAATTTCAATCAAATTATCTTAAATGCATGAGTGATTATGGCATTAGAGATGATATAGATAAACACATGCTCTTAATCATGATGTCATGACATAATATGAAATCTAAAAACACATGACATTTAATCCTTAATCCTAAACATGTACATGACATATAAATGATGAGAATGAACATGATGTCATGTCATGGCATATGGCAAATCAAAGCATGGCAAATAAGATATAAAGGTATGTAATACCTAAATTTTAATATTAATTGTCATTTTATATAATTAGATATATTTTGCCATATTTCTATTTTTCTCCCAAGTGTGCCAAAAACCCAAAATGGCACACTAACCTCTAAACCTAAATTGTGCCAAAATGATCATTTTATCAAACTTCATAATTTATATTGGCACATCCTAAAATCCTTTTAGGATTAATTCAAATCTATTTCCAAGGTAACCATAACCTTGAAAATATCCTAAAGTGCCACCTTACCATGGTTGAGTTAACTACTCATCCAATCAAGGTTGACACACCCTTTGGTCAACTCTAGGGATGACTTCCCTATTGACCTTGGTCTTCCTAGACCTAGTTTGTGTTCCATAAACAAATGGAACACTATGGTAAGCCACCTTAGGCTTAGGTTTGTGACCCAAACCTTTCTTGCCCTTGGTTGACTTTTGACTCTTAGGTCCTAAGTGTTGACTGTGACTTTTGGACCCTTGATTTTGACCACTAGACCCTTTAAATTGATTTTGTATATTCCTAAGGGTCTTTTCAAGTTTTTCAAGCCTTGACCTCAAGACTTGATTCTCTAACTCTAATTGCCCAATTTTTGAATTTTGATCTAAATCATGGGCATGGGACTTTCTAGGCATATGCCTAGTCCACTTGGGATTGAAACCTAGGTGCTCTTGCACCTTTCTAATGGTCTCCCTAGGTAAAATTGGTCTAGTATTATTTGACCTAGGTTTATCCTTAGATGAATTATTTTTAGGGACATTAGTCCCAAACTTCTCCTTATTACTAAAATGGACACTTTTAGCTCCTAAGCAAAAATATTTATTCCTATTAGCATTCTTTTCATAAATTGCAAGAGAATTTAAATTCCTAGCATGCCTTTGCCTATTAACTAATGAAGGTGCATTATTGAAATATACCTTAGGGTTTGCCCTAGAGGTTCCCCTTACATGTGTAGCTCCCTCTTTGGTCTTTTTGCTTCCCCTAGGACATTGATTCCTATAATGTCCCCTTGAGTTGCACTTGAAGCATATGATATGCTCCTTGCTCTTGATATTTGGGGAACCAGCATCCTTGACTTTTGGAGCCGGTGGAGCTTTCCTAATCTTCTTTGGGCACTTGCTCTTGTAGTGCCCAAATTCCCTACACTCAAAGCACATGATATTATTTTTATTTGAGATTGATGTGTTTGAGTTACCTAGTTCGGTGGTAGGTGCCGGAGTTGTATTTTGAGCTTCCTCATCTTGATTGGATGTTGAAGCTTCTTCTTGTTGCTCCGGTATGGAAGTTCTCTCCTCCCCCTCAATCCTTGAGGTGGATGCTTCTTCCACTTCCTCCACCAACCCGGAAATTGACTCCCTATCAACTTCCGATTCTACTTCCTCTTCCTCTTTGGATGTTGATGATCTCTCAACCTCCAAGTCCTCACTTCCTTGTGAAGATGATGCATTAGCCTCTTCGGTCTCTTCCTCTTGGACCATTGATGGGCTTTCATGGAGCTTTGCCAAATCGCTCCATAGCTCCTTAGCATCCATGCATTCACCTAGGCTACACAAGAATTCATTTGGAATTAAATCAAAAATGAATTTGATTACCTTCTTGTTTTTCTCGAATCTTTGGAGTTGATCTTCACTCCATCTCTTCTTCTTGAGGAAACCACCTTTTGGTCCTCTAGGATACTCAAATCCTTCCATTAATAAAGACCATTCCTCGAAGTCCCTCATCATCAAAAAATCTTCAATTCTTCTCTTCCAAGAATCGAAGCCTTCTTGTCCATATAGTGAGTACGGGACCGGTGTGTTGATGTCCCA
The DNA here is from genome assembly GCA_025175895.1 of Wurfbainia villosa. NCBI lineage: Eukaryota > Viridiplantae > Streptophyta > Magnoliopsida > Zingiberales > Zingiberaceae > Wurfbainia > Wurfbainia villosa. The sequence continues at coordinate 109,411,610 of CM045997.1, forward strand.
TCCAAGCTTGTCTTGGAATTCCATCTTTACCCTCTAGCGTATTGCTCCCGGTTGTTAATCCGTTGAAGAGCCACCAGGCTCTGATACCACTTGTTGGGAATTAGACGCCCGCTAGAGGGGGGGGTGAATAGCGTGTGACCCGTACGTAGATGGAATTCTTTCGCGTTTGATCGTCTACAATCTTGTTAGCACAGCGGAATAGTAATAACAAATAAATATAACAAGATATAATCACAACACGCACGATATAACGTGGTTCGGAACCGAACCGGTTCCTACTCCACGGATCGGGCTCAAATGAGCCCTAGCGATGCCAATCACACACCACTATCAAATAACTCCTTCTCGGAACAATCCGGAGGTGGAGAAACCTCGTACAATAGTGATTACAACAATAATCAAAAGCTACAAGCTAAGACAATGAAATACAAAGCAATACAAGTAAAGAAAACACTTTACAAATGCTCTTGGATGCTTGATCGCTTGGTTGCTTGATGTCAACTTGGAGACCCTGATTTGCAGCAGCAAATCGCCTAAAAGCCTCAAGAAACCGATGCCAAAATCCTTCCCGCCGAGCTCCTTTTATCCTTGCGCACCGGATTTTCGCCTATCATCCGATCGCCATAAGTCACTCCGATCGATGCCATCGCTGTCGTGAGACAACGGCTCGATCCACGCTGGAAAAACTCCAACGGATCTCTTGGCGATGATCGCCAACATTGGCGCCGATCGCTAACGCCCGTAATCGCCCGATCGGCCACGGAGCGCTTCTGCTTGACACTCGACCGAAGTCGATCGCCATCCTCGCCGATCGCAGAGCTCATCACGATCGCTCCCATGAGCGATCATCGCCAGAGCAATCCCAGCTCTAACCTGGCAGTCGAACTCAAGTCGACTCACGGTAGTCGAACCGGCCATAATGCCAGTCGACTGCCAACCTCAAGAATGAGGTTTTAATCCAAGTATGGTGCCCCCATACTTGCTAGACCACCCTTAGCCTAGACCTAAGCCTTCTAGCCACCTCCATCAGCCTCACGCCTCTCGGATCCCTCCAAGTCATCCATGACTTGTTCATCCATCGTGCTTCCGGCTAGCTGTCATGCTAATCTGGTGGTGTCTACACCGCCAAGGCACATTGGACTTATGCCGCCAAGACTCCGCTTGGACTTTACGCCGCCAATATCAATCCCCTTGGACTTCCCATTTGCCAAGACCCATGCTTGGACTTCTCATGCCAAGTGCTCAAGACTTGGACTTTCCAATTTGCCAAGTGTCCCACTTGGACTTTCCATTGCCAACCCATGTTGGACTTTCCATTTGCCAAGACCCATGCTTGGACTTCTCATGCCAAGTGCTCAAGACTTGGACTTTCCAATTTGTCAAGTGTCCCACTTGGACTTCTCATGCCAAGTGCTCAAGACTTGGACTTTCCAATTTGCCAAGTGTCCCACTTGGACTTTCCATTGCCAACCCATGTTGGACTTTCCATTTGCCAAGACCCATGCTTGGACTTCTCATGCTCACATGGTCAACCCTGGTCAACCATCAAGTCAATTATAAACTGGGTCGATTGTATAAACAATCTCCCCAACATATTCACCGACATTAATGTCAAACATCAATGTCAATCCTATGTCTAACATACTTTGTCAAACATACTTTGTCAAACATCAAAACATCACTCGAGTCAAACTCGAGTCCTGGTCAATCGTGACCTGGGCCGATTGCACCAACACACTACACTTTCCTGTAAGCTACCGTCAAAATTTTAAAGGTGCATTTGGCTCAAGTTATCATGTATAATTTTGATTATGTGATTATCAGATAATCATATTGTTAGAATGTATACTGAAAGCCTAGCTTTTTTCTGTATGAACATTTTATTTTGAAATAAGAATCACATGATCATTGTTTATATTTTATATATTCATTATATATGTGTGCATATTGTCTAATATTCTACATTGTAGATAACATGGTGCTTGGTGTGGCACAGAAGATCATGTTATCAGTCCCTTGTAAAATATAAGTAGAGGCTCACAACCAAGATGGTTTTGGACAAACCATTGGCATGGTTGTAGTGTGGCTTGGTATTATTTTATCTTGAACATAGAGTTACACTAGTACACTTAGGTGTATTGAGTAGGACCGACATAGAGGTGATTCAATTTAGTACTGACTACATAATTGAATCGGACCTCGGATATTATGTTATACATGCTCTTAATCCCGATATAATAACGGGCACATGTACTTAGTATTTATTTCTTTAATTTACCAGTGGGTGAGATTTAGATGGATTAAATCAATATGCCCGGTAAGTTGGGAAATAATATTATTTATATGGTGTGCCGTTGATTATAGGAGGAAACCGTGTCCTATATATTAGGTTGATGATGTCCCCTTGAGGAGCTCATAAGGTTCATCATGTAAACCCAGCTGGTTGACTTAGTCAACATGATGATAAGGTTGAGTGGTACTACTCGAGGAGTTAGATGTTAATTAATTGATGGTCAAGAATCAATTAATTGACGGACATTCGATATCTTAAACACGGGGAGATTAATGTACAAATAATATATGGAGCCCATATTGATTTATGGGGGTTGGTGAGGTAGTTCAATGATGATCCTCTAGTGGAATGGAACATCATTGATGGATCAAGTTTGTGTGGTTCCGATCCATCGGGTGGCCAAGACCCAACTCCTCCTTATGGTCCCTATCGTAGCCTAATATAATCCTTGTGAAGTCTAGATCCAAGAATGTAAAACAAAACCTAGAACCAATTGGGATTAAATCCCTAAGATCCGATGGTTAGGATGAAACCCTAGAACCAGCGGTTGGGATTAAATCCCTAAGATCCAATGGTTAGGATGAAACCTAGAATCGACGCTGAGATTAAATCCCTAGATCCGACGGTTGGGATGAAACCCTAGATTCGACAGTTGGGATGAAACCCTAGATCCGACGGTTGGGATGAAATCCTAGATCCGACGGTTGGGATGAAACCCTAGATCCGACGGTTGGGATAAAACCCTAGATCCGACGGTGGAGATTAAATCCCTAGATCCGACGGATGAGATTAAAGGAGGCTTAAGCCCTATTCTATAAATAGGTGCTTAGGGTTGGTGGCAAGGATAAGATAAGGAGATTGGTTTCGAACTAGGGTTAGGGTTTGGCTCATCTTCCATTGGGCGACTAGGGTTTGGCGGCCACAAGCTTAGGCGCAAGCTAGGGTTCGTCATCCCTCTCTTCTCCTCCTTGGTTTTGGGCACTCTTCCTTTTCCTTGCTCCTTGGCGTGGTTCTCCATCCATTGGTGGCCGCAATCATCTTCCTCCAATCTCCAAGGTGGCCGGCGGTTTCCATTCATTTGGTGGCCGGTGCATCATCCACTTGCTCCTTGGCCGGCGGTTGCACCAAATTCCCTAATTTGGTGGTCGGTTCTAGATAGGAAAGGTATTTGTGATTGCTTCTCTTTGTTCGCAGCGGACAAGGTAGAGAAGAAAGTGATCAAGAAGGCTTCAACTCGTGGAGGATCTTCGTCCACACGTCGTCCACGAGAAGGATAAGACATACGATAGAAGATCGTAAGGTATAAAGTTGTTTTTAACTTTATTTACAGATCTGAATATGTTCTTTAATATTTTGATTATGCATGTGTATGAATGGATATATATTGTATAATCATGGACCCCGAAGACAAACACAAAAACCGGCGATCCATCCGTCGTCTTTTCCGCGGCTAACCAACTAGAAGAGTTGTGTTGCTTGAACAATTAGTTTGTTCAAGCGACCACTCAAGTTGTTAGCACGACGACGAATAGGTTGTGCCAAGGAAGCTCATCTCATCCGGATTAAGTCTTTCATTAGTGAAAATTTTAATCAGGGGACATGGGAGCCAATGAGCCTCCAAAGCATCCACCCAACACATATAATCAAGAGTATAGAGAATAAAACATAACTTATGTTATTTGGTTCACGAATCCTAAATAATATAATAAAACTTATTTTGTTTGGAGTTTTTAATGTATAATCTAGTTTAATATTTTACTATATTATCCTTGGTTCAACTCTAAAGTTCCGTTTACTTTGAAGACAATCGACAGGTGATGGCAAACGATCGACAGTGGATGACAGGCGGTGGGTGGCGATCAACGGTCAACGATCAACAGTCGACAGTCGACGACCAACGGCGACCGGCGGCGACGATCGATGGCTACGATCGACGATCAACAGTCGATGGTCATCGGTGGCGACGGCGACGACCACGACGATGGTGGCGGTCAACGGTAGTAGTGGTAAGCGATCGACTAAGATTTTGATTATATTAAGACAAAATTGAGATTTGATAAAATTTGAAGGAGAATTTAAAAAAAATATTTGTTAATCCCGGAATAAAAAAAATCTTACTCTCTCCTAAGTAATATGATTTTGAGTTGTGTGTCTCATTTACTGATATGACGGACATGCATGCTTCATTACTTGGGAATCACTTCTCCCTTGAACCAAACAAAGTTATTATGGATAATCTCAGATAGATAATCAAAATTATCCATGATAACCTTAAATCAAACACACCTTAATTGTGCGAAAAGACAAACTAGAATCTCTGATTAAACTCTCAAAATATCACTCGTGATCATAAGATGGTGCAAGATTCTTGAGCACACGACACATAATGGCGTTGTGTGGCATTGTAAGGATTGTAGTAGATTTTGTACGGATTCACAAGCTTGACACCCATTTGCTCATGATCATCGGGCACCTCTTTGTCGACCTCCACCTCTTCCTCCTCCTCCTCCTCCTCTTTTTGCTTCTCTTCTTTTGTTTCTTCCTCGATTGCTTCCTCTTCTTTCTTGAGCTCTTCCTCCTCCTCCTTTTGCTTCTTCCTCGATTGTCTTCTTCTTCTTTATTGGGCTCCTCCTCCCGCTTTTGCTTCTCTTCTTTTGTTTCTTCCTCGATTGCTCCCTCTTCTTTCTTGGGCTCTTCATCCTTTTGCTTCTCTTCTTTTGTTTCTCCCTCGATTGCATCCTATTTTTTCTCGGACTCCTCCTCCTCCTCCTTTATAGGGTCGACGGAGAGGATGTGATCAGTGAGCCAAGATTTTCTCAGTCTCATCGCGATGCTAACGGGATCCACTGAGCCAACTACTATCATTTTCTTTTTCTTTCATGTCGATTCCTATCGAATCGATTCTTGTGCCCCGAGCAAGTGAAATATGCATGATGCAGTTGGTATGTAAGTCTTGGAAGGTCGGAGAGCAAATTTAAGAGAGAGAGAGAGAGAGAGAGAGAGAGAGAGGGATCGAGATTTGACTGGAAGGGACGAGACGACCTTCATGGCCTTCTACTTCTCCTTCGCGTCAAGGAAAGGTTGACGGGAAGAAGGAAGGTGGTCTACTTAAAGTGGAGTATGGTAACAATTAGAGTGCGATCTTTCAATGATGGTAAAAAAACTAAATTATGGAGTTGTGCTCCTTGATCTGTTGGTCAGAATAACGAATAATTTTTGAATTTGAATAAAAATTTTATATTATACGTTAAAAAATAATTATCATCTATCTATAATGTTGGTGCAGTGGGCACCAAAGTCGAACCGGTATTTTGATTATGGCAAAAGGCTCAATAGTTAAGGGTATATTTGTTATCTTACGAGCTCAATTAAGTGTGCAGAAATGCTAAAGTTGAGCGGAAGGTCTGCGACACCCGGTGGGAACCGAGGTGGTCGGGCAACGCCAGAGGGACTTCGGAGGAAGCCGAGGTACTCGGGTGAAGACCGGAAGCGAGGCTACAAGGTAAGCTCGTGTGAAAGCGAAGCAAGGTCGTTAAGCGTAGATCCGACCCAATACCTCCAATGGAAGGTCTAGGTCGAGATCAGATGGTTAGAACCATCGTACTTTATATTTTAAGCTAACTTGTACTGCAGTCCAAAACCCTTTGACTACAGTCAACTGCTAGTCAAGTTCCAGCCTCGAGAAGAGCTCGAATTTCAAGGGGGTGAATTTGGACTTGACTCGTGTTTTGGTACAAAGGGTGATGTGGCATCAAGGTGGACATCCAAACCATCACCAAGCTTGGACCTCATCCTTGAGTTGGCGTGAAGGCCTCCTTGAGGTGGCACAAGATGGTTGGCTCCCATGATGTGGCACAAGTTGGATGGCTTCTTCTTCTTGGCGTGAAGGCCTCCTTGAGGTGGCACAAGATGGTTGGCTCCCATGATGTGGCACAAGTTGGATGGCTTCTTCTTCTTGGCGTGAAGGCTTCCTTGAGGTGGCACAAGGTGGTTGGATGAAACACCTCATCCTCAAGTTGGCGCCCAAGGAGGTTGGAGGTGGCACAAGGTGGTTGGATGAAACACCTCATCCTTGAGTTGGCGCACAAGAAGGTTGGAGGTGGCACAAGGTGGTTGGATGAAACACCTCATCCTTGAGTTGGGATAAGAACCTCACCTTGGACACTACCTATGTCTAAATTCATAGATCAATATCCATAAATAGACATGTTCAAGCCAAGCAAATAACAAGAATTCAAGAGCTCTCAACACGCCGTCGTAACGCCGCTACTACTACTCACATTTGCTACGACGAAGTGCCGCCGACAACGAAAGCTACATCTTCTACTTATAAGAGTTGTCGGTATATTTATTTAAGTTCTACTTCTTTAAATTGTCTTTGTGCTTTAATCGTAACAAGGAAAGGGGGAGTGTCCCTTTGCCTTGATTTCTTTTTGTAATCGTTGCTCCTACCTCCAACGAGGAGGAGTGGTTTTAGTGAATTGCCCTCCGTACGTGATCAAGGATCACTAGGGCCGTGGATTAGCAATCGAAAGATTGTGAACCACGTAAAAATATCTTGTCTACTTTATATTTCCGCTGTGCACTCTCTACTTGCTTTTTACTTATTGCAAAAGTTTTTTAACGACATCGTATCGCTATTCACCCCCCCCCCCCTCTAGCGACACTTTCGATCCAACAATTGGTATCAGAGCCGGGGGCGCTAAGATTCGGTGAAACCACCAATCTAGCTTTGTTTTTCTTTTTTTTTACAGATTTTTTATTTATTTATTTCTGTTTTCGTATAATTATTTCACTTGCTTATCTTCTCCTACATATAGAATTGCATTAGAGGCTTTAGGATCCGGATAAGGTTGTCCTTCGGGTTAGATCCCGAGTAAGGTTGTCCTCCGGAACTTCAACGACATTCGCATTTGATTGTTTATTTCTTTTTGCAAGTTACATTTTATATATTTTTTTTTACTTCCCGCACTACTAATCCAAGACGAAAGTCTTGGAATATTCTTTCCGTGTGTGTTTTGCAAGATTCTTTTCGTCGTTCTTCTTCTTGTTTTTAAATGGCCCATCTCGAAGGGTTTAGCACTTGACCCCCGTTTTACAACGGTAATGACTTTCCTTATTGGAAGGGTCGGATGGAATGCTTTCTTAAAACCCAAATCGAGATGTGGATCGTAATCCAAACCGGTTTCACACTTCCTAATGAAGATGGTGAATCTTTGGGTTACGATCAATGGTCAAATTCCATGAAAAAACAAGTAGAAGCCGATGCCAAGGCAACTCAAATCTTGCAATGTGGGTTGTCCAAGGAAGAGCTCAACCGCGTCGGCCCCTTCATTAGTGCAAAGGACTTATGGACCAAGCTAGTGGAACTACACGAAGGCACCGACGACACGAAGGTATGTAAAAGAGATTTACTTTTAAATAAATTGTATAACTTGAAAATGCAGGAAAACGAGACCGCAACTCAACTACATGCTCGTATCCAAGACATCGTCAACTAACTCCATGCCATCGGACAAAAGGTCGAGGATCGCGACCTTATCAGGTATTCTCTTAACTCGTTTCCTAGGACCACCTTGTGGGCATCCATGGTCGATGCCTACAAGGTCTCCAAGGACCTTTCTAAGATTAGGTTAGACGAATTGTTTGAACTTGAATTACATGAGCAAACTAACGTGGTCGTGCCGAGAAGAGTATTGCGTTAGTTGCGAGGTTCCAAGAAGAAGAAGCCCCAAGCAAGCCACCCTCGGAGGAAGAAGACGATATCAAGCTCTAATGGCAAGCCGACCGAGCACGACTCAAACCGAAGAAGAGTCCGAGTCCGAATCCGATGATGAGCTTCCATTCAAGACAAGCCATGGATCCGTATCCGGTTCAAAAGAATCATTAAGGGTAAGTCGGTCGTTACTTAATACTTTGTATGGTGCAATTAAATTTTTAAATAAGAAACTAGCTAAGTCCGAGTCCAAGGTCGAGACCCTAATTGAGGAGGTTAACCTCCTCAAACATGAGGTCTCCCTAACCTCTTCGACTACTTGTATTCAAGAGGAGGACTCAACTCAAGTTGAAAAGCTTGAAGTTGAGAACTCGCTTTGAAAACACAAGTCGAAGACCTTAGGAACACGTTGGAAAGGTTCACTTTGGGATCCAAGGGACTTGACCTCTTACTTGGATCACAAAGGGTCGTGTACAACAAGGCCGGACTCGGGTTTAACTCAAATACAACCAATAAGTCATATATGTCTATAGTAAACCAACATAAGAAAAATGTCCAAGCATGGGTCCCTAAGACCACTTTGATTTCAACTTTAGGATCTAACATGTATTGGGTTCCCAAGGACCAAATTCACTATGTGAATAGACCCACTCGATTCAATGGTCCAGAGCCAATACAAAATGTATTTTTGTTAAGTCTTAGAAATTGCATGCTTAGTTTTTCCTTTATTTTTAGAATGGTTAGATAGGACTCATAACCAACTAAAATCTGCGAAAAGATTGAGCCTCGGGAGCCTCTTTCAAAAATAAACCAACTAAAATCCTACGAAAGATTGAGCCTCGGTGAGCCTCTTTTCAAAAATAACTAGTTAGACCAAGATGTAGTCTCAAGTAAGTCGAGTTATCAATTTCTTGAAATTAGCTTTGTCTAAGGAAGTGGTCGTTGTTCCGATCAAAGAAGGCCTCTGTGCCTCGCCACGACACGAAGCTAATCTCTTGAAAAGATTACTTGATGAGCTTAGACTAAATCCGAATCTAACCTAATGTTGGTTAATTTAAATTCATTAAAATTAATCAAGTAAAATTGAAAGTCATCTCACAAGAATAACACATAGGAATAACATGTTTTGATCATGTAGATATTGGTGAGATGATTTAGGTTTAAAACTTACAAACAACCCTTTAGTAATTCCATTGATCCTACACATAAGAGTCGAAGAAACCATTAATATAGTTTTCGAGAAGGACACGAACCCGCTCAATCCTTAACAAAACCAACTAGCAAATCGAACCCGACTCGATCTTGAACTTGAATCTCGTCCTAACCCAAGTCATCCTATCGACCAAGTGATAGATGACTCTAACCCAAGTCAAACTAGAACTCACCCAAGTCATCCTATCGACCAAGTGATAGATGACCCTAATCCGAGTCACACTAAGACTCAAACAAATCATCCTATCAATCAAGTTATAGGTGATCCAAATTTAGGGGTTCGAACTAGAGCTTCATATCGAAACCTTAGTCAAATCTCGTTAATTTCCAAAATCGAACCCAAAACTATTGAACAAGCACTTCTTGATCCCGACTTGATTATTGCTATGCAAGAAGAGCTAGCTCAATTCACTAGAAATGAAGTCTTGGAATTAGTACCACCACCTAAAGAAAAATCAATTATTGGAACAAGGTGGGTATTTCGAAATAAACTTGATGATAAAGGTGAAGTAGTTAGAAATAAAGCTAGGTTAGTCGCAAAAGGGTTTAGTCAAGTCGAAGGTTTAGATTACGATGAGACCTACGCCCCCGTAGCCAGACTAGAGTCCATCCGAATGTTGTTAGCATATGCTGCACATCGAGGTTTTAAATTGTTTCAAATGGATGTCAAGTCAGCATTTTTGAATGGATACATTAAGGAAGAAGTTTACGCTACCAACCTCCGATTCGAAAATCTAGATAAACTGACCATGTCCTTAGACTTAAGAAAGCCCTATATGGACTCAAACAAGCCCCAAGAGCTTGTACGAAAGGCTTTCGATCTATCTTAAGTCCAAAGGATTCAACCAAGGTTTAGTCGACCCAACCTTATTCGTTAAAACCGTAGGAAAAGAAATCTTTATAGCCCAAATCTATGTAGATGATATAATTTTTGGAACTACCAACTCGATCCTGCTAAACGAATTCATCTCACTTATGGAAAGTGAATTTGAAATGAATTTAGTGGGAGAGTTAAGTTTCTTCTTAGGTTTACAAATTAAACAAACTAAAGATGGAATATATTTACATCAACAAAAATATACTCAGGACTTAATAAATCGATTTGGAATGCAAGATGCTAAAATAATCAATACACCTATGGCAACTAATGTTAATATAAACGAAGATGTAGAAGGAAAACCCGTTGACCTAAAATACTATAGGAGCGCAATAGGAAGTCTCCTATACTTAACATGAAATGACCGACATTTTATTCATGGTAAGTATGTGCGCAAGGTTACAAACCTGTGCCAAGGAGTCTCACCTAACCCTAGTCAAGCGTATCCTTAGATATCTAAAGGGCACGCTAAACGTAGGTATTTGGTACCCTAGATCTACCGAGTTTAATCTAATCGGCTACTCCGACTACGACTATGCCGGTAGTAAACTCGATAGAAAGAGCACGAGTGGTTGTTGTCAAATCCTACCGAGTCTAGTGAGTTGGTGCAGTAGGAAGCAGCATTGCGTTGCCTTATCTACCACCGAAGCTGAATACGTTGCGATGGGTGAGTGTGTCTCTCAGCTCCTGTGGATGAAGCACACTCTCCAAGACTTTAGCTTAATCTTTAACAACATTAAAAGTTAGGTACGTGCGTAATAGAGTAGGATTTAAATTTTTCTATATATGTACTCTATTTTTGCTTCTTTTTATGAAATTAGCCTAAGTCTTACCTTAGAAATATATTGGGAACTTGCTTGGACTTACAAACCCTAAAATATATTTACAAACTTTTTGAGTTAAGGCAAAAGGGGGAGAAAGTCACAAAAGTAACCAAAATTAACCAAAATTAAAGGGGAAGAAAGTAAACAAAATTATTACCTTTTATATTAAGTAATTCCGATTACTTAAGCAACTATTAAGGGGGAGTAAAAATTATTTTTCAAGAACTCACCTTCGGTCAAGGGGGAGGTTACCTCAAAGGGGAGAACTTGAAACAATAATATAGCTCATTCATATTTAATCATTATGCTAGCTCATTCATATTTAATCTTTATGCTAGCTCATTCATGCTTAATCATTATGCTAGCTTACTGTTATGCTTAATTTTTCCTTAACTTTTGTGTCGGTTTGCCATGAATCAAAAAGGGGGAGATTGTTGGTGCAGTGGGCACCAAAGTCGAACCGGTATTTTGATTATGGCAAAAGGCTCAATAGTTAAGGGTATATTTGTTATCTTACGAGCTCAATTAAGTGTGCAGAAATGCTAAAGTTGAGCGGAAGGTCTGCGACACCCGGTGGGAACCGAGGTGGTCGGGCAACGCCAGAGGGAATTCGGAGGAAGCCGAGGTACTCGGGTGAAGACCGGAAGCGAGGCTACAAGGTAAGCTCGTGTGAAAGCGAAGCAAGGTCGTTAAGCGTAGATCCGACCCAATACCTCCAATGGAAGGTCTAGGTCGAGATCAGATGGTTAGAACCCTCGTACTTTATATTTTAAGCTAACTTGTACTGCAGTCCAAAACCCTTTGACTACAGTCAACTGCTAGTCAAGTTCCAGCCTCGAGAAGAGCTCGAATTTCAAGGGGGTGAATTTGGACTTGACTCGTGTTTTGGTACAAAGGGTGATGTGGCATCAAGGTGGACATCCAAACCATCACCAAGCTTGGACCTCATCCTTGAGTTGGCGTGAAGGCCTCCTTGAGGTGGCACAAGATGGTTGGCTCCCATGATGTGGCACAAGTTGGATGGCTTCTTCTTCTTGGCGTGAAGGCCTCCTTGAGGTGGCACAAGATGGTTGGCTCCCATGATGTGGCACAAGTTGGATGGCTTCTTCTTCTTGGCGTGAAGGCTTCCTTGAGGTGGCACAAGGTGGTTGGATGAAACACCTCATCCTCAAGTTGGCGCCCAAGGAGGTTGGAGGTGGCACAAGGTGGTTGGATGAAACACCTCATCCTTGAGTTGGCGCACAAGAAGGTTGGAGGTGGCACAAGGTGGTTGGATGAAACACCTCATCCTTGAGTTGGGATAAGAACCTCACCTTGGACACTACCTATGTCTAAATTCATAGATCAATATCCATAAATAGACATGTTCAAGCCAAGCAAATAACAAGAATTCAAGAGCTCTCAACAGTCAAACGCCGCTACTACTACTCACATTTGCTCTGACGAAGTCACCGACAACGAAAGCTACATCTTCTACTTATAAGAGTTGTCGGTATATTTATTTAAGTTCTACTTCTTTAAATTGTCTTTGTGCTTTAATCGTAACAAGGAAAGGGGGAGTGTCCCTTTGCCTTGATTTATTGTTGTAATCGTTGCTCCTACCTCCAACGAGGAGGAGTGGTTTTAGTGAATTGCCCTCCGTACGTGATCAAGGATCACTAGGGCCGTGGATTAGCAATCGAAAGATTGTGAACCACGTAAAAATATCTTGTCTACTTTATATTTCCGCTGTGCACTCTCTACTTGCTTTTTACTTATTGCAAAAATTTTTTAACGACATCGTATCGCTATTCACCCCCCCCTCTAGCGACACTTTCGATCCAACATATAATAGTATTTGTATTGCTCTAACTAATTAATGATTATCCGAGAGATAATATGATATAAAAGAAAAGGTGTCTGGACGCTTGTCACCTCCTATAGTCCTTTTGTTCAGCAAAGAAAAAGATTGTGCATGGACAATAAATTTTATTCCTCATAAATCTCTTTTTTACTTTTAAGTTATTTAACTTTTATTAGTTTTATTTTATTTATTCAATATGAGATTTATAAAGATTATTTAAATTATACGAGACGATCAATAATATATTTGCTCAGAAATATAATTTATTTAATAATAAAATTATATATATAATGAAAAAAATATAATATTAAATATTGAATTAATTAATCAAAAAGATATATATAATATTTAGAAGCTTAAACATTATTTGAATAGTACTATTTGATGATTCTACAAAAATTTAAAACAAAAAAATTTATTTTCGAACAGTGAATCATAATTATCTTGAATGATTAAGATTAAAAGTCAAAATTTCACTAGAATTTGCACTTGGGCTCTAGTAAAATTTAGAAATTGAACATCATTTTTTTATTGAAAAAATTAAAAATTGAGCTTTTCTTATGGAATTTGTTTTTACCTTGAACAAGGGCTCCAACATCTCTCCTCTTAGGTCGGCTTTGATAATCTCACATATAACTCAGTACCCGAGCCCTCCGATCATCTCTCCCCTCTAGAGCACTCTAAGGGCTTGTTTGGGAGGAGATGAGGGGAGTGTAAGTAATGGAAGGGGGAATGGAGGAGAGAGGAAAGGAGGTTTACACTCCAAATTAGGGTGTAAAAAAAATTCAATTTTTGTGAGGGAAAGGGGTATAAGTTCACCCTCATTCCCCTCCCTTTCCCCTTCCCTCACTTCTTCCTAAACAGGGGTAATTTTTTTTCTTCCTTATTTACTCTTACCCTTCCATTACTTACACCTCCCTCACCTCCTCCCAAACAAGCCTTAAGAGTGCATTTAGTTCGGGATTATTATTGATAATCTTGATTATCCATCCAAGGTTATCAATAAAAATCTGGTTTGATTTAGAATTTGAATGATTACCAAGTCATGATGAATGTCCGACACGTCATACTACATCAGCAAAAGAGTTATGCATGGGGAAATTAAAAAACCTCCAAGAAGCTTGATTTTTCTTGATTCCCTTGATTATGAACATTTTGTTTCAAAAATACCCTTTGATTTTTACCATTTAGGACAAAACTATCCTTATCAATTTATCACATAACAATCTAGTCGGTTGTCGATCGATTGCTGTCACCGGTCGACCATCGGCCAGTCGCTGTTGTCGATCGTCGTCGTCGCCGTCACCCATCGGTCGTTGTCGTTGATCGTCGATCGATGGTCAACCACCACTGCCGACCAACCGCCACCGCCGATCACCACCCCGCCATGGCCGATGATCATCGATCGACTGTCGTCATCGGTCGCTGGTTGGTCGCCGCCACTATCAATCGTCGATGCCAATGTTGATCGTCGACTGCCGCCGATGTCAACTGTCGTCGTCGTCATCAAGCACCAACCACCATCATCGATTATCGATCACGACCATCACCATTAATTGTCGATACAGTTGTCATAATTATCTGTGGTCGCTCGCTACCAACTCATTGGACGATAAGGTGATCATCTCGATCGACACAACCATAACCAAATATGTTTCGGAGTAAACGAAATCTTATAATTGAATGAATAATATAGTAAAATATTAAATTAGGTGATACTTTAAAACCTCCAAATAAATAAGTTTTGATTACATTATTTCAGATTGAACCAAATAATATTTGGTAGTATTTTATTCCCCATAACCTTGGTAATATAATTATCTATCAAAATTATATATTATAATTTGAATCAAATACACCCTAAGTACTCATAGTCCAATCTATTGAGTTCCCCATTCACTTAGTAAGACAGTTGCTTATGGGTCATAATTGGACATGACCCACCTGATCCGTAGCTCGTAGCTCATAATCCATAGGGTCCAACTGATATAGGATTTGGATGTGAATCTTCTATGGCCCAATAACCCTAGATTCGAGGGTTTTATATATTGATCCTAGTGATTTAAGCATCAAAAGCTTAACAATTTGTTAGATGGATCGAGCTAGTATTCACTCTAAGAAAAATTCTTTCCTTGGTGGTGGAGAAATCCCTCGTAGTAACTGATAAAAAAAAACTACAATAATTAGCAACATGTGAAGGGAGCAATTTATCTCACGAGCACAGTGCAGCGGTAAAAATAGAGAGATATTCCACATAAGAATATTGTTACGATATCGTTCGGTAGCAAATTTAGAAAAAAATCGATTCGGGCGATCCTAGGGCTCAAGAGTTTATCTGGTGGATGAAATACGACTTCAGTGTTGAACCGTCATTCAGGAATGACGAGATTACAAAATCTGGGCTAAACAGTGAAAAAGTTATGAGCACTTCCCTGATTTATTCTTGATAGTTGGTGGAGATCACTTGGGTTCCAATTTTATTCGGCTCAGCTGTTGACGAGATGTCCTAAAGATCTGTGAGATAGGATCGATCACTCTCATAAATTAATCGAATCGAAGATTCGAATATCCTGATACCAATAAAAAAAATACTAAAAGCATGTAAAAGTGATCTTTTAGTGGCCCTTAGTGGCATTTATCTAGAATCAATTGTAAATAATAAATCACACTCAATGCTTATATAGATGATCCTTTGTGACTTATGATGACAACTTTTCTAATTACTCTCAATTAGAATTAATATCATTCTATTGGAATTCAAATTAAAAAGTCATAGATATGATTTTTTTTAATCAATTGAAATTATCATTAGTCAATTAAAGTCTAATTGAGTTGACTAGACTTTTTTTTTTAGTTGACATGAAGATCCTTCTATTTTCAAGCAATTAATTTTCAATCAACTAAGCAGTCGACTTAAGTCATCAATTGATTAGAATTTCCCATATGGATTTATTGGGGATCGGATGGTCAAGCTAGAGGATGAATAGCTATCTAATTCTACAATTATGATTTTAATTACTCTTGCTAATTATTTTAGCAAGGTCATACGAGTGAGCACATCAAAATTAAAACAAACTTAAAAGCAAGCATACTAAATCACTAAGACATGATGTTTAACGTAGTTCAACAATGTCTATACTCTACAGTTCATGATCTATTGATGGACTACTCCCAAAAAGCCACTAACTTTCTCCTTCTTGATCAAGTACAAGATGGAAAAACTTCTTATAATTTCAAGATTACAAAGGGATTACAAAAAGGAAAAATAATAGGAATCACAAGGCTTTTGTTAGAGTTTGACTAGCTCTCCTTTTATAGCTCTTGAAATCTTACTATAAATTGTCAATTGTCCAACTAATGACTACTCCATATTCACTAGTTGACTCGTCCTTGCGATCCAATCATTATTGAACAACAATAACTCTTTTATACGTTCCACACGGGCCATTAGTCATCTACTCACTTACCAACAATCTTCTAATGTCATCGGTCCAGTATCTAGCTGACTTAGCTATGAACGAGATAGTTTATTTGCTAATTCTACGAACCTAATTAATTGATTCCATAGTCAATTGAAATTCATATTCAATCAACTACTAAACCCTAAAATCTAAATCCATTTGGGGTATAGAGTTTCTCAAACACCAACCGATTGATCTCTAATACCAATACTAAAAACTCCAATTACAACCTTCTAAGATCGAGTTTGCTTATTTTGAATTCTACTCTCATCTCCATCGATACAGGTTACTCAACACTCGACTCATTGTAATTTTATAACTGCAACATGACTTCACCTCAATGACATCTTTTTTTAGACCTAATGTCCTTCGGCTACACTGGGGTCATGCCTTTTCTCTGTGTCATCCATAATGCCTTTACTTTTGAAATATGCTTCCCTCAGCTATCGTTCTCATTGACTTGATACTTTTTGTACTATGGTCTCTCAGTTTGCCTCATGCAACATTCTTCGATCTTAACGAATCTTGATCCATTGAGAAGCTAACTTGGTCATACCATATCAATATTTCAAAGTTGCTCCAAGGTCACTTTAGTTCTCATTATTTTACAGTCCCTCGAATATCTCATACTATCCTTCTCCAATATATCTATTCAGACCTCCAAGCTACTTAGCATTCCACCTTAGCCATACCAAGTAGTTAGTTCTCCAAGTTCTGTGTGTGTTCTTATAATCCCTGCACACTCAAACACCTAAAAAAAAAAGGAATGTGTAACTTAAACCTTTTGCTCAAATATTAAAACTTATGGTCGTATTAGACCACTTAGGCATCATTGCACCAAAGATTTACATAAATATCACAAGTTATTTATGATCAAATTATGTTGAAATGCTCCATTTTTAAACATTTTGCACAACTCCTATTAAGTGCCTACATGATCCAGTCGACTAAATCCAATGCTATTGAACTAGTAACTAACTAGTCGAAAGGATTGGTTATCCTTAGTCTTAAACTCTAGTTTTTAAACCCCATACAATTTGTACATGTCAAATGCATACTAAATTACAGTCATGCATTGTAACGCCCGTAAAATTTCTAGCAATTTTACGAGAATTTTGGCTTTATGTGGGTTTTTTTGGAAAAATAAAAGAAAATAAGCCAAAAGAAAAAAAAGAGGATGCAAAGCCTAGGAATTGAACCCCAAACCTGTAGAGATAGCCAAACCCTATAGATGCACCCACTAACCATAAGCCCAATAGAATTATATCATTAGAGGAAGAGGGAAATTTATAGATAAGTGGAAGAAGGGTAAGTGAAGAGGCATGACAAAGAAAAGAGAAACTTCTCTTCCTCCCTTTATAAAGAAGAAGGAAGTTTCCATTTGGCCATTTTCTTCCTCTCCTCTTCATCCTCACCGAAACCCATCTCCCTCTCCACCCTTTGGCCGAGACCCCCTTTCAAGCTAGGAGAAAGCTAGGTGACCTCCATTAGGTCATCTCTCAAGCAAAGCGAAGGATGTAAGTTTCCCCTCACCTGTAGTGTATTAGTTTCGTAGGTTAAATTTCATGTAAGAACGATGAAGTTGTAGCCCTTGTAGGTTTCGGCCAATCAAGTTTTCTTGGGCTAAGATTTATGAAAATGTTTCTAGGGAACTTCTATAGGTTGTATGCTCGCTATAGGACCTTTTAGGGGACAAAGATTCTAACTTGGTGCCCTTATAGGTTTCGGCCACCAAGGCCTTTTAGGGTTAAGGGTTTTTATGACAACTCCCTCTTATGAGGATTAGGCCATGATAATGCTTATGAATGAATTTTAGGGGACAAAACCTAAGTTGGAACCCATTCCATGTTTCGGCCAACCCATATGCAGACTTAGCGGAGAGATTATCCATCAAATGATGGATGTAGCAATACGTATTTATGAATGGACTTTAGGGACAAAACCTAAGTTTGAACCCATTCCATGTTTGCCAACCCATATAATTAGGGTTAGGGTTGCATGAAAATGTTCCTAATGACACTAGGGTAAGTAATAATGCTTATGAATGAACTTTAGGGACAAAAGTCCAAAGATCTAACCTTACAAGATTCCAACCAATGAAAGTAGGGTTAGGGTTGCATGAAAATATCCCTAATGATACTATGATTAGTTATAAGGCTTCATGAGTGAACTTTAGGACAAAACCCAAGCTCGAGCCCTTACAAGATTCGGCCAACCCATGGTTTTAGGGTTAGGGTTTCATGAAAACACCCCCCCCCCACATGTAGGTGTGCTAAGGGTATGGTTCTTGTTTGATTAATATGCCATGAATATGCATAGGAAATATTCTTCATGTTTATGATATAATGTGCCATGAAATATGCTTAGGTGATGAACATGTTTTTATGATTTAATATGCCATGGATATGCCAAAGAAATAGGCTTCATGTTATGATGTAATGTGCCATGAAATAGGCTTAGGTGATGAACATGTTTTTATGATTTAATATGCCTTGAATATGCTTAGGAAACATGCTACATGTTGATGATGTAATGTGCCATGAAATATGCTTAGGTGATGAACATGTTTTTGTGATTTAATATGCCATGAATATGCCAAGGAAATATGTTTCATGTTTATGATGTAATGTGCCACGAAATATGCTTGTATGATGAACATGTTTATACTTTAGGACCCCTTTAGGGTACTCTTATGTTATGAATGCATGTGTCCTTATGATAAGATGGAGATGTTTCCCTTTCAAGTAGGGACCAAGAGCTCTCCTTATGATAAGATGGAGATGCTTCCCTTTCAAGTAGGGATCAAGAGCTCTCCTTGAGATAAGATAAAATGGAGATGCTTCCCTTTCAAGTAGGGATCAAGAGCTCTCCTTATGATAAGATAAGATTAAGATGCTTCCCGTTGTATGTTGGGGATCAAGAGCATTCTTTATACTATGACAAGAAAAGAAAGGAATTAAGTATTTTACTTTGTAAGAGGTTAAGTACCAGGCAGTGGTCGTTAATCAAATCCATAGGGACATAAGAAGACGTAAGAGGTCTTGCCTCGTAAGACGTAAGAGGTCTTGCTCTAGTAGGGACTGGTGGCTCGCTACCCTGACCTACTAGGAACGCGCATTATGTGGTACTTAACCTGGGGCCCCCCAAACAAGTTATGATGATATTGAAGTATCTATAAGTATATGTTTTGAAAAGAAAAGACTTTTATGATTATTGTGTATGCTCATGTTAAATACTCTGAATGCTTGCGAACTACGTTTTTTTTATGCATGCTAGATGTTATGAAGTTATGATGATATGGAAGTATCTATAAGTATATGTTTTGAAAAGAAAAGACTTTTATGATTATTGTGTATGCTCATGTTAAATACTCTGAATGCTTGCAAACTACGTTTTTTTTATGCATGCTAGATGTTATGAAGTTATGATGATATTGAAGTATCTATAAGTATATGTTTTGAAAAGAAAAGACTTTTATGATTATTGTGTATGCTTATGTTAAATACCCTGAATGCTTGCGAACTATGTTCTTTATGCATGCTAGATGTTATGAAGTTATGATGTTTAAAGTTAAGTTTAAGAATGTTGCGACTATGTACTTCATGCTAGTTTAGAATTTATGATGTGGTGAATGTTATGGTTAAGTTTATGAATACTTGTGACTATGTTCTTTCTACAAGTTTAGGATTTATGTTATTACAAATATTTATGTCCAAGTTAAACAAATGCTTATGATTATGTCCTTTATGCATGATTGGATTCCCTGATGAATGGTCATGGTTAAGTTGAAGAATGTTTGTGCCTATGTACTTTATGTAGGTTTAAGATGTAGGATGTTACGGATGCTTAGGTTAGGAATGCTTATTGTTAAGTTTTAAACCGCTTATGAATATGTCTTTCATGCATGCTTAGTTTTATGTAGTTATAATGCTTATGTTCAAATTATGCCCTGCTTAGATTAATTATGCTTTCTATGCCATGCTCAGTTTTTATTACATGGATATGTTGTTGATTAGTGTCGCCATGAAATGCTTAGGTCCTTTGGTATGCTCATGTTCTAATTGCTTGATGAAGTTTGTGGCTTTTGTGAGTAGGCAAGGATCTTACTAAGCTATATGCTTATAGTTCATGTTGTCCATATACCGCAGATAAAGGAAGTGCATGCTAGAGGAAGTAGCAGGAGGGGCCAAGTGTGTGTGATAGTGGCATGGTGGAAGAAGACCCTATACTATCTGCTTGTATTTATATGCTCTAAGAACAACTTAAGACATTGCTTCCGCTTATAAGACTTGTGTTTAATGAGTATCATCTACTTAAGAAGGTTGGAAATGTTAGAACTCATGAACGAATCTTTATGTATGCATGTTAGGAAAGATATGTTAACATGCTAATGATGAATATGATATGTGATGCATGTGCAAAAGAAGGTTTAAGTTATGATGACCTGTTAAAGTACGTAGGTTGTGAGAGGATCCATATGTAGTATGTTTAAAAAAAAAAAAAAAAAGAGTAACAGTAGCGCCGCCCTGAGAGCAGATAAGGGCGGGCGTTACATGCATCACTTCATTTGACATTAAAATACAATTTGTATCCATTACATGCAAATCAAACAAAACCTTGAATATTCTCTTGCATCCACAAAATATTGGAATCCATCAACCTAGCAACCCCCATCGGTCTGTCCCATGACCATTGTAAGGAAGATAAATCACAGAGAGCCCTATGAGCCTTGACGTGGTGGCCAAGATATGTGGGGGTCATATGAATCCAGAAAAAGTCTTTAGACCTCCTTCGGAATCGACCCTTACCTTATCCACAAGCTCCGCCATGTCTTAGCCACCATGTTATCCCTGTGGGGACTTAAATATTCTCTTGCATGAAACTACCTTAATGCAAAATCATCCCAAACCCATTGATACACCCTAGAACTTTAGCATGCTAAATATATTGGTGCAATCGGCCCAGGACTCGAGTTTGACTCGAACTGTATTTTGATGTTAGACAAAACCTATGACATGGGACTGCCATGGAAAGTCCAACATGGGTTGACCACGTAAATCTAAGGGTGTAGCCTTGGTGGTGAAAAGTCCAAGCATGGGCCTTGGTGTTGGGAAAATCCAAGCATAGAGCTTGGTGTTGGAAAGTCCAACATGGGTTGACCACGTAAGTCCAAGTGTGTAGCCTTGACGGTGAAAGTTCAAGCATGAGGCTTGACATGGAAAATCCAAGCATGAGACTTGGTGTGGGAAATCTTGAGGACTTGGCAAGTTCACTAGGCTCGGGGTCCTTGAGTCGATGAAGGATGACATTGCGAAGTCGTGCGCTTGGTGCATCTGAGGGACCGTCGGACGGGGAGCGAATGGAGTGAGGTCCAAGGGAAGCATACTTCGAGGGCAAGAGAGACGAAGGATGACATTGCGAAGTTATGCACTTGGTGCATCCGAGGGACGTAGGCCGAGGGAAGAGAGCTTCGGTGGGGAACTTTATGATGAGGCGGACTTGGCCAAGTGGCTAAAACTGAGTGTCGGAGGCTCAAATGTGGTGTTTGGGGTTTATCCGACGGTTGGATACTCAAACAACTTGGTGTTTGAGATTTTACTCGACATCAGTCGGCTGGTATAGGTACCAGTCGACTGCTCTAGGTCGATTGGACTCGACCAGTGTTCGACTGACTAGGTTTTGGCCGAACAGTCGACTATCGAGGGAGGGCAATCGACTTCAGACGCAATCAGTCAACTGATGATGGAGATCAATAGATTGATCGGGACGAATTCGAGCACAGAATGGTTTTCAGTCGAGTGATCGCACTGAGCACTCGACTGATGGGGTTACCAGTCGACTGATGGTTATCCGTTGGGTTTTTGCCAACGTGGATTCGACCGTTGTGAGACAATGGCTACAGGAGCAGTCGACTGGAGGCCACGAGCAGTCGACTGATTGACGCGAAGTCAGCCCGAGACAAGCATAAAAGGAGGAGCTTGGGGAGGATTTTAACAAGAGTTTTTGAGGAGATTTTGGAGGGGAATTGCTGCTGCATTTTAGACCTTCAAGAGCCAAACTAAAGCAAACAACAAGCAAAAGCGATCAAAGCCATTTGTGTAAAGTTTTCTTTCGTATTGTCTTTGTATTTGCTTGTACTTTTATATTACTGTGTAATTGCTTGTACGTGGTTTCTCCACCTCTGACTTGTAGTCGAGAAGGAGTTTGAGTAGTGTCGTGTGCATCTCTAGAGCTCGTTGAGCTCGCCCCGTGGAGTAGGAACTTTAAGGTTCTGAACCACGTATATTGTTGTCTCTTGTATGCTTGTGCATATTTGTATATCTTGTTAGTATTATTATTGTTATTTCGCTGCGCTAACAAGATTATAGATGCAAGAACGATCGACTTCTACCGTATACATGAATTAGGGCTATTCACCCCCCTCTAGTCAGCCACCGACGATCCAACAAGTGGTATCAGAGTAAAGAGCTTGTCGAGGACTAACCGCCAACACAAACATGACAAGATGACCGGCTTCAACCTCCAACCACCAAAATTCGAAGGAGATTTTCAATGGTGGAGAAGAAAGATGGAGGTATATCTTGAAACCGATTTTGATATAATGCTAATTCTAGAAAATAGTTTCGAAATGTCTAGGGATGAAAGCAATAGGCAAATTGAAAAGGGGAGATGAACCAAGGACCAAATCAAGGATTTCAAGACAAATCTCAAGGTAATCAAATTGCTTAGTGATTTGATTTCTAGCAATATTTGATCTAGACTAGGTGAATATAGGGATGCTAAGGACCTATGGGACAAGGTGATCAAATTTCATCAAGAGCCCACATTGGTCCATGATGAGGAAGAATTGCCATCAACCTTCGACGATATTGATGACTTGGTGGAGACCTCCACCTCTAGCATTGAGGGGGAAGAGAGGACTTCCATCCCGGAACAAGATCAAGAAGAAGCTTCAACATCCGGTATGAGGAAGTGATCACCTCCAGCATTGAGGGGGAGAAGTGATCAAGAGGATTCCACCACCCAAAGTAACTCAAGCAATGCAATTAATAATAAAGATCACATAATTTGCTTTGAGTGTAGGGAGAAAGGGAATTACAAGAGTAAATACTCAAAATTAGCTAAAGAAAAGGCACCGACACCAAAAGTTAAAGGATACTGAAGTTCTCGCTAGAAAGAGCAAAGAGCACATTGTGTGCTTTAAATGCAAACAAAGAGGACACTGCCGAAGCCAATGCCCTAGAGGGAGGAAGAAGGGACAAGAAGGGACATCTCATGTAGGGGGAGCTTCCAAAGCTAACCCTAAGGTATATTTAAATTATGCACCTTCTAGTTCTAGGACCAACAAGCATACTAAAAACTATTTTAGTTCACTTGCTATTATCAATGAAAAACATGCTAGTAGAAATACATATTTTTGTCTAGGTGCCAAGCATGTTAGTTTATCTAAGGACAAACCTAGACATCATAACTCTAGACCAATCCTACCTAGGGAGTCCATAAGAAGAATAGAAGAAAACTTGGGCATTAACCTCAAGAAGTCTATGTTGGTGCAATCAGCCCAGGTCACGATTGACCAGGACTTGAGCTTGGCTCGAGAGATGTTTTGATGTTAGACAAAAACATATGACAATGTAATTGTCATGGGAAAGTCCAAGTCTTGGGTACTTCGCATGGAAAGTCCAAGTGGGACACTTGACATTTGGGAAAGTCCAAGCATGAGTCTTGACAATGTTAAGTCCAAGCATGAGTCTTGGCAAGGTAAAGTCCAAGTCTTGAGTACTTGGAATGGAAAGTCCAACATGGGTTGGCAAGGAAAAGTCCAAGCTTGAGTCTTGGCATTTGAGAAGTCCAAGGGGAATATTGGCGGCGTAAAGTCCAAGGGTGAAGTCTTGGCAGCATAAGTCCAATGGTTGGCGGTGTAAAGTCCAAGCGGAGTCTTGGCAGCGTAAGTCCAATGTGCCTTGGTGGTGTAGACACCGTTAGCGTGACATAGCTGATGGAAGCACCTGAAGGCTAGCGCGATGGATGAACAAGTCATGGATGACTTGGAGGGATCCGAGAGGCGTGAGACTGATGGAGGTGGCTAGAAGGTTTAGGTTTAGGCTAAGGGTGGTCTAGCAAGTATGGGGAAACCATATTTGGGCTAAAACCTCATGTTTGAGGTGTGCCAGTTGACTGGTGTCATGTGGCAGTCGACTGACATGAGTCAACTAGGGTTTGACTGCGGGAATTGCCCTAGCAGTCGACTGTCATAGGTGGACAATCGACTGATTGGCTGAGTAGTCGATTGATCTTGTGATCAGTCGACTGGTGCTCGTGAAATCGGGCACAGAATGGAGTCGAGACTCGACTGGTCGAGTGAAGGCTCCATCCGTCGACTGATGGGTATGATCAGTTGACTGATGATGGATCCGTTGGACTAATCCAGCGTGGATCTAGCCGTTGTCTCACGACAATAGTGGCATCAGTCAACTGATGGTCCCGACCAGTCGACTGATCGACTTTTTCCAGCACAGGTTGAAGCTATAAAAGGAGCTCGTGATGGAGGAAAAATGGATGGTTCTTTGAGGAGTTTTTGGGGCGAATTGTTGCTGCAATTCAGGGTCTTCAAGTGCCACTCGACCAACCAAACAAGCAAACTCTCAAAAGATTAATTGTAAAGTTTTCTTTGCATTTCTTTTGTTGTATTCACTTGTATTTGCTTGTTGTACTTAGAATTACTATTGTAATCATTTGTACGAAGAATTACTATTGTAATCATTTGTACGAGGTTTCTCCACCTCCGACTTGTGTCGAGAAGGAGTGTTTGCATAGTGGTGTGTGATTGGCATCGCTAGAGCTCTTTAGAGCTCAATCCGTGAAGTAGGAACTATTCGGTTCCGAACCACGTTATATCTTTGTGTTTGTGTTTGTTTTAATTCGTTATTGCTTTTATTATTATTATTCTGCTGCACATAACGAGATTTGAAGAGACGAACGCGAACGAGTTCCATCACGTATAGCACGCGCTATTCACCCCTCCCCCCTCTAACATCCAATCGATCCCCTACAAGTGGTATCAGAGCGAGACCGCTCTTCAAAGTTTAACAACTAAGGGAGCTCGCTAGAGGGTGAAGATGGAAGTCCAAGAACAATTAGGATGGGACATCAACACACCGGTGCCCTATACCCTATACGGACGAGAAGACTTCAATTCTTGGAGGAGAAGAATTGAAGATTTTTTGATGATGAGAGACCTTGAGGAATGATCCTTATTAATGGAAGGATTTGAGTATCCAAGAGGACCAAAAGGTGGTTTCCTCAAAAAGAAGAGATGGAGTGAAGATCAACTCCAAAGATTCGAGAAAAACAAGAAGGTAATCAAATTCATTTTTGATTTAATTCCTAATGACTTCTTGTGTAGTCTAGGTGAGTGCATGAATGCTAAAGAGCTTTGGAGCAATTTGGCCAAGGTCCATCGTCGGTCCAAGAGGAAGGAACCGAAGAGGCAAGCACATCTTCCTCACAAGGAAGTGAGGACTTGGAGGTTGAAAGATCATCAACATCCAAGGAGGAAGAGGAAGTAGAATCGGAGGAGACCTCCACCTCTAGAATTGAGGGGTAGGAGACTAGAGCATCCTCAACACCAGAGCAACAAGAGGAGATATCCACATCCGGTCGAGAGGAAGAGAAAGCTCAAGAAACCCTCACTGTTGAACTAGGTAACTCAAGCAATTTGGTTTTAAATAAAAAACATATAATTTGCTTTGAGTGTAGGGAAAGTGGGCATTACAAGGGTAAGTGCCCAAAGAAAGTCAAGAAGACTCATCCGGCACCAAGACCTAAAGAAAAATCAAAAGATGTCGGTGTCCCCACTAAAAGAAGCAAAGAGCACATCATTTACTTCAAGTGCCAACAACCGGGATATTTTAGGAATCAATGCCCTAGGGGGAGCAAGAGAGTCAAAGAGGGAGCATCACAAGTAGGGAGAACTAAGGCTAACCCTAAGGTATATTTTAATAATGCACCTTCTAGATTTAAAAGTCAAAAACATGCTAGGAATTTTAATTCTCTTGCAATTTATGAAAAACATGCTAATAGGAACAAGTACTTTTGTTTAGGAGCTAAGAATTTTCATTTTGAAAATAAGGAGAAATTTGGGACTAATGTCCCTAAAAACAATTTATCTAAGGACAAACCTAGGTCAAATAACTCAAGACTAACTCTACCTAGGGAGACAATTAGAAAGGTCCAAGAGCATCTAGGTCTCAACCCTAAATGGACTAGGCATATGCCTAGAAAGTCCCATGCCCAATGATCAAATCAAAATTCTAAAATTGGGCAATTAGAATTAGAAAACCAAGCCTTGAGATCAAGACTTGAGAAATTAGAAAAGACCCTAAATAAGATACAAAATCAATTTCAAGAGTCTAATGGTCAAAGTCAAGGGTCAAAATCTCAAAGTCAACACTTAGGACCTAAAAGAAAAAAGTCAACCAAGGGCAAGAAAGGTTTGGGTCACAAACTTAAGCCTGAGGTGACTTATCATAGTGTTCCATTAGATTATGGAACACTAACTAGGTCTAGGAAGACCAAGGTTACTAGGGAAGTTATCCCTAAGAATAACCATGGTAAGTGCCTAGTGGCTAGGGTTTCTAGGAAACCTAGGGTGACCACTAAGAAGGTTGCAAGGGGAGTTATTCCTAGGGTTAACCTAGGTAAGACCACAATGACCAAGGCTAACAAGCCTAGAAGGGTCATTAGGAGGGTATCTAGGGAGGTTATCCCTAAGGAATACCTAATTAACCCCAGAAGCTCAAATAGGTTTTGGGTTCCTAAGAGCATGATAGATTCACGCTAAATGGATTAGGGTGTGCCAACTTTAAATGGAAGGGTAGTTAACCTAACCATGGTAAAGGTGACATTTTAGGTCATTTTCAAGGTTATGGTTACCTTGGGAATGTGTTTTGATTGTTAATCCTAAAAGATTTTAGGATGTGCCAATATTAATTGAGAAGTTTGATAAATTGATCAAATTGACACAATTTATATTTAGAAGTTAGTGTGTCATTTTGGGTTTTTGGCACGCTTGGGGAGGTTAGTAGTAATATGACAAAATAAATCTAATTATATAAAATGAAAATTAATTCTAAAACTTAGGTATTATTATACCTATATATTTTATTTGACATGTTTTGGGTGTCATATAACATGTCATGACATCGTGTTTAATTTTTTATCATTTATATGTCATGATCATGTTTAGGATTAAGGATTAGATGTCATGTGTTTTTAGATTTCATATTATGCCATGACATCATGATTATGAGCATATGCTTATTTATATCATCACTAATGTCATAATCATTCATGCATTTGATTAAAATTAAGTTAAGGACAATTGACATGACTTGAAGTCCCATTTATAAGGGAATCAAGTAGGGTTGTCTTAGAAAAATGCATGAAACCCTAGATTAAATGAACCAAAACTCACATCTCACATTAAATTGACATGTATGTGTATGTTATACACCCTAGATACATGTGAGATGCTAGGATATGAGTTGAGTTCAAGGTGCATAGTTTTTGCATCTAGTTGAACCAAAACTCATTTTAATTCAAAGGTGGATCATTAGGAAAGCTTGTGTACAAGTCATGTACATTGAGCCCAAGGAACATGATCCAAAATAAGGTTTTGAAAACATTTTAAAATCATTTTAGAAAACCTTGGTGAAGTCTATCTTTTGATAGCAATCACCATTGATGAAGTTGATACAAAGTGAGCCAAAACTTAGAAGTTTTCTTCACTTTTGAATTTTGTATCAATTTCAGTATTTTATGGGTAAAATATTTTTCTATTATTTTTCACCCATTGTATTGACTATAAGTAATATACGTATCAAATTTCATGATTTTTCGATATACGTAGAATTACTTATGATTTTCTGAAATTCGACTCTGATAACTGAAATTCGGAAATTTTAGTTATCAGTCGACTGCCCTGGGTGGCAGTGAACTGGTATTTGACGGAGTCGACTGCCAATGTTGATTTTGGGGAAACAAGGGTTGTTTAACCCGATTTCAGCTGTGGTTAAGGTCCCTAACCACTCCTAACCTTAGGATATGCTTTGGGAAGCATTATAAAGGGTAAAAATCTATTGGATATAGATTTGGAGAGGTGTTAGGTCAAAGTATCAAATTTAAGGGTGAAAGAGTTCATGTTTGAACTTTGAGCCTTAATTTTGATGGTTTAGAGTTCCTATTGGCTTAGGGACTTCCCAAGAATATTGTTGGTGCAATGGTCAAGAGGAGCAAGCCTTTAGGGGGAGGCATCCATCATGGGATGATGGATGTGTTTTTTCTCTTCTTGAAGGAGAGAAGTTATGGGAAAAGGACATCAATTGGGAAAATTGATGGAATTTTGAGAGACCCAATTTGGAAATTGAGAGAGTGGATATGACAATGTAATTGTCATGGGAAAGTCCAAGTCTTGGATATTTGGCATGGAAAGTCCAAGTGGGGCACTTGGCATTTGGGAAAGTCCAAGCATGGGTCTTGGCAATGTTAAGTCCAAGCATGGGTCTTGGCAAGGTAAAGTTCAAGTCTTGAGTACTTGGCATGGAAAGTCCAACATGGGTTGGCAAGGGAAAGTCCAAGCTTGAGTCTTGACATTTGAGAAGTACAAGGGGAATATTGGCGGTGTAAAGTCCAAGGGTGAAGTCTTGGTAGCATAAGTCCAATGGTTGACGATGTAAAGTCCAAGCGGAGTCTTGGCGGCGTAAGTCCAATGTGCCTTGGCAGTGTAGACACCGTTAGTGTGACATAGCCGAAAGAAGCACCTGAAGGCTAGCGCGATGGATGAACAAGTCATGGATGACTTGGAGGGATCCGAGAGGCGTGAGGCTGATGAAGGTGGCTAGAAGGCTTAGGTCTAGGCTAAGGGTGGTCTAGCAAGTATGGGGGAACCATATTTGGGCTAAAACCTCATGTTGAGGTGAGCGAGTCGACCTTTGAGTCAACTAGGGTTTGACCGTGAATTGCTAGTAGTCGATCGCCATAGGCCGTAGGGCAAGATCGATCGGAATGACCGATCTTGGATCATCCGGGATCGGCTCGTGAAATGCATCGGAGTCGAGACTTCGGGTCGAGGAAGGCTCCATCACGATCGGCGGGATGGGTATGATCAGTCGATTGATGATGGATCCGTTGGACTAATCCAGCGTGGATCTAGCCGTTGTCTCACGACAATAGTGGCATCAGTCGACTGATGGTCCCGACCAGTCGACTGATCGACTTTTTCCAGCATAGGTTGAAGCTATAAAAGGAGCTCGTGATGGAGGAAAAATGGATGGTTCTTTGAGGAGTTTTTGGGGCGAATTGTTGCTGCAATTCAGGGTCTTCAAGTGCCACTCAACCAACCAAACAACCAAACAATAAGATACAAATACAAGCAATTACAATAATGAAATACAATGCAAGTAAAGAAAACTACTTTACAATTGCCTTTGGATTGCTTGATTGCTTGGTTGCTTGAAAACACCTTGGAGACCCTGATTTGCAACAGCAAATCGCTCCAAAACCCTCAAGAAACCGATGTCTTTTTCCTCCATCACGAGCTCCATATATAGCTTCAACCTGTGCTGGAAAAAGTTGGTCAGTCGACTGATGCCACTGTTGTCATGAGACAACGGCTAGATCCACGCTGGATAAGTCCAATCTGATCGGTTTCATCAATCGATCGATTGTAACCATCACGATCGACGGAGTCCTCACTCGACGGAGTCTCGACTCCATTCTGCGTCGATTTTCGAGCACCACCGATCGATCACACAATCGGGCCGATCGCAGCATCACCGACCGCCTATCTCCGGCAATGATCGCTAGGCCTAACCCGCAAATAAACCCTAGTGACTTTCGGTCCAACCGATCCACATGACACCGGTCCGACCGCTCACCTCAAACATGAGGTTTTAACCCAAGTATGATTTCCCCATACTTGCTAGACCACCCTTAGCCTAGACCTAAGCCTTCTAGCCACCTCCATCAGCCTCACGCCTCTCGGATCCCTCCAAGTCATCCATGACTTGTTCACCCATCGCGCTAGCCTTCAGGTGCTTCCATCGGCTATGTCATGCTAACGGTGTCTACACCGCCAAGGCACATTGGACTTACGCCGCCAAGACTCCGCTTGGACTTTACGCTGCCAACCATTGGACTTATGCTGCCAAGACTACCGCTTGGACTTTACGTCGCCAATATCAATCCCCTTGGACTTCAAATGCCAAGACCATGCTTGGACTTTCCTTGCCAACCCATGTTGGACTTCTCAAATGCCAAGACCATGCTTGGACTTTCTCTTGCCAACCCATGTTGGACTTCTCAAATGCCAAGACCATGCTTGGACTTTCCATGCCAAGTACCCATGACTTGGACTTTACCTTGACAACTACATTGTCATATGTTTTTGTCGAAAAAAACACATCAAAACATCACTCGAGTCAAACTCGAGTCCTGGTCAATCGTGACCTGGGCCGATTGCACCAACATTCTCCACCTCCGACTTGTGTCGAGAAGGAGTGTTTGCATAGTGGTGTGTGATTGACATCGCTAGAGCTCTTTAGAGCTCGATCCGTGGAGTAGGAACCATTCGGTTCCGAACCACGTTATATCTTTATGTTCGTGTTTGTTTTAATTCGTTATTGCTTTTATTATTATTATTCCGCTGCGTATAACGAGTTTTGTAGAGACGAACGCGAACGAGTTCCATCACGTATAGCATGCGCTATTCACCCCCCCCTCTAGCGTCCAATCGATCCCCTACAGTCTAGGCATATGCCTAGGAAGAGTCCTTCCCAAAGAAAGAATGAAAATTCAAAATTGAAAAAATTAGAATTAGAGAACCGGACCTTGAGGTCAAGGCTTGAAAAATTAGAGAAGACCCTATCAATTATTACAAATTCATTTAAGGGGTCAAACGGTCAAAATTTAAGGCCTAGGAGATAAGAACCGGTAAAGGGCAAGAAAGATTTGGGTCACAAACCTAAGTCCTATCATAATATTTCATTTGATTATGAAACTAAATCTAGGTCTAGAAAAACCAAGGTTAATAGGGAAGTCATCACTAAGATTAACCATGATATTTGTTTAGTGACTAAGGACTTAAGAAAAATCGGCAAAATCAAAAAGGGTCATTAGGAAGGTATCTTAGGGAAGTTATCCCTAGTGAATACCTAATTAACTCAAGGAGCTCCAATAGGTATTGGGTTCCTAGGAGCGTGATCAATTCATGCTAGATGGATTAGGGTGTGTCAACCCTAAGTGGATGGGTAGTTAACCTAGCCATGATGAGTTGACACCTTAGGATGTGCTAATGTGGTTTGAGAATGTGAAAAATGATTAAATTGACACAATTAGGTCTTAGAAGTAATAGCGTGTCATTTTGATTTTTTTTTTGGCACACTAGGGGGATAATGGAATTAAGGCAAAAATAGATTTAATCTTAGAAATGACAATTTGAATTTAACACTTAGGTATTTATACCTTAGTATCTTATAATTGTCATACTTTGTTTGTCTTGCCATGTCATGATATCATATTTACATTTTATCATATAAAATGTCATGATCATTTTTAGGGTTATTTGTATATATCATGTATGCTTAGATTTCATTCATATGTCATGACATCACGATTTTGGCACATGCTCTTATCTCTGTATCATTTATGTCATAATCATCATTCATGCATAAATAAAATGATTTTAAGGACTATGACATGATTTGAAGGGAATCAAATAGTGTTGCCTAGAGATATATATGAAACCCTAAATAACAAAGACCCCACATTTCACTAGAACTTGACTTGTATGTGTTTTACACATTTAGATACAAGTGAAATGTTTAGGAAAAAGAAATTAAAAGTTTTAAAAACATCTCAAAAATATTTTGAAAAATCTTGGTGAAGTCTATCTTTTGATAACAATCACCATTGAATGAGGTGATACAAAGAGGGCTCAATATTGAAGCTTTTCTCAACTTTTGAACTTTGTGTCAATCTCACTATTTTGTGAGTAAAATAATTTTCAAATATTTTTCACCCATAATGTTTGTGATAAGTAATGTACGTACAAAATTTCATGATTTATCAACGTATGTATATTTACTTATGAATTTCAGAACATAGGTTCTGAAAATTGAAAAACTACATTTTGCAATTATCAGTCGACTGCCATGGATGACAGTCGACTGATGTGGGAAGGAGTCGACTGATACTGCTGATTTCGAATAAACCATGGTTGTTAGACCCATGTTCAACTATGTTTTGGTCCCCTAACCACTCCTAACCCTAGGACATATTATGGAGAGCATTAGAAAGGGATGAAATCCATTGGATATGGATTAGGAGAAGTGTTTAGGGTAAGTATCAATTTTAAGGTGGATGGAAGTTCATTGTTGAACTTTGCTTTAATTTTGATTGTTTAAATGTTCCTATTGGCTTAGGGACTCTCCAAGGATATTGTTGATGCAATGGTCAAGGGGGAGCAAGCCTTTAGGGGGAGGTATCTATCATGAAAAGATGAATGTGTATTTTTCCTCATGGTAGGAAAATTGGGTTGCCTCTCTTTAAGTGATATGAGACTTATCACTAGAAAGATTGTAGGTATGTGTTCCTCCAAGGGATAGATTGTAAGATCTTATTGGGATATGAGACATTCATGCCCTTGGGGAGGACTTTTTTGATGTATGTCAAAAAGGAGGAGAAGTTACCAATTGGGATAGTTGGAATTCTCATTGGGATGTGAGAATTGTCAATTGGGGATAATTGGTAGACTTGAGTTTGAGGTTTTTTCAAATATCAAAAAGGGAGAGATTATTGGTGTAATTGGCTCAGGACTCGAGTTTGACTCGAATTGTATTTTGATGTTAGACAAAACCTATGACATGGGACTGTCATAGAAAGTCCAACATGGGTTGACCACGTAAATCTAAGGGTGTAGCCTTGGTGGTGAAAAGTCCAAACATGGGACTTGGTGTTGGGAAAATCCAAGCATAGGGATTGGTGTTGGAAAGTCCAACATGGGTTGACCACGTAAGTCCAAGTGTGTAGCTTTGGCGGTGAAAGTTTAAGCATGGGGCTTGGCATGGAAAATCCAAGCATGAGGCTTGGTGTGGGAAGTCTTGAGGACTTCACAAGTTCACTAGGCTTGGGGTCCTTGAGTCGGTGAAGGATGACATTGCGAAGCCGTGCGCTTGGTGCATCCGAGGGACCGCCGGACGGGGAGCGAATGGAGTGAGGTCTAAGGGAAGCATACTTCGAGGGCAAGAGACGCAAAGGATGACATTGCGAAACCATGCGCTTGGTGCATTCGAGGGACGTAGGCCGAGGGAAGAGAGCTTCGGTGGGGAACTCCATGAGAGAATGAGGTGGACTTGACCAAGTGACTAAGACTGAGTGTCGGAGGCTCAAACATGGTGTTTGAGGGTTTACCCGATGGTCGGATGCTTAAACAATTTGGTATTTGAGGTTTTACTCGACAGTATGATCGGCTGATATAGGTACCGATTAGGCTCTAGGTCGATGGACTCGGCCGTTATTGGCCGGTCTGGATAGACAATCGATGAACAATCGATCGTCGAGGGAGGCGATCCCACTGACGCCATCAATCGATCGACAACGGAGATCGGGCCGATCGATCAGTGAATTCGGGCACAGAATGGTTTCCAATCGAGTGATCGCGCCGAGGACTCAACTGATGGTTATCAGTCAACTGATAGGTATGATCAGTCGACTGATGGTTATTCGTTGGGTTTTTTGCCAACGTGGATTTGGCCGTTGTGAGACAATGACTACAGGAGCAGTCGACTGGAGGCCACAAGCAGTCGACTGATCGGTGCGAAATCAGCTCGAGATAAGCATAAAAGGAGGAGCTTGGGGAGGATTTCAACAATACTTTTTGGGGAGATTTTGGAGGGGAATTGCTGCTGCATTCCAGACCTTCAAGAGCCAAACCAAACCAAGCAACAACCAACAAGCAAAAGTGATCAAAGCCATTTGTGTAAAGTTTTCTTTTGTTTTGTCTTTATATTTGCTTGTACTTTTGTATTACAGTGTAATTGCTTGTACGAGGTTTCTCCACCTTCGACTTGTAGTCGAGAATCTTATTTGCACCAACAATTGGTATTAGAGTCAATGATTTATGTCGAGCCATGAGCCTTGAACAAAGGAAGTGGGGGCTCACATGTTTAGATCAAGAAAATCAAATACCAGACATGAAGTTCAATTGGGTCATTAAGAGGACCAGATAACTGATAAGAAGTCCAGCTGGGGCAAATGGACTAGATAATTGGCAAAAAATTATGACAGATTGAGGATTGGACATCAAGCAATAGAAGTTTTTCGAGGATGGATGAGCTTGAGGGGGGAGAGGCAATGTGGTCCTTTGTTTGAGGGAATGATTATTGAGATTGTTGGAAGAATAATCAAAGTCACACATTGAAAAGACATAGAAAAAATCATGGATTTATAAGATGAAAAGATATCCCCATTGACATAAGACCTTTTGGGTATAATTCCAAAATAAAAATATGAGAGTTTAAATCTAAAGTGGATAATATCATACCATTGTGGAGATATGTAAATTTTATTTGTACCAACATATCATTATTTGGAATCAACAGTCGACTTTTATTCAAATTAAAGTGTAACTGCAGCACGAAGGTCTTATGTCTCGACCTTCATATCTCCACTTCGTGCAGCGCTGCAGTATGACACCCCCTTTATAAGGGGGTGTGCTGCGTCCAAAGGAGGGGAGGAAAAGGGGTGACGCCGAGAGGCTGTTCGAGCGAGGTGTTGTCGGAGAGAATAGTAAGAGTAGAGAACATCAAGGCGCGGTTGGATTTTGGCTTGTGGAGGAGGAGGTTCTTTCCAGTGTGATCGATCCTCAGACGGCAAAGCAGAAACGTCGTCCTAATGATCCAGGAAGCTAGAAGATTCTGATGGCCACTGTAAGTTCCTTTACCGTTTTACATATTTGTTTTTTCCATTATTATTGCTTAGATAATCTCGATTAGATGCTAAAACATCCAACAATGGTATCAGAGCCAAGGTTAGTAAGCATCTATTCGAGTTTAGAAATTTTTTTTCAGAATCTAAATCTGCTCATCGCGAAAAAAAGTCATGGAAGATGAGCGATTCTTTCGCTCGCGACTACCCCGGGCGAAAAGAAAAACCACTCGACAAACGCTCGTCCTGCAGAAGCGGTTTGTCGAGTGGAAAACCACTACGCGAATCGCGAGGTG
Source organism: Wurfbainia villosa (assembly GCA_025175895.1). Lineage (NCBI taxonomy): Eukaryota > Viridiplantae > Streptophyta > Magnoliopsida > Zingiberales > Zingiberaceae > Wurfbainia > Wurfbainia villosa. Next base: position 109,447,116 of record CM045997.1, read on the forward strand.
GTTTTGAGCCCAGCTGTGGCGGCCACACGCCGGCAGTGGTTTTAACTCTGGCGGCGGTTTGAGCATCGGCGAGTGGTTTTAACACTGGCGAGGCGATTTCACCTGGGCAGAGTGGTTTTAACCTTGCCAGGCGATTCGACAGAAGTGGTTTTAACCTTCAGGCGAGGCCTTGGCAGAGTGGTTTTAACCTTGCCAGGGTAGTTTCAGCCTTAGAAGAGTGGTTTTAACCTGGTCAGGGCAGTTTGATCCTTGGCAGAGTGGTTTTAACCTGGTCAGGGCAGTTTGAGCCTTGGCAGAGTGGTTTTCAACCTTGCAGGCGGTTTGAGCCTCGCGAGTGGTTTTCAACCTTGCGCGGCGATTTCTGGCAGAGTGGTTTTCAACCTTCCAGTATGCGGTTTCACTATCTACGAGCGGTTTACCGCCAGCTAGGGCGGTTTCGCCAGCCGGCTACCGGCAGTGGTTTCACTTTCGCGGGCGGTTTCGATTTATCGCTGGGCGGTTTTGTTCTGCGCCAGCGGCGGTTTGCCGCATGGCGAGGCGGTTTCACTGGCGGCGAGTTTCACTGGCCGCGGTTTCTTGCTGGCGAGCGGTTTAACGCTGGCGGGGCGGTTTTACGCTGCCAGATGGTTTTATGCCCGAGCGGTTTCTGCGGTGGTTTTGAGAGCTGGCAGGGCGGTTTTAACGCTCGAAAGGGCGGTTTAAACCCTGGAAATGACAGTTTAAGCCCAGGAAAGGGTGGTTTTACTGCAAACAGATCGGTAAGCAATAGGAAATCAGTTTGGTGACTGGTTTAAATCGGTCGGGAACCAAAGTAAGTGCCTAGAAAGGTCAACAGTTGGTCAACAATAGTTGACTTTGGTCAACTTGACTCATGACTCAATAATCAAGCAATTGTTTGGAGCAATTAAGACTTGAAATAAACAACTTAAAGATAGACCAAATGAACTAGGGTTGATGGCTAGGAATAATGTGAAAAATTAAACAACCGTTTATTTCACTCGAGTGCCTGGGGTATTCGGAGAGAAATAAAGGAGTTTTGATTTTCACATAAAAAAGTCAAGTCAAAACAGTCTAGACCAATTAGACTTAGACGATAATCGATTGGTAAGAATACCATTTGACTAGTCTAAGTCAGTTGACTGTCCTCTTGCGATTACTCCCTCACTACAGTTTAATTTGATATCCATATATAAGTGCTAGCTTAATCATACCAAGAGTAGATTACTAGATCGCTCATCCTCTTGCGATTACTCCCTCACTACAGTTATGCGTCAGATTAGAAGATAACTTTCAACAATAATATTAGTGTGGGTGCTTTTGGTGAAATGGAAGCCATTGGAAAGAAATTAGGAGACTTTCCAATAGCAACTACCATTCACTATAGAAGGTTACCAAACCATCTCCTACACTACAGAAGATCATATGAAAACCATCGCCTATTATTTCTGAGAAGATGATTAAAAAAGATTTTCCTTTTTCTTTCTTTTAATAGATTATGATTTCATAAATGTCATATGATTAATGAGAATGTTCAATTTGCAATTAGTATGTATAATGTTCATTAGTGAGCAGTATATACTAACAGAATATAGTGAGATACGTCAAATACACATTTCTAATACATAAAAACTGCTTTGTGAAGCTCAACGGAGAATAATCTTCAAAAGAAACTGAGGAAATGTTCACTAGAGATATTTCCTATGTAAGTTCTAGTTCAGATAAGATCAAACTTGCTCATGCCGATACTGATCACTAGAGATATTTCCTATGTAAGCTCCAGTTCAGACAAGATCAAACTTGCTCATGCTAATACTGACATGCATTAAAACATGATTCCAGCCATTGAAAATTCATATAGCATGAGCATAGATAATCCCAGAAAATTAAAACATCAACTTATCTCTACCAGTATAACAAACAATATAGTGAAACATCAACAGTCGCGGAATACGAATGTAGAATCTGACAAGAACAGGCAATTTTTCACAACATGAGAGTAGCTAACCACCTTCGGCCCAAATTTATTCCTTTCTTTCCTTTATGTAAATGCATTACATGATTAGATAGGTGGAAGTTCAAACAGAAGGTAACATGACTAAGGGCTTGTTTGGGAGGGGGTGAGGGAGGTGTAAGTAATGGAAGGGTAAGGGTAAATATCAATTTCGATGAAGGTGGGCACAAGGAAAGCAAAGCCTAATGTGGCTGATCATACAAAAAAACGAAACCACTTCGCTTCAGCAGTAAACCCTAAAAACAACCACGAGAATACAACAAAGAAAGAAGAGGAACTCCAAAAGCAAGGCTTCGTCCGACGAAGGAGAGGAGAGACCTGATCGGCGTAGGGAGGAAGCCTAATGGTCGGGTTTTTCGTCGAAGAGGCTGCGGACGTGGTCAACGATGAGGCCAGAGGGGTCGAGTGCGGCCTCCTGGAAGAGGGCTTCCTTGACGGCAGAATATCGGAGGGCAATGGCGTCGCGCTCCTTGCGAAGGAGCGCGTTCTCGTCGGAGAGGTCTCTAATGCGGTACTTCTGGCTCAAAGACCTCATGCTGAGCATGAAGACGCCCGTCATGAGGAAGAATTGGAGGAAGCTTTGTTTCCGCTTCGCCACGTTGGCCATCAGCTCGAGCCGCTTACTTCCCGTCGTCGAGGTTCTGCCGTCGGCGGACGCCATCGGTGGGACTGCGATCGCACTTCTGGCCGCCTCGGTGAGTCGGTGGAACCGAACGAGCAGCCGACCGCCCCGAGGGTTTGACATAGACAGAGAAAGCCACACGGTGTCAACGGGTCGTGCAGACGAAAGAGGCCGTCGGCGTCGCTTGCGAGGAAGACGTCTCTGCCTTCTGCCGATCCTGTTCTACCGACTTGGGAAGGTTGGTTTTATTAAATGAAAAACCTTAGCCATCCGATCTGAGCCTCATCTGATCCCAGCCGTCCAAACAAGTTAGGGTTTGATGGATATATTAATTGCTTAATTAAGCTGCTCCATTCAACGGCTGAAATCAGTCTGATTTGAAATGGACGGATCTGATCCATCTGAAGGGATAATCACGATCCAACGGTCCGGATGAACGGAAAAGATGTGTAGATCTTAATGTATGGGTCAGATCGCTCCAAATCCAGATGGATGGCTCAGAATCAATCACTTTCCTCGGACGGTCCATAATGCTCGGATTTGAACCCTTGATTTAATTTGCCTTCTGATCTGGATGAAGGGCTCAGATTAAATCATCTTGAAATGTCCATTATGACCCCAGATGAAGCCATATTTGATTCAACTTGAGTCTAGTCCAGTGGCTCATCTCGATAGACCTGGCCAAGGTCCGGCCAAACCTAGACGACGAGTCGACCGGTCAAACCCGACACGAACCGACCGGGTCAACGGTCAGCGGTCGATTAACCGAGTCAACGGTTTGACCGGACCGTGGCCGGCCGCCTATTAAGCGGTCCGGCCCCGAGCAGGAAAACAAAAAAATCTCCAAGACGAAAGCACGGGCGTGTCGCCGCAGCGTGCGCAGCGTGTCCCACAGCGACACGGGCGTGTCGCACAGCGACACGGGCGTGTCGCTGTTTTCCCGTTACACGACACGCCCGCGCAGCCGAGGCGTGCGTGTTGCTCTCTGTCCGTCACGACACGGGTGTGTCGCATAGCCGAGGCGTGCGTGTTGCTCTCTGTCCGTCACGACACGGGATTTGGACACAGAAACCAGGCGTGTCGACTCGTGGTCGACTTTTTAAAGAAAAGAAGCCGGCCGATTTCGTGGCCATTGATATCAACGCCACGATTTCGTTATAAATACACCTCCATTCCCTTTCATTCTTTCACAAATCACAACTTCTCTTCTCTAATTCTCATTCCTCATTTGCTTTCAAGTCTCAACTCTCAAGTCGTATTTTACAAATGTCCGAGCCGGATCGTCGTAAGGCACTAGGTGCCAGAAAGGGAAAGAGCATAATGCCACCACCGTCTGAGTTCGAATTCGAGCAAGGCGGTAATTCACTTCCATTCGATATCGTACCGACTATGATCTTGATATTTCCGGTGATGAATTTCAAATCGTCGCCATCATCATCAAAGTTAAGAAAGTAGGAGCAATACATCCAGTACGATGGCGGGTTCTACGGCTACAAAACCAACTCGAGTGCCTCGCCCCGCATCCGATATCTTCACCAAACATTTCGAAAAAGTAACGCTCCCTTCCGGTGATATGCAAGCAAAATGCAAATATTGTTCGAAATGTTACAAATTTCAACAAGGAGGAGGTTATGGAACCCTTACTCGACACGTGGAGAGAAATCATCCGGTGGAAATTGGTATTGATCGTTCTCAAACTCAAATTCCGACATTCTCTTCTCAATTGGGTTGGGGTAACGAATCTAAACTCTTTAAATTTGATGAAACTAGATTTAGAGAAGAAACTGCTAAATTTTGTGCAATTGAACAACTTTCTTTTAGTTTTAGTGATAAATTATCTTTTGAAAATTGACTTTCTACAAGTGCAAATCCTTTTATTAAACGTATCCCAAGAAATACTCTAAAACGTACACTTTTAAAATTAGTCTTAGAACAAAAACAAGAATTGATTAAAGAATTTTCTAGTTTAAACAGTAAAGTTTCTTTGTGTTCCGATATTTGGAGTGATCATTGGCAAAGTTGTTCATATATGGGTATTACTTGTCATTGGATTGATAATAATTGGGACATTCAAAAAAGATTGCTAGCATATAGATGTTTTAACGAAACACACACAACACAAAATATTTCACAACTTATTTTTATTATTTTAGAAGAATATGGTCTAACTTCTAAAGTTTTTTCAATTTCTTTTGATAATGCTAGTGCAAATACCTCTAGTATTAGTGAACTTATTGATATATGTAAATCATCAATAGGTGGAAGATTTTTTCATATTAGGTGTACATGTCACATTTTAAATTTGTGTGTTCAAGATGGACTTAAAAATTTAGGATCACATATTCAACCAATTAGGAGTGCAATTCATTATTTATGGACACATCCTCAAGTAATGAAAGAATGGAGAAAATTTTATAAAATAAATGGCATGAAGCCTAAACGGTTTGCACGTGACGTTCCAACTCGTTGGAATTCTACTTATAAATTGTTGTTATCTATTTTTGAATATAAAGATTTATTATGTATGTTTTTTCATCAACATGTTCAATCACGTGATATTTATTTGTTTTCAAATCAATGGAATATATGCACTAGTATTTGTGAAATTCTAAAAGTTTTTAGTGATGCTAGTGACCAATTATCAGGTGTTTATTATCCAACTTCACATTTAGTTTTAACACATTGTTGTAATATTGCATGTATTTTTAATGAACATATTCAATCAAATGATACTTATTTATCTCAATGTATTTATGTAATGAAAGAAAAATGGGAAAAATATTTCTTAAACATTCCTGAAATATTTTTATGTGCTTTTGTTTTAGATCCTAGACTTAAATTAGATGGTTTGCAAGATATGTTAGTATTATATTATGAATCTTTAAGTCCTATTACCGAAACTGCTCCTAATATTCCTTTGATTTTGTTTAATATTAAAACACATTTACATGATATTTATAATGAATATAACATTAAATATGGTGAACAAATTATTGGACATGAAACACATCAATCCACTACAACTAGTATTATTACTTCTAAACTCACTAAAGCACAATTGTTATTAAGGCAACGGACTAAACGTCCACGAGGATCCTCAAGTTCCAGTCAAGAACTTGAGAATTATTTGACCACTTCTTTTGATTTTAGTGATGCAGATGAAGAAAGTTTCGACATTCTAAAATGATGGTCGCAAAGAACTCAATTATTTCCAATCTTATCTATAATGGCAAAAGAAATTCTAGCTTGTCCAGTTTCAATGGTTGCAGTGGAACAAGCTTTTAGTATCGGAGGAAATACATTGGACGAGAGACGTTCTAGCTTAAGGCCGAAAAATTTGGAAGCGCAATGTTTACTCAATGATTGGTCAAAAGCTGCAAGTCGAACCCAACATATTAAAAGTGACAAAGAAGACCAAGACGAAATGTAAGGAACATCCTAACTACGACGACGGAGGAAATAAATAATGATCAAATGTATTTGATTTTTTTATTGTAATAATTTTTTTTATTTAAGTTCAAGATGTAATATATTTTGTATTGAGATAATGAAATATTTGATAGAGTTTTTATAAGTTTAATTGTGATTTTTTTTTATTTTAATTATTTACATCATTTTTTATTTTTTTATTTATTTAACTAAGATGACGATTAACCGGATCGGATCCGACCGATCGGACGGACCGGACCACCGACCGGACTTGACCAACCCGATCCGGACCGACCGAACCCGCGGTTCCACGACCATCAGAATCCGCCACGAGCGGCTAAAAGGTCGATATTTTGTCAACCCGGACCCGGACCGAAATCGGACCGTGGCCAGGTCTATCCAGACATTTGTAAAAATATGACTTGAGAGTTGAGACTTGAAAGCAAATGAGGGAATGAGAATTAGAGAAGAGAAGTTGTGATTTGTGAAAGAATGAAAGGGAATGGAGGTGTATTTATAGGGAAAAAAAACTTAAAAAAAATTCCAACTACCGATCTGGTGCCGGCCGACACGGCCGCCATTGTGACAACGCCACGAATCGTGGTCGCTTCGGTTCTTTTCTTTAAAAAAAAACCCACACGGGTCGACACGCCGCGTTCTACCGTGTCCAAAGCCCGTGTCGTTTGGCACGCCCATGTCGTGAGACGAGAGCAACACGCACGCCGCGGCGCGACACGCCCGTGTGACGGAGAGCCGCGCGCGCGTGTCGTAGATCGGAAAACAGCCGACACGCGCTGTCGCATGCGACACGCTGCAGTGCAGGCGACACGCCGAAATCGTTGGGACACGCCGAGTCACTGCGGCGACACGCCCGCGTCGCTTATTTTTTGTTTTCGATTCGGTTTTTAAAATCGACCGAGTCCGGTGAAGGACCTTGAGAGATATGCACCTTCTTTCACACGAACCTCGTGCACAAAACTTGGAGAAGGGTTATTTTCAAAAGAGTTTTTATTTCTGTTTTTGTGCTTAATTTTGTTTTTAAATGATATACCTATTGTAAAAAGTTTTTTCACCAATAAAATTTTATAATCATCAATTTAGTGGTCCATATCAATTTATCCTACAGTTATTGTGAGAGAGATAAATCATAGAAGACTCTATGAGTCTTGATGTATTGACCAAGACACGAGGTTATCTGAATTTAAAAAAAGGACTTTAGACCTCTTTCGAAATCGACTCATGCTATTTTTACAAATATCGTCGTATCTTAACCACCATGTTATCCCCGTGGAAACTTTTCACCTCTAAAGTTGTTCGACAAAGAATGAGTAATCTAGAAAGTACAATGTTTATTATTGGTCAATCAAATTGTGTATGGTCAACCAAGCATCATTTGTCAATCAAACTCAGTAAAGAATGATCAAAGTTATTCAAAAATGATCTAATGGTGTTCTACTAAACAATTTTCTTAGGTCGATTGAAGGTTGTAGATAAAGATGAATTCGAATTTCAAATATTGAATTCTACTTGTAGGAAATAATCTATAAATAGCCTCTTGGGGATCAGAATTAAGCAAATTGGCCATGTATGTTTTCTATTAGCCCTTTTGTTCCGTGGGAGAAAGAAGAACTTAACGATGTCCATAGTTTTCTTTAATTTATCTAATTTCACAAAGTAAAAGAGGTAAATAGTAAATAGGATTGTTTTTGTTTAACACAATAAAATAATATTTCTTTTTTTTTTAATGGTTTGATAAAATAAAAATATCTAATAGTCTGAAAAAAAAATAGATAAAATGAGAAATAATACTCGAGAGAAAAAAAAACAAAATTGTGCTTTTTCCAAAATAGAAAGTAGAAACAATCTGTAGAATTTTCTTATCCGTTGGATCAAATTTTCCCGAATCGTGAAGCAAAAATGAGGCTATGAACCCTAGCGGAGTCCTCCGCCGCCGCCCTATATATAATTGCCTTCCTCCGCCGATCCAAAGGGATAGCACCGGCGCCGCTTCGAAGGTCGAGAAAGAGAGAGAGAGAGAGAGGAGCCGGCGACGACATGGGACGCGTTCGAACGAAGACGGTGAAGAAGTCGTCCCGCCAAGTAATTGAGCGGTACTACTCGCGGATGACGCTCGATTTCCACACCAACAAGAAGATCCTGGAGGAGGTCGCCATCATCCCTTCCAAGCGCCTTCGCAACAAGATCGCTGGGTTCTCCACCCACCTTATGCGCCGCATCCAGCGCGGCCCCGTTCGCGGCATCTCCCTCAAGCTCCAGGAGGAGGAGCGCGAGCGCCGCATGGACTTCGTCCCCGACGAGTCCGCCATTAAGGTCGACCAGATCGTGGTTGACAAGGAGACAATTGACATGCTTACCTCGCTCGGCATGGCTGACCTACCCGGTGTCGAGAAGCAAACTGAAGCGCCGACCGCCCCTGCGTACTCGACCCGCCCCGGTGGATACGGTGGCCGTAGGAACTAAGATGGTAGCTTCTTTACTGGATCAATTGCACTTTTATGTGTTTGCTTCGATCTGCGTTTTCGATTTGAAAGCTGGTATTTTGGATTTGTCTTGTTTTATTTTGCTGTTTAGGAACTTTGGTATCTTTGATATTATGCTGTACTTTCTTATTCCAAATATGGTATGAGGTTATAACTTTATTGTCTTTTGCATTTGTGGTGGTTGTTTACGCATCTCAGATTTCAAATCAATTATCACTGTCTATGCTACAATTTTTGGTATCGAACTTCTATAGAATGATCACTCACGTTGCAATTTTTGGTCTACTAGAAATTATGTTATCTAATGGTAAAAATTGTTTCTGATCACTACAACAATAACAAACACATTCGAGTAGAAAGTTTCATGGTTTCTTAATATATTTGCATAGTATTTGAAATGGAATTGATTTATAGTCGTCCAATTGATGAAGTTCTCCTTAACTTTTATTTTATCATGATAAGATATTGCTTGCTGTGTGGGAGATTTTAGCGAGCATTGTTGTGTTCATACTACTCTCAATCCACTTGTAAAATAAATATTTGAATTAATATGTGCAATAAAAAATGTTATATTAATGATTTAAAATTACAAAAATTACATTTTTAATGGAGAAAATCCATAGCTGAAGTCCTTATTAAATTCTAGATTGGTGAATAAACATGATCAAAATTTTCTTTTCGTTGCATTGCCTAGCTTGTATTTGCATCTTCATGGACCCACTCACTCAGCAGCATAGGCACCTGAACTGTTTAAAGGGTTCAAATGTTTCATGTGTTTCGATCATTTGTCAAAAATATCTAGGTAATTGTATATGCAGCTACTTGGACCACTTTTTAGAACTTTCTCTAGTATAGTTGAGATTGTTATTTATCAAGTTTAGAGATTGACAACCAGATGAGGATATGCATTATCCTTGGTTCGTTTAAGTCCTTATTAGTCGACTGATCCCCTCCTTTGCATTTGTCACTTAGGTTATGATTTATCTCTTCCACCGGTAGGAGCAGTCGGAGGAGGCCGTTAATGTGGCGGTTCCACATTTAAGCTGACTCCTATAACTTCTAAATAACAGATGTACAAGGACAAAATTTGCCTTTTCTAATGTTGTTTTTGTTGGTCTATGACAGTCCTTAACATTCTAATTCCTTCCTAGGCCCTTTGCTCTATATAGTTTCCTAAATACTGAATTTGACAACTGGAACTGACTTATTTGGAGCTCTGATTGTCCAACTTCTAATCAAAAGCAACCATCTATCAACCATGTTACCATCAAGCTGAGCACTTGTCCATACTATACAGAGATATCCTCGAAACAAAGTAATCAACACCTTCAGATTTATTTAGCACCTCATGAGCTCCTTATTCATGAAAATTCAATCAATATCATCATCCACTCAAACTCCAGATATATAGCCGATTAAATTCCATCTCTCTTTTTTTGCCACCCCACTGAACTTGGACAAGAAAATGCAATCTACACTTTGCTCGATTCTCTTCATTATTCATCTTTCCTTGGTATCAATTTTCTTATGTAGAGTGAACCATGTATTCAACTTAATCCTCCATGTCACTGACGGATTTTCATATCTCGTATCCATTTGCAATGATGGCCAATGAGTTAGAGAGAACTAACATGTGGACTTGATATACTATTTTGCTTCTGCAGACCAAATGCATTTTATTCCGTTTGAAGTGCTATGTTTAACATCTCATGGTTTCTCAGGATATTGTTTACTACTCCCTTCATGACCCCAGGTGCCATTGTTTTATCTGCAATTCAACCAATTTTATCTGATTATCGGCACAATATGAGTACAGATTTTTCCAGTTCACATTCTAACAGAATGTGTTCGTGCTATTTATTTTTCCAGAGTGATTAAAACTACCATGTCTAATTTTGAATCTTAAACCAGCTTCACAAATGTAGTTCACTGCATAAGCATCCATCCACGAGTTAAGAGCATCCTCTGGTTACCTTAATCCCAGAGCACATGCCTGAAATGAATAAACTTCCAAACTAGTCTAGTATTTTCCACCACCACATGCAAAGTAGAGCTTTACCTGGTAACTCCAAATTTTTTTTTTTATTATTATTATTTTTGATTGACATTGGAGTATTCGAATTTTCGGTCCGACTAATCTCTAGGAGTGACCAACGGCCTTGCTCCATGGACTTTCGAGATGTCTCACTAACAGCTGAGTCGAGTAAGGTCGAGTTTAAGTGGCTTCCACCGGCCATCAATGGTAAATCAGGAAAGTGTTCGTAACTTTTTCATGGTTCAGTTCGGACTCTGCAATCGTGTTATTCTTGAATCACGGTTCAATGTCGAAGTTGTACTTCGTGTACTAGACAAACTCTTGGGCTCTAGGACCGTCCGAATGGTTTTTTTCTAAATTTGCTGTTGAACAATGTCGCGGCAAAAGATCGAATTGTGTTTTTTCGTGGGATGTCTTGCCGTTTTTGCCGTTGCATTGTGCCCCTACTGTTTTTAATACTCCTGGCAATGTTTTTAATACCAAGGCCTTCGGACTGTTTTGGTCTAATTATCAACTTCCATTTAGCCAGGTAAATTATACCTGATATGTTGCCTTCCTCCTCAGACATGTTGCCTTCTTCCTCAGACCACAAGAAGTCCCTTATCAGTTTTTAATTGCTTTGGTAACCCATGCTGGGAGAAGATAAACAGTGGCTTGAAACATGATTAGATGAGTCAATAGACTAGTAATTAAGGACATTCCACTAAGAAGAATATTCCTGTCAAGGCTCCAATCTTGTAGTAATTGTCTGAGTAATAGGTCTCTAATATTCCTTTTTCAGGCAAATTAAGCAGCATGAACCCCATTTTCAGCTCTTTTACCCAATAGTTGTCAAGTTAACTGAGCGAAACTAATTCTCAAGCAACAAAAGTTTTACATATAATAGTCGCTGTGAGTCTGCCTTTCCAAATACTAGTGCATCATCGGCATATTGTAAGATGTGTGGAAATTCTTCCCTCAGTCTAGAACTTACATTACCTTTGTTTAGACCTGATTTTCCAGTTATAAGAGGTTTCTTTTGGTAAATTCGGTTTAAACCAATCGAGCTCAGGATGATCCAGTCAGCTGTAAAGCTGAGTTTTATAAGTGTAGCAGAACTGACTTGTGATCAGATAAACCTCCTTATATTATGTGTGCCTGTGTTTTGTTTTTTGTCCCCTCTAGGATGGTCCATTGGTTAGAACAGTGCGGATGCTGTTAAGAATGAACATTGGTCGAATTTTGGAGTGGAATTTAAAATTTTCATTCGGACGTAGAAGTTTTCTGTTGTTTTTAGCCAATGGATCAAAGAGTATAATTTTTATGATTTATCTTCTTTCACCATTATCGAGAGTGAGGGGGCACTGAGACGAACATAATTGTCTTTTGATCGTTGGCCCAAAACACCCCTTCTAGGCCCCGGCTTATCAACTGATGCCGCCTCCCTTTAAAAGTGCGTTCTTTGTCTAAAAAAAAAAGTAATATGGAATCGTTACATTAGTGGTTCTCTCCGATTGTTTCTATCGGTAGAGGAGGTAAATTAAGAATCTATGTGACAAGTACAAAAGAGGAGATCGATTGATAGTTTAGTTCAGGTTAAAATTAATTCATATATATTTAAGAGTTAACTCTCTTTGCCTAAAGAAACTACTCCAAATGCCCTTCAAAATTCCAGACTAGACATAGAGTATTATTTAGGGTGCATGGAACTGATTCAAACTTTGATTTCGAGCATAATTGAGCTATAACATGAAACTATTTAAATTCCCATTTGATTTGAGTTTTTTTTTTTAAAATTAAAATTATGAAAATAAATAAATAAATAGAGTTTAACTTTGAGTTGCAAGTGGCTTTTGAATAATTAAATAAAATATTATAGATTTGAATTTGAATTTAAAAAAAAACTTTGGTTTGAAAACTTAGTCTCCTATGGCTTATCGGAAAAAAAAAATAGTCTTTAGTAGTTATGCCATAAAATTTGTTTTGTTTTGCCATGATGCTTTGATTGTTCGAATAGTGATTAATCGTTTTGGATGATTTGCGCTAATATCAGTTGTTGGATCGTGGTGATAATAATGTAAACATTTGATATAAAAGATGATAATGTTCATTCCGAGTGTTTTTTAATATCAACTCTATAATAATATGAAGGAAAGGTCAAATTATAATCGTGATCATTGGGCGTGCGCTTAGAATCTTCTGTCTTTTTTCCTTTTCGATAAAATATCAAAGGTGAAGAAGCCCCTAATAAAATTATAAGATCGGGAAGATGGCTTTGGAAATTAACAATAGAATTCTAGGGTTTCATAATACAACTCAACAAAATTGTAATAAAATAATAAATTAATCAATCTATTGTTTTTGTCTTTATGGCCTCGAACTCTCTTTTAAAATCTCCTCTACGCAGCGAAATCTTAACACAGTCTTACTAACTTCGCAGCCATTAGCCGATGGATCTTTTACCATTAATCAACTGATAGGATCGATTTGTATAACTCATGACTAATTCTTGTGATAATTGTTTCATCTATGTTCATCAATCGATTGGAAATCACCCATTGGTTGACTAGTCTTGATCGAGTATCAAAGTCCGTGACCAATTCCTTTCATTTAGATATACTTATCTATTCCTCGGTTCCTATTTCAGTTCGATTCTAATCGATTCTGAATTCATCGATATTGGAACCGATTCGAACCGGTTCCGATTTCAAAGTTTTAACTTTGGAACCAATTCAATCCGTACCCGGTTCCAAACCGATTCTGAATCGGTTCCGAACCGATTCCGAAACGGTTCCGGACTGATTCTGAAATGGTTCCGGATCATTTTTCTCGAACTTAAGCTTCCAAATTCATTTAACGTGTTGAGAATTTCTACATTTAAATTAGCAATCGAAACCAAATCCAAATCGGAACCAGAATCGATTCCGAATCGGTTCCGAAATTGATTGGAACCGAACCGAATCGAAATCAGAACGGTTTCGGTTCTGTTCCAAAACCAATTCATTTGAATTGGTTCCGATTTCGAATTTAATGGATTGATTCTGACTCAGTTCCGGATCGAACCAATTCGTTAAGCATGCCTACCTTCGTTCATTCAATTAATCAAATAAAAACATAATACATAATTCTAAGATGGCCTCCATTAGGGTTGTAAATGAACTAAGAATTCATGAACAAATTTAGTGTTTGACTTGGTAAGAGTTCATTTATTTTCTGCAAAAGATTGGAATCGTCAATCTAGCAGCTCCCACCAGCCTGTTCCATGACCATTGTGAGAGAGATAAATCACGAAGGATTCTATGAGTCTTTACGTGATGACTAAGATACGTGGGAGGCATCTTAATCCAGGAAAGGACTTTAGACCCTTTTCGGAATTGATCCATGCTACTTTTGCAAGCACCGTCGTATCTTAGCCACTACGCCATTTCCGTGGAGATAAGAGTTTGTTTATTTTCGTTCAATAGACATCAAGTCAATTAAATGAATAAACTTGAATAACATAATAAATTATATGAATAATCTTAAACACATATGTTTAGTTTGTTAATATTCATGAATCATGTTCGTGAGCAATATTCATAAATAGTATTCGTGAATACAATTCGCGAACATAATTTGTAAATTATGTTTTTGAATAAAACTCATAAACTATATCCCTCAATGATGGTGAAGGAAGGTAAACTACGAGGGGCTATACCCTTTGACTCAATGTCCAGAAACAATGGAGGACTTTTGAGCCCGAGTGAGAATTCTAGATTTTACGCTAAGATTCGACTCCTGTCCATCTGTAGCAACAACTATGCTGCTCTAACCATCAAATCATCCCGAGGGGACTAACCTAGTTGGAATTCTTGCCCTATAATAACTTGTCATGTAACCTCCAAGTACACACTTGATAAACTTCATCAATAAACACAATGTATAATGTTTAGCCCAAATATTAAAACCACCTGATCAAACTCAACCACTTGGAGTATGATTGGAATTTGAACACTTGAAGCATGATTGTACTAACACAAGTTTAGCAGGAGCATAACTACTTTCTTAGTCCTCCATACTATTGATACATTGTTTATTAGGAATGATATTCTTATTGGAGTATTGAGAATACAATTAAAATATTATATTTGTAAGATATGAAAAAGATCATGTACTTATAAGATGAAAAGATACCTCCATTGGAGTGAGACTTTTTGGGTAAAACCCAAAAATAAAACCATGAGAATTTGTGCCCAAAGTGAACAATATCATACAATTGTGGAGATATGTGGATCTTATAGGTACTAACAATTGGTATCAGAGTCATGATCCATGTCAAGCCATAAACTTCGAACGAAGAAAGTTGAGCTCCCATGTCCGGATCAAGAAAATCAGACACCAAGTAGGAATTCCAGTTGGGTCGGGAGGACTGAACAATTGGTAAGAAGTCCAGTTGGATCAGAAGGGTTGGACAACTGGTAGGAAGTCCAGCTGGGTCAGGAGGACTAGACAGTTGGTAGGAAGTCCTGGTGGGTTGAAGATCGGACATCAAACAGAGGATGTCCTTCAAGGATGGATAGATTTGAGGGGGAGTCAATGTGGTCCTTCGCTTGAGGAAGGGATTGTTGGAGTATTGAGAATACAATCAAAGTCCCACATTTGTAAGACATGAAAAAGATTATGTGCTTATAAGATGAAAAGATATCTTCATTGATATGAGACCTTTTGTATAAAGTCCAAAAATAAAATCATGAGGGTTTAGGTCCATAGTGGACAATATCATATCATTGTGGAGATATATGAATCTTATATGCACTAACAATTCTAATGTAGTAATTTGTCAAGACTTGCTTTCAATGAAATTCTCTACAAAGGATCTAGGGATGGCACAACTAAGGTGGTGATGTTGTCTCAATGGCTTGAAGGTCTATTAGAGATTTGAAAATGATGGCACGTGACATATGAGGAATCATAGGGCGATGAGTATAAGTAGTTTTGATAACAGTCATAAGAGATGAATAAGCAAAGGATGACACATAGTCTTGTTGCTTTAAAGACCCTGGACAAAAAATTATAAAGTGAGCCCCTATATATAGGTTTTTATTATTGTCCCTTGTTTAAAGGCCCTTTACTTTACAATATAAGAATTTTTAAAACCCTTATATTAATTTTTGAGTCTTTTTAAAAGTGATTTGAACCATTTTGAAAATTAGACCCGAGGTGATCATCTCTTTGGAAAGGAGAAAGATGGGAAGGTCCATTGAGTGACTTATCCCAAGAGTTTTGAACACCATCACTTTTCTTACTATGACTAGAAGCATATCATTATTTTTTAGTTAGCAAGGAGAAAGATGATGAAGTGCTTGCAACGGATGATCTAATAATTTATCTTTTTAGGATTGAGTATTTTATTTAGAGAAATTTTTTAAAAATTAACTGCAGTTGGAACTATAGATACTTAGAAAACTATTAGTTAGACCTGACAAATCTGGATACGATATGAAAACACGACACGAATACGATCCGTTTTTTTCATATTTGGATCGTATATTTTTGGATTCGTATCTATTTTGTGTCTATCCGTTAGACACGAAAAAATTACATATCGGATTAATGTTTTGTCTTTTGGATCCGTTAGATCCATTAGACCCGTTTATTTTTTTATTATACTTAAAAAAATCTAGGCATGAAAAAGAAAGGAGATGGATGATATTTATGCAATCTCTACAAGTTTGAACGATGATAACAATCTTTAAAATTTATTTTGTATTTTTACGATAATTCTAGGGTTAATGTACTTGTAATCCCAATTGGATAGCGTGGATTGTGGAGATTGTTAATTTTTTATAAGCTCTTTTGTTTAAGTTATTATATTATCGTGTATTTATGGGTCTTTTCGCGTCTATTAATTGGTTTGGATCATGTCTAGTAATCTATTTTATACTTTATTTAAGTTATTGTATTTTCGTATAATTATGAATCATTTCGTGTCTATTAGTTCGGATCGTGTCTTGCAATCCGTTTTATACGTATTTTTTTCGTGTCTAACGAATCGTGTCGTGTTTATCCGAAATTAAGTGGTTCGTATTTGAATTGAATCCATTGATATGAAAAATTAAACGGATTGAATATGGAATAATATTTTCGGATCATGTCAAGACACGAATCCGATCCATTATTCGATTTGTCGAATCTAAAAATTATATAGACATTCTACCGTTGCACCGTAGCTCCGGGGCAAAAGCATATTACTTTACTCTATCAATAAGGGGATATTATGATATATTCTGTTTGTGTTGGACTAGTTCAAGACACACAATTTATCTTATTCATCTTGCTTTATTTATTTACTTGCTTGATTAGTCTGGTTTATTTATTTGCTTGTCTGAGTAGTGCAAATTTTTTTTGACGGGAGGGATAAAAAGGAAATTAAGTACGTTATTTGATAAATATGAAAGTATAGAACGTTGTTTGAATATTTCTAAACTTCACGTGCATTGTTTAATAAATTACCATTTAATCAATCTATCTTGACAAATCGAGTCATTCGACAAGTTTCTCCCATTCGACTCTATTGGCATATTTTGCACAATATATATTCTTTCAAGGATTAAATTTAGTAATTAACTACTTTTTATAATTATGGAATCATAATTTCATAGAAATCAATGCACAACATTAATTTATTTCATAAGAAATTCATAAAGATAATGTGCCCACTTGAACTTTGAGCAATCCATTCACAATGTTCATGTATTCTTTGAAAGATTCATAAAATAAAATGTAAATTTTATATAACTAAAAAAAAAAAGAGAGATAAATTTTATATAACTTATGCAAATAAGATTGAAACTGTCAATCTAACGACTTCTTTATCTCGACTCCATAAATATGAGAGAGAGTCAATGATGGATGATCATTGACTTTGGTGCGATGACAAGTACGATGGAGGGTGTGACCTGACGCGACCATTAAACAGTCCGTTGATGCGGAGATCGAACCTTATTTTTTATATAAATTTTACATCATACTTATCAACGCATCATCCTGTGAGAACGATAAATTTTATATGACTGGGTAAGGGAGAGAGAGCTATTTCACTTTTGAAATGATTTCAATATTGGACCTCGAATATATAGTAGTTCCGAATTGAATCTCTTTAAAAAGAAGATTTTTTATCTAGTGGTAGTCTACTTTAGTTCCCTTGGTGCAAAAGACGATTCGTTCAACCTCAATGTCTCCGCCAGTCGATCCTACAACTAATACGAAGGAAGTAAATTACGGAGAGTATACTGTCCAATTCAGGACTAGTATGATAGAAGGATAGATATTCCAAAAAATTTATAACTCTGTTGTCACGGTAACCACAAAGCTCTCTCGTTTTATGTTTGCGACCTAATCAACCCTCCGGAGGAATATATATTTTTAAAAGATCTACTTTGTATACGTAGATGGAATCCACGGAGGGTTAGAATGGTTGTTCCTTTAAAAGTGCAAAATTTGAATCAGGATTTTAGCCATTAAAATTCCATAGAGCTGTAAAAAGTGGCCACAAATTAGAGAATAAAACATAAATTTATTTATTAGATAATTTTAAAATTAAAAAATCTTATTCTTGTGATTCTGAATTGTATATCACATTTATTGACGTGACGGATATACTCTATTATATGAGAATCACTCGTTACTTGAATCAAATAGAATTAAATAATATAATCTCAGATAGATAATCAAAGCTATCAACAATCTAAAAAAGTTGCCTAAAGGTCCTTTATGTCGAGTCATTCCGGATAACAATTGCACATCCTGTCTTATTGCGGCTATTAGCGCAAAGTTATGCGATGCTTATTCTTCAAATATTGTCATTTCTTCTAAAAAAAAATAAAAAAAATCACAACCCTAGACCTTCTATCTCTATGCGACATTACTCCGTAATTGCTTAAATAAAAATTCTTGAACAATGAACTACCTAACTACTACTTACTACATCAAACAATTTCCATCAAACTTTTGCCCCACTATCGGATGACATAATCAGCTTAAATAAGAATTTGCAGTAGCAGCAAAGATGATACGTTCACCCCAAACATCCTTACCAGTCAGTTTCACAGTGATCATAAAAAAGATAAATCATGGAAAAACTTTTTATAGCCAAATTGAGCATTAGCAGGGCAGGTGGACAAGCGTCCTCAAAATTTTTTACAATTTCTAGAGATTGACCCTTGTTTATTATAGTAAATTTATCGTCGTATTAGCCAACCGACCCTCCCGTGAGAGCATAGCTTGAATAAGAATTATTGAACAATGAACAATCGAATTATTACTCCCTGCATTAAACAATTTTCATTAAAGGAGCTATGGAAATTCACCAAAAAAATAAAAAATGTACATGTGATGAAAATGCTTGTCACTATGTGCTCCAATAATGAATCGTTCGTTAAGAAATCATTAGTTAACAAATTGCAAAATTGATATATTTAGTTTTATTTAAATCGTTATTTGAACAAAAAAAATCGCAATAAATTTTTTGATAAAAGTTATGTCTCGACGAACAGGGATAACATTTCTCTTGTACATGTTTGTCAATGGAATTTTCAAAAAATCTAATACAATATGAATTAACAACTTTTAATATTTAAAATTTATTTTTCCAACTCATTTTTATTCCATTCATAACAAATAGACGAAAATAGCTATTCTCGTGAACCAATGCCAATTGTAAATCTTTGTCCACTGTGAAGTCTCTTTTTCAAAAAATTAGGAATCTGTCCAACTAATAGTCCCCTGTCACCCATCTCAGGGTTGCGGTGAGAAGGAGGGTAAATCATAGGGGAGACTATGTCCTCGACACGCAAGATGTATGGGGTCATCTGACGCCAGGGAGAATTTTAGACCCCTCATCCGAAATCGAGCCCAACCCGTTTCCAAAGCGACCACCCTGTCTTACCATTGTGCCATCCCGTGGGGACTGATGAAGTCTCTTTTAAGTCATTTAAAAAAAAAAATCAAGGAGGACAACAATAATCAAAGGGCAAAATCATAACTTTAAGGTGTGGGGAAAAAAAGGTAAGATGAACCCTAACGCACAAACTAAACTAGTTTTTTTTTTCTTTGCACATCTTCAATAGCATGTTGTTGCTAGTTTAAATTGGCTCCGCGGGTGTGGCGTGTTGGTAAGTCAATGAGTAAACTTATACAATAGATAAGGATCGATTTCAAAAGCGATCTAAAATCCTGCTCCTGGCTCAGATGACCATCCATTGCCTTACCAATCATATCCATGGGCATAACTCTCCCGTGATTTACTCTCTCTCGAATCCTGAAAGATCAGGATGAAAGGACCGCTAGGTTGACGGTTCCAATCAATTATTGCTCATTCAAAAATATAAAAAAGGTAATTCAATACACAAAACTTCATCAACAAACGTGTAGTCTTACTCTTTGGTCCAGTTCAAAATCAAGAGATGGAATAGTCCACCAAGTCTTCTTTAGTCTTGGAGAGGTCGATCCATCAGAGAGTGTTCAATAGGCTTCAAGGATGTCAGTTTAGCTTTGAAGTGGTCAAGATCATCAAAAATCTGCTTGTTAGTTCGACTCTAGAAGAGTCAAACTCGTTGCCTGTAGCAGTCCGAGATCTCCTCCAAAGTAATTACCTATGGTTGGCGAATGTGCAAAGACTCGAAATAATTTAGAAGGAGGTTGAGGATTGTCTCGACAAAACTGATCCAACACTCGAGTCATAAAGTAGAGAAAGAGGGAGAGAATAAGAGAATAGAATCTTAGCTAGAGAGTGAATTCCTTTTCATTCCTACCATCCGAATATTTATACTTAGAAAGAGAGATCATGTGAATACGAAGACATAGAGACATAGAGGGAATCATATGAGCACGTGTCCTTACGAAGAGATCACAAAGATGTAGAGACGTGAAGAGACCCAGGCCTTTCGTTGATGGACATACCAGACGGGCTGCTTGGAGCATGACTCGGACTAGCTCGGATTGCTTCAGATGAGCTATTATATCAAATCAGATTTGGTATCAATTGAAACCGAACTATACTTATTGTTCATAACAACAAGACCTTTTAAACGGGCAACATATTCATCTACTAACTCTACTATAAGTTTTTATTTCCCCCTCCCCTCAAGTATAGAGCTACAGTGTGAAGGTAATGCATATGAAAAACAAGGGACATTTTTACTCCATCCCAGAGTTTACTTCTACACAAAGCTACTTTGCTAAGCATCGTCGATTGTTTTTCACAAAAACGACGAGTCAGAGCTATCGGATTCTTGAGCGATATACTGAGCACAATGCCGACGACTGGATTCATCTTAGTCCCGATGAAACAGGAAATTCTTTCAAGATACACTAGAGCACACCACCATCTACACATAACAAGCTAGCTTATTACACTATATAGATGTATACACGCCGGCAGTATTGATCGAGCAACAGCCCGCTGGGTGATACGTCAACTGGACAGCCTACCACGCCGGAAAAAGGGGACCGCTGCCACCCTCCTTCTCCGCATCAGGAATGCTATTGTAACAGTAAAGATGGTTCTGCATCTCCCAACTCCAATCCTTTGTCCTCGACACAGTCAGCGGAGGCCATCGGTTGATCCTCACATAGTGGTCCCTGATCTGTCCCTTGCCGACATAGCTGGTAATGATCGAGTAGGTGCACTCGTGACCGCCCCAAACTTTGTCGCCGAAGTCTGCAGTGTGGGATCCATCTGGGTTGAAGTAACGGCGCATTGGCGGACCAGAACATTTCCATGATGGATCAAGATCGCGCCAATATTCAGGAGCAGCCTACATAACAAAGATATGAAAAGAGGATAAAAGGGATGACAACATTGTCATCATTTTCATAAAATGCAATCTTAGGTTGTGATCTAAAATATTGCTTTCATTTAAACAATGCTGAAAAAAAAAACTCGATATCGTATATTTTAGTGCAAGAAAAATAAATCGATCTCAAGCATCTGATGCTTGAGTTGGTAGTGAATAGAAAACAGTTAAGTCGGTAGGCGAAAAATTATTAGAGTTACACCTGCTTCGATAATTGAAAACAACTTATCAGAAAGCTATCAAAAGTCATAACTCATATGGTTATATTGCTATTCCATACTTATTGGAAAGGATAATGTTAAAGGATGATGCGAACATATAATGCAAATTAGAAATTTAATTTTTAAAAGTTTTTAAATTTGCAAGAATATATTTGGAGTCTCTACTTCAAGTTAATGTCTTCAAAGAAAGTCTCGGATTTAATAATTATTTCAGTTAGGATTGTAGGGAAGTATAGGCAAAATTTTAATCTTATATGGTTGTCTTTGTAATTTATAATTTGGTTTATATCTATGTTTGATTTAGGTATAAGATTATTTTTCCTGAGAATATTTCTTTTTTTGTTTCATTTTTTTTAGGTTGGAGACTCTAAAAGGACACTTGTGACCAGCATTAAACATCTTGTATTAAAGTGAATTCAAAGTGTTATTTGAGTTTTGATTCTCTTGCATGTTGTGTAAATGTTGTGCAAAAGGTTGAAACCGCCAACCTAGCGGCCCCCTCGCCCCGACCCTCGAAGATTCGAGAGGGAGTAAATCACGGGAGGGCAATACCCGTGGACGCGATTGGCAAGGACATGGGTGGTCATCTGAGCCCGGAGCAGGATTTTAGACCGCCTCCAGAATCAACCTTGTCCATTGTGCAAGTTTACCTATTGACTTACCAACGCGCCGCACCCGCGGGGGTTGTATGTTGTGTAAATGTTGCTCCATGTATGGTTGGAAATCTCGAGTCATGTTCGTTCTAATTGGCCTAGGTAGTCACTCATGTATCGCTTGTATAAAGTATTTTATCTTGCCAATGCTCGATAGGCTACAACACACCTCAATGCGTGTCTATGTGAATTTAGATGAATCCATTTGATATTTTAGTTATATTTTAACATACTTCTCAAAATTTATATTCAACTACCACTCGTATTGGGATTCTTCCTCTTGAATATTCCTCTCATGAAATTCAACTACTTTTTGCCAAAGCTCCTTGGCATTTTTGTAATTCCCTAGTTGGCTTGAAATGTGATTAGGTAAAACGGAAAGACTTGACCCAATATCTTTCTTGTTACCTCTACCCTTTTTAACTTGAAGCTTCGTCGACTTCTTCTTTTAAAGATTTCTCCCCTTCTTGTCTTTAGGAGTCTCCCATCCGTACTTCATGGCTAAGGCAACGTCGAAGTCAGTGCCAAAACACCCATTCATATGGTGGAATCTTGAATTCCATCCTCCAACTTTTGCTTGATCAGCAATTAAGCCTCTCCAAGCTATCCGCTTTGATACCACTTGTCGGAGACCATGTAGCCATCTAGGGGTGACTAGAAATTGTACATCTGCAAATGTAATTCTAAGCTATTCTTCCTACTAAGCTAACAAGATTACAAACAATTAGTACAACAAAAATGAAAACATAAAAGAATCACATTTACAAGGATCACTAACACATTTGTTTAACGTAGTTTGCCAATTGCCCCTAGGCTCCTAGTCTATGATAGAAGGATCACTACCACATTTTGTTTAACGCGGCTCAACAGCCCCCAAGCTCTTACTCCACAACCTACAATTCGTGAGCAGATCATTCTTGGAAAGCACCACTAGCTTTCTCTTTCTTGATTAAATATCAAGGATGGAGAAACCTATTACAAGCTCAAGATTATACAAAGATTATAAGAAAAATTAAAATAAGGAAATACAAGACTCTAATAGTATTTGACCAACCCTATTTCGCCAGCCTTGAGCCACCTTGAAATCCTTTTATAGCCTTTGAAATCTCATTGTAAGTATATTTGTTACCCAACAATCAACTATTTCATTTTCATCAATCAATTGGTTCTCACAATCCAACCATTATCACATAGCAATAGCTCCCTTCTGCTTTCCACACCGGCCACCAATTGACTAATGCCATTAATCAAGTACCCAATCGACTAAGCTACAATCATAATCATTCTATTCGCTCACTTCTTGAACCTAGTTGACTGTTCTAATCGAATGATCCAACAATCAATTCATATCCATCATCATCAGTTGATTGTCCAACCCCTAGACTTCAAATTTATTTGGGGTATTGGGTTTCTCAGTTAGTAGCCACCTGTTGTTTGTTAATGGTCGACTAGTTGACTGTTGATGGTCAACTGTTAACCTTTACTATGACAACCTCTAAGGTTGAGTGTGAGTGTTGAATTGTATCTTCATACCCATGGTTATAGACCACTCAACACTCAGCTCGCCGGAGTCTTACTATTGCAACTTAACTTCGTCCCTTGGCTATCTACCCTCGGAACATACGCCCCTAGGATGCACTCGAGCTCACAACTTCTCCACATGTCATCCTTCATGCCTTATGCTTATGTAGTCTCCTTCCATTGGTTTGTCGTCTTACTACCTACCTTGATGCTCTTCATCCTACAATCCCTTAATCTTCCTCGTACAACCTTCTCTGATCCTTCCAGTATTCCTTGTTCCATAATCCCTCTTCCATAATCCCTCGGATGTTCCATACTATCCTTCTTCAATCTCTTTATGCCTTTAAGGCTCTGAGTGTGTGCCACTCGAGCCATGCCAAGTCACAAGCTCTGCAAGCTCTATGTATGTTCCTGCAATCCCTCCATACTCAAACACACATACCAAAACACAAGAAGCAATGCCTAACTTAAACCTTTTGCCTAAACATAAAAATCTAAAGTCGTACCAAAACACTTGGGGCACGACTGCACTAACAAATAGACTATATGGACTTTTATCACAATTATTCAAATACACAACATAAATGAACGTGTAACAATAAAATAATTTATAGTAAAATTACACATTGGGTGTCTAACAATAAAGGCACATAGTATAAGAGAATAATTACTACCCCTTTAATGTTAAAGTGCCCAAGAAAGACATTTGATAAATTTAAATAAATTGCTCAGAGTTTGAATAAAACAAATTCAAGAGATAGTAGGCAAGAGCAAAAAGAGGCATCACGAGGACAAGAAATGGTGAATAGGATTTGACCATGAAGAACTTGAAAGAAACTCTTATATTGAATGAATGTGTCAGTTATCTTAACAAAGCACTTAATTTTTTTTCCAGTAACACCATTCTGAGAACATAAATTGACGAAACATTCCTTGAATAAAAATAGAGAATTGAAAAGCACAAGAAAATAATCCTTGTCAATATTACTTCTAAAAGTTTTAATAGGCACGATAAATTAGATTCTCTTAGAAAAAAGGAACAAAACCATAAAAGATTTCAAAATGTTATTTTGACAAGAAAAAAGTATTATTTTAGAGTAGTAATCAATAAAGGTAACAAAATATTTGTAATCAAGTTTAGATGATACACGCTTCAAGCCCCAAATACCATAATGAACTAAAGAAAATAATATAGAAGTATGTTTATGAATACTACAAAGAAATGAAGATTAAATATGATTTTCTAATAAGAAAGATTCACATTTAGGTTCCCTAGAAAGGTTTAAGATTTCGAACCGTAACGAAGTCTCGGTTTCTGATTGGAACCATATGAATTTGGTTGTTAGGACTCCTATTCCCTGTCTTGATGGTTTTGATGATATTTGTAAAGAGTTTAAGTTAGTTGTTGTGATCTGATGTGTGCGCTAAATTGTGTAGAGTACATCGGTTATGAGGGCTCGATGGCTCAAGAACTGTAAGATTGAAGAAAGATGATGCATTTGAAGGATTGCAGAATGAGGAGCATCAAAGCAATGGCAAGTTAATGAGAAAATATATGCAAGCAAAGGTGAGAAGGATGGCTAAGATGGAGTTGTGGGCACAATATATCCGAAGGACACAGCTTTGCAATAGAAGACTTCACGGTTGGAAAGCACTCCATGTTAGATGAGGGGAGTGAATTGTACACAGGTTGAAGGGTACACAAGTGTATTAAGCGGACTCGACCTTAGAACTAGTTGAAGTTAGGAAAACAATCAACTGATGGGTAAAACTCAATCGACTAGTGATCCATACACCAAAGTTGGCCTGGTTAAGGAATTAAAATGCCATCAATCAATAAATAATCCGAATACCTCATGTTCAGGCTATTTAAGATATTAAGTTTGTGGCAATCAATTATAGGTAACGATTACTCAACTACTCGTGATAGGGTTGCGATACGCAGAACAGAAAGTTCAATAGTCGATTGGTGTCCATAGAAGAAGCACAGTAAGATTCCTACAGTAAGTTCAAGAATCAATTGAAACAATCGATTGAATACAGAATAGTCAACTGATAGTCGGCTTTAATGACCATTTGAATTAGAGTCGAAGATGAAAAGATTAACAACATGGTGCAAATAGAATTTGAAAATCGGTCAACCGTTGGTTGCTAAATCAGCTAACAAGTAGATTCGAACTGAAGATTATAAAAGGAGCTACGAGATGAATAACTCTCCATTTGAAAAAACACACCCAAGCACTATTGTCTTTAGCTTTCATTGCTATTGTACTCTTTTGGTTGATTGTAAGATGTTTTCCACCTCTAGTGATTTACTGAAGAGGAGAAAAGTAATGGATCTTCTCTATCTCTTAATTTTCACTGCTTATTTTATTGTGTCTAGAAAACTAACATTGTAGGCAGAGTGGTATTCACCCCCTCTACCAAAATAGCATCTCAGTCGATACAACATCGATACTATATCATGTCGTGCTGATATAGTTTTGGTGCTTTTTAATACAAAATATATTAATTAAAAAATAGTTTTATTAGCATTTAATTGTTATATATACTTTTTCTAGTAATTTGTTTCCATCTTAATCCTTAAAGAGATTTTTTTCCTTAATTCATGTAAGGATCCTTAATCTTTGTTATTTATTTTGTACATAGACGGAGGAAAAGAAACAGATGAAAGAAAGAAAGAAATTACTGGAAGAGAAAAAAATTACTTGATAAAAAATAATTTAAAAAGGAAAAAAAATTAACTACTCTAAATCCTAAACTTTAAACCATATAAGTATTGTAAAATAAAAAAACCTAAACCTGGAATATTTTTTTAAAAAAAGAAATAGGAAAAAACTAGTCGCGGCTAGGTGAGGTCGTCGTGAGATCATGGCAGCCTCACGACTTCACAGAGGCCTTCACATGGCCGCCGCTAAGTTGCGAAGGCCTTTGCAAAGCTATCACGAGGTTGCAACGACTTCTACAAGGTCATTTCCACCACATGGCTCCACCAATATTGGTGCCAAATAGGTATTGATGTCAGGCCCACGTCGGAATAGTAATTACCATCCATTTCAGGCTACACGGGTCAACACCCAATCCATGATCCCTAGACAACTATTGGTTTGAAATGAAGAAAATTCAGCTGCAAGAGGAACATTCAGCCAATGTCAACTAATACAATCCTCAAAACTCATATCTCATATCAATTATGTTTCCAGTCCATTAATCTTGAAACAAAATCAATAGTGAAGTTTATTAAGCAATTTAATGACCTAATGTACTTGCATATAGTATGTTCAAAGAAAAAACAGTTATATAGAAAACAGAAAAGATTGGTTAGGAAAGGAGTAAGAGTGAACTAACTGATGTTCACTGATATTGATACATCTCTAATAGGATCAGTGGTAGTGTACAACTGAAGAAAGAGGAAATGCTACCATACTGATACGTACAAAAGCTCCTAAATCTGGCATCCAAGTGTTTGAACCAAAGTGGTTACAATGAATATCATCAGAAGAGGTCATGAACTTCCATTAAAGTAAGCATCTATACTCTCAATCAGTGTATCAATAGTATCTGTAATGCTGAATCACATATTACCAAGGAGGCTATATTGAAAATTTTGGTTAAGTGCATAATACTGCAGAAAATGAAGAGAAGCACAAACAGAAAATACATAGGTTCAGACAGATCAGCACTGAAAGCTGGATGAAGATACCGCTGCTAAAACAAAGCCAAATTTGCTGGAATTCACTTGGTTGCACAGCAGCAGAAGTGAATGAACAAGCAGCAAAATTTGCTTCTTAAGAAGTAAATGAAACAGAGGAAAAAAGAGGAACTGCAATAGAAAAGGAATTTTGAGAAGATTTAAAACAATATTAATAATTGAATATGAGCAGAAAATGCAGCAGCAGAGGATTGCTTTGATCAATGGATTAAGCAAATTTAAAAAGAAACAAAGAACCGTGACTCTAGAGAATAGAAGAAAGGACTGACTGAGATTGGAAGAAATCTGGAGATGCTGGAACTATTGAAGGGGGAAGGAAGGATCTGCAAACCAGGAGATCTTGTTGCCAGCAATGAACTGCACAGTGAATAAATCTATTAGCCAAGAAATCTAAAGCTATCACCAGACAAGCGGGAGCAGACCAATTGCCTGGTATTGTACCATAAACCATGATGAAGTCATGCAATGTAACAGAAGATCACAAAGAGGAGATGAACCCAGAAAAATCAGGTTCAAGTGAGGAATCAACAACAAACATGGCCAGGCATTTGATACCTTGTTGAGTTTGATTGAGCAAAAAAGTGATTAGGAATATACCCCTTTAGGCGCAAGAGGTTGCATTTGATATCAAAAAAGAATTTCTTAGCAATAGTCAAAAAAAGGGGCAATGTTGGGGTGAACCAAAACAAGTTTGGGTAGAGCAAAATTTAAGTTGTTTTCTAGGTAAGATCCTATAGCAGTATTAATGAAACATGTAGACCATCCTCATCAACACAGTGAGGAGTCCCAACTGGTAGGGAAAGAAAAACCCATAACGCTTGTGGGTTATCCTATGCATAAAGAAGAAACACCTTCAAGCAAGTATTGTTACAAAGTCTCATCAAGTGTGCATATGAACTAGAAAAAACCAAGCAGAAGTTTCCTAGGGCATTAGAAACAAAAGCATGAAGAAATATCAGATTCTGATTGCCAGGAGCATGGGAGGTAGTTAGCTCGCAACCAAGAACAATACTAACCCAAATTCTGCTTTCACAAAAGTAGACTCAAGAAGAGGGGGTATGGTATAAGGCAAAAATTCTGAAGGACTCCAAAAAGGTCTTGGGGCAACAGATGTTAGTAGGAGGGGACTAAAAGCACGAATTCTAAAACCCTATCCGTTCTTGCCTAAACAGAAACTGCAGTCAGTTCCATGAATCCTTCCTTGCCTAAAGGGAAGTCAAATTACCTTTTAGTTACTACATAACATACTAAAGTGATTCCCTGGGAAGGGAATTCTGGTATAGAGCCACTTTTGATCATAGTAGAGGCCAGCCAGAAAAACACTTGTAGGGTATGTAATCCTCCCTCAATAAATTTACCACTCTTTTCTATAAGTTTGCATTGTAAAACTACTCTCACACTGTTTTATGGATTGACCAATCTTGGTTGTCCCATCCTTCTCTCGTGTATGATCCCACCAAACTTAATGAAGATAGGTGCATGTCTCTCGATCCCATAATCTTCTTCCACTACGTATAACTTGACTCTTCCAAATGTGGGCATTTAAGAGCCGCTATCACCTACAATGGTGGATATCATAAGGGATGGCAATTTGCTTCATTCCGATCAAAGCCTGCCCCACCCCACTACCACTAAGGCAGCTTTGTTTTGCCTAATATGTAAATAAGGTAAAGTAAGATAAAACCCTCATATAAAAAATGGGTATGGGATGAAATTTTTGTGCCCTGCCCCAACCCACCTTACTTGTCCCGCATTATATTTGGTTTACAATATGTATTTACATTTTAAAGATTCTTCTGTGTTTTATTTCTCACCTCAAACTTGATCCACACAAGACATTGGACAAGGCATGGATAGGGAAGAAGAATGCAACTCAAAACCCATCCAAGCTAACACAGGGTTCACCTATGAAGTATTGATGGGAAATTAAATATATGCTCCATCCTATTGTCATTCCACCTTTAGGCAATCCCCTTTACCAATGCATTACCTATCTATGATTTTATATTTACATCCTTGTGTATTTACATGATTAAAAGTATTAAAACCAAGAGGCTCCATGCTAATTAGTCTCATATGGACAAGTGTGATGGTCAATTATATAAATACAAATTAGTCACTTTTGTAACACCTCGAGCTTTCAAGCTTTTAGGATGAGTGATTAGTTAATCTAGTTTCATAGCAACATGTCAAAGGTTCAAATCTTGCCTATGTACAGAAAACAAGCAAGTGCACACACACACAAAAAAAAGTTAGCTTTGCACCTTTGAGGCATGATGGTCATGTGTATTGAAGATAGGAGCCTCCATACTCATTGGTCCCATATGGACAAGTGTAGTAGTCCATTAAATAATATAAATTGATGCCTTTACTAATATCCAAGAAAGGAGCCTTGGCGCAACGGTAAAATTACTGTCTTGTGACCACGACGCCATAGGTTCGAGTCCTGAAAATAATCTTTTGCAAAGGTAATAAGGTTGTATACAATAAACCCTTCCCAAGATTCTCGCATGACGGAGCTGCACCGCCTCGCCTTTTGCCTTTTCTAATATCTTGAGTTTTTGAATAAGGGTTTTCATTCGTTTACAGAACCAATATATAAAGGTTATTGAGGAAAAGAAGAAAAACAGTGATTCATCAAATCACAACTAAATTAGATGGAGATGAGTGTGCTACTCATTCAATCATATATTCTCATGTCCTTGGAGCTGAATTCAGCCATCAATGGTGAAAAGAAGTGAGTAGAATTGCATACCTTCTTAAAACGAAACTCCCAAACATGATCACACAAATCCTCCTTCGTAATGCGAGTCTGGAAAGTTAAGGTTTACTATGAATAAGAAATGCAGAATGATCATGAGGTTTGAAAAAAGCATAGATCTAAAAAAAAGTTCAAGACCAGCCCAAGTACTTGATAAAACAAGAAAGGTTAACACAATAAGACAATGTAGTCATACAGTATGATAATAGTATGAACAGATGTGAACAATGTATTGCTCAAGTGTTTATAATCGAACATCACAGTCTCAAGTTAGCAAGTATGCAATATGAGCATAACACTATGGCAGCGTGTTCTTGCTTCATGACTATGAAAGTTAGATCGATCCAAGATATAAGATATAAAAATTTATTTGCAACAGAAGCAAGTTTACATGGAAATATGTGAAAGAAATGACCATCAAATTTCTAACTGTATCAGGTTCAACACGCAATCTTTTACTTTAATGCAAATAGTTAGTATACCATTCTGGAATGCACTTGTAATCATATATATCTGATTACTCTGCATTAATTCAAGTGTCTATTATATTTTATTTCAATCGAATGCTATATATCAGGTAATCTAAAATCAAGAAAATATATTGCTTAAAAAGTATGCCCTTTACAATTTTGGACTTCCGACATGATAAATTTTGCATGCCTTGAAATTCAAAATAAAAGATTGAAATGCCAATTGACATCATTCAGCCTATAAACTTTAAGTTGGAATTAGATTTGTATGCATTGTTAACTTTGTCCTAGGATACATCAACAAGAATCCACAAATGGACAAATTTGCATTCAAGCCACTTTGAACGAACAAGAGGAAGCTTAACTATCAATGATCTATATTTGATGTCAAATCATTTTAGTTAATATTGTAATTTGTCTTATGGAGGTGCACTTAAATATATCAAGAGGAATCTTGCAGATCACACACGATTTAGTATATAAATAGATCAACGGTAAGTAGGTCTATCTTTGAACAATATCAAATATCCAGATACTTAATATTCTGATGTAGGGAACTGAAAAGAAGACAATTTTAAATCTGAAGGTCATATCTTACCCTTTTCCCATCCATGATGCACATAGAATAAGCTGCTAATCTTGATGCCCCACGAATTTGACAATCGGGGGATATGGGCCTTCTCTTTCAACAATTTCTGGTACTGAAACAAGAGCTAGTGGGTTTTACGACAAAGAAATTGGAAGGAACAAAAACAATTAACAAACTGGAAAGACAAGCAGAAGAGAGAGTTGATTCTTAAAATATTTTTTTTTCAAAAGCATCAGTATAGATGATAAACAAGTATTTATTCAGTTAATTTGACACAGGCTAAAAGTATCATTTCATGCTAAAATTTCAATATGGAAGAGGCAAGATGATATAGACCAGCTCTTGTCATATTCTTTTCCACTAGGTTTGATTTATGCAATTTGATAGTCAATTTCAAATGTTATATTAATCAAATCCAATTAATTTAACAGGAATTTTTTTTAACTCTATAATAGATTTAAGTATGAACTATAAATTTATTTTTAATATTAACTTAAAAGTAATCAATCTATACTTATGTTTTTCCATTTATTAAGTGGTTATATATTAATTGTATATCGTATAATTAATTAACTAATGTTATAACAAAAAGTCAGTTATAATATTAACTGATATTATTAGTTAATTAATATTAAATTAATTATATTTTCATTAAACAAGAAAGATATATTACTAATTAACTTAAATTTCATTATAAATTACTTAATGATAATCACCTTTGTAATAGATTATAATGATATAAAATATTAATCCTTAGTTACGTTCAAAGTTGATTATTATTGAACAAAGCTAATAATTTAATACATTAATATGAACCTATACAATTAATATAAAATTACAACTTAACTATTATTAATATAAGCAAATCCCCTAACTTACATTTTTAGCACCTCCAACCCTACCTACACTAAGTCATACTCAAGATTTCAAAGTTCAGATTCCCTCGCAAGTCATGACCAGAGAGTTGCACACCTGTGTGTCAATCTAGGATGAAAGGTTGTCTCTCCTAACCGCTTACCTAGCTTTCATCCTCCACTTCCTGATTGTCATTCGTACCTGGGTATGCAATCCAATGTTTTACTCTTTGTCTAGTATGAATTAGAAAAGATAGGGTAAGTGCCATCGGGTATCGTGTTGCTTTATGGTTGCACAACTACAACTCACTCTTGATAATACTATGCTAATTTCGGTCGATTTGTTGAACAAGATATTTCGATTGTGCCAACCAAAATGACATAGTATCAAAATCCATGAATATAATAATAATCACTTAGTCATTCATTAAATAGATGACTTATTTTAGTAAAATTTCTTCTACCATCTAAAGTTTATTCCTTTTTTTCATCAAATTGTGTTTCAACTATTTGGATACAATTATATAGCTCTTATCCCTCATTGAACATTATGAAAATTCTCCATCACTATTGATATTTAAATTAATTAAGTTATATTATATTAATAAACTTTAAATGCCATAATGATGCTTAGTACTCTTCAACATGCTTCCAAGTGTGCTGAGATAATTGTTGGAGATCGGATGGCCTAGCTAGAGGGGGACAAACCTACAAGTGTGATTGTACGAACACTTGCTACAAACTATTAAGGTTACAATGGTAAACACAGTAGAATAAAAACATATAAAGGAAAATTACACTTACACGACCACGTACATGTTTATTTCACGTGGTTCAGAAGCCCAGGCACCTACTTCATGAACTATGAATTCATAGAAAGTTGCTAACTTTCTATGTCTTCTATCGAAGTGGAGTAGCCTCTTACAATTCAAGATTACACAAGGAATTACAAAGGGAAAGGAAATGGACCAGCATTTGGTTCGTGGAGAAATTTTCATTTTCTATTTTCTGTTTTTCTTTTCCAAAAAATAGAAAACGATTTTTTTATGTTTTCCAATTTTCCAGAAAACACTCTTTTATTTTTTGGAAAACGAAAATGGAAACAAAAAACAATTTTTTTTGTGTTTTCTAGTTTTTTCAGAAAACGCTCTTTATTTTATGGAAAACGGAAATGGAAAACGCCAACCAAACGCGTTTTCTCGCTTTCCCAAAAAATGAAAACGAAAAATGGAAAATTTTCCGCCTACCAAATGCTTCCATTTTCTGTTTTCTGTTTTCCTTTTCCACAAAACAGAAAACGATTTTTTTTGTATTTTTAGTTTTCCAGAAAACACTCTTTTATTTTTTGGAAAACGAAAATGGAAACAGAAAATGATTTTTTTGTGTTTTCCAATTTTCCAGAAAACGCTCCTTTATTTTTTGGAAAACAAAGATAGAAAACGCCAACCAAACGCATTTTCTTATT
Organism: Wurfbainia villosa; assembly: GCA_025175895.1. Lineage (NCBI taxonomy): Eukaryota > Viridiplantae > Streptophyta > Magnoliopsida > Zingiberales > Zingiberaceae > Wurfbainia > Wurfbainia villosa. Next base: position 109,480,774 of record CM045997.1, read on the forward strand.
TTCCCAGAAAATGAAAACGGAAAATGGAAAATTTCCGCCTACCAAACGCCCCCTATTATTAATTAGCTCTAATCCGCCAACCCTTAAAGTCTCCCAAAGCCCTCCTTTTATAGCCTCCGAAATTTGTTGTGAGTATTGTCTATCGTCCAACAGTCGACTGGTCTATCACCATCAATCGACTACTCCTCACAATACAATTGTTTGTCGCTCAAAATGACTTCTAATTGCTTTCCATGTAGACATCAATCGATTGGAAACTTTCCAATAGTAGATAGTCAATTAATCCCATCAATTGACTGTCTGGTGGACTTAGCCATGAACACAACCATTCTATGCACTAGCTCCTTGGACCTTGGGCCGGTTGACTAACAAGTTGATTAAAATACACATTCTAGTTAATTGCTAAACCCTTAAACCATGAATCAACTTGGGATGTTAGGTTTCTGCAACCACCAGTTAACTAGTAAACCCTTACTACAACATTCTAAGGTCATGTTCATCTAAATTGAATCCCTCAAGCCTCATGGGTACAAGTCAATCAACTCTCACCGGAGACTTACCCCCTGTAGTTTAACTTCGCCTCGGAGCCCTCTTCCTTCAAATCTCACGTCCTTCAAATGCATCCAAGCTCATGAATCCCCTTCATGCTATCCTTCATGCCTTTGCCTTTAAAGCCTAATTCCTTCAAACATCGTCCTTATTGCCACAACGGTCCTCGTCCTGCAGTCCCTCCAATATCACATGTCATTCTTCTCCAATTTCAATGGACCACTTAAGTGATCAAGCTGCGAACTTAGTTGTGTCAAGTCAATGCTCCAAAGTTGTTCCATGTGTGTTCCTGTAGTGCTTGCACACTAAAACAAAAACATCAAATACAATAGGTACGATCTAACTTAAAACCCTTTCCTCAAACATCAAACCTCAATATCACATTGAAGCACTTAGGGGCATCTTTGCACTAACAATCTCTCCTTTTTGATGTTTTCCAATCTATTTAAGTTAGGAAAACCAAACCCATACACATGCACTACTATGCGATGGGACCTACATCTAGGATCCCCTACACCTAAGGTCCCTCTAGAGCTAGGAATTCTCTAAATTCACAATTAGAGGAGAACAAGGTGACCATAACTCTTTTTTCACATCTCTGCCAAATATCAAAGTCAAGTTCTTCCTAATCTCAGCACAAGAGAACATTCAACAAGGAGGAATTAGATTTCCCATTAAAACCTCCCTAATGTCTCTCCCCCTTTGTTACACATCAAAAAGATGCACCAGTAATGTCCTAAAAGTTGGTCTTATGTACTTTCAATGATCCTCTACTTGTATTCGAATCCCATATTGGATTCTTCATATTAATAACAAGTCTTTTGGCCATTTACTGCTATAGTACTGTAAAATAACATTAGTACACATTTTTCACGCTAGCTAAAATTAAAACCATTAAGTGTTTATTTGATTATCAACCTCTTGCTGGCCCAAAAAAAGTCACAGCTACTTGCTTATTACTGATATGTCATACTCGGTTGGGACATTAATGACCATACTTGTGGCGAGTAAACATGAAGTATCTCTCCTTTAGATAGTAAGAGAAACCTAAAAGTTTGGCACTCAATTCTGCTGTAGAATTTGCTAGACTAATAAATCAAGATATTATTAGACTGATACATCATACCTTTCTGTTTAATTTGGCAGTTATGCTAAAAATTCCATATGTTGTGCTAACTTTTCACCTTATTGTCATCATATAAGGCATTTTGTTGCATTTGTACCAGATATTTCCCTAGCCAAGGGTCGGTTGCTATAAGACAAGCTCATTCACCATTTGCCATGGATTTATCATTTGATTTGTTTTTGTTTTCAATATGTATTTGCAACCTTTTTGGATTAAATAAAGTTGTTTAACATAGATATTTTGCTCCACGACATATTATGTGAATGCGTTATATATGTTGTTTTGTCACATGGATCAACATCAAGAACAGGAAGCTGTTGGAATTAATCATAGCGGCAAGTGGATTCCATCTGACAAATTGAGACCAAGTCATTTGGGTCAAAGCCATAAATCTAGAACTCCTTTGCACATTTGAACCACTACCTCTCGGATTTCCCCAAAATTCTTGGAATAAACCGTAAACATCTTCTACGAAATTTCCGAATTCCTTTTATGAACGAACAAAAGCGAGAAGAATATTTCCAATTCACACATATATGGGCAAAAAAAATAAAATAAAATAAAATAAAATAAAAGAGGAAGTTTTGTGGGAAAGAATCGACCTTTGGTCCCCAAAGATGGTCGCTGACTGCAATCTCGTGCCAGCCACGAGATACCACAGTGCACCGTGCCACGCTGCATGCGTCAGAGAGCTCGAGTATCCTCATCATCATGTCCATCCTCAGCACCTCCAGTGGATCCCTGCTCACTCCCTCCTCCAGTCGCTTCCGCCTCTCCGCCTCGGCCGCCTCCTCCTCGTAGTAGTTCCTCTTTCGCTTCCCTTCCAGTACGGCTCCGGCTCCGGCTCCGGCTCCGGCTCCGCCTCCGGGCTCGTAGTGCTTCATTCTCCTCCCACATCCCTCCCCATCTCGGTCCATCCCGCGTGCCGCCATTTGAGAGCTCCGCGGAGAGGGACGAAGGTCACGAAGCAAGCAAATCGCAGCACGGATCACCCATTAGTCTGTTAGCGTTCCCGATAGGTCGGCGGTATAGTTCCAATGAAATGACCTATTTACCCTTGTGTGTGTATATATATCATTTGCGCACTGTGCGCGCCTTCTCATAAATTCATCTCATCAAATACCGTGCCGGGTTTAATTGATTTACGTTATCAATAAAAATCTTATTTGATTTAGATTATTAGTAATTATTTAGTCACGGATCATAAAATCTTAGAAAATCAAAGTCTTTATTGATTATTGAGATTAAGGAATTTTTTTTTTCAATGTTATACCAATAATATATTAAATATTGATTTATCGCCGTCCGGTCATCGCCATGCGATCGTAAATCGCCATATCGCCATGCATCGTAAATCGTACTTTGTTGCCAATCGTCGTCGGGCGATCGGGCACTGCCGCTGGCCGATTGTTGTCGTCGTCATTAATATTTCCGTCATCGTCGTCGAATTGATTGAGCAAAAGACAAAGTATAATTTAGTAAAATATTAAACTAAGTTATATATTAAAACCTCCAACCAAATAAAGTTTTTATCAAAGGTTATACTTTATTCCAAGATTATATTTTATTCTTTGGTAATCACATAACTAAGATTATATATGATTACTTGAACCAAATGCACCCTTAGAACATCTCCAACTAAATATAGTAATAGTCCTCGTAATCGGGAGTAGTATGTCAATAGAAAACTTCCTTGAGATGTAGAAAATAGTAGATGAGAGCATTAATAGCTCCCAACTTGTAATGTGTTACTCCTAGAACGGTAGGAATATTCCATATATTATCAATAATAGTTGTTTGTATTTGTTCCAGATTGTAGGGAGTTGCTTCGGAGACTCATTGGCTCCCATGTCCCCGGATTAAAATTTTCACTAATGAAAGAATTAATCCGGATGGGATGAGTTTCCTTAGCACAACCAATTCGTCGTCGTGCTAACAACTTGAGTGGTCGCTTGAACAAACTAGTTGTTCAAGCAACACAACTCTTCTAGTTGGTTAGCCGCGGAAGAGACGACGGACGGATCGCCGGTTTTTGTGTTTGTCTTCGGGGTCCATGATTATACAGAATATATACATACGCACACATGTATAATCAACACATAAAAGAACATGCTCAGATCTGAAAATAAAGTTGTAAAACTTTATACCTTACGATCTTCTACCGTATGTCCTATCCTCCTCGTGGACGACGTGTGGACGAAGATCCTCCACGAGTAGAAGCCTTCTAGATCGCGTTCTTCCCTTCCTTGTCTGCTGCGAACAAAGAGAAGAACCAACAATACCTTTCCTTTCTAGAACCGGCCACCAAGCTAGGAAGTTTGATGCAACCGCCGGCCAAGGAACAATTGGATGAAGCGCCGGCCAACTTGTTTAAGTGTTGCCGCCGGCCACCTAGAGGTTGGAGAAGTGTCGGCCACCAAGGAATTGGAGAACCGCCCACCAATGAGCAAAGGAGGAGGAAGAGATGAACACCGGCAATGGATGAGAATAGGATGAGGGGCACCGGCCAAAAACCTAGGGAGAACAAGCTTGCCACCCACTTCTAGCCGCCCAAAACCCTAGCTCCTCTAGGGTTTGTGTTTGCCGCCCACTTTTGGAAGAGCCAAACCCTAATTTCCAATTCCTTGTTGCCGCCCAAGCCTAAGCCTCTATTTATAGAATAGGGCTTAAGCCTCCTTTAATCTCTACCGTCGGATCTAGGAATTTAATCTCCACCGTCGGATCTAGGGTTTTATCCCAACCGTCGGATCTAGGGTTTCATCCCAACCGTCGGATCTAGGGTTTCATCCCAACCGTCAGATCTAGGATTTCATCTCAACCGTCAATTCTAGGTTTTGTTTTACATCCTTGGATCTAGACTTCACAAGGATTATATTAGGCTACGATAGGGACCATAAGGAGGAGTTGGATCTTGACCACCCGATGGATCGGAACCACACAAACTTGATCCATCAATGATGTTCCATTCCACTAGAGGATCATCATTGAACTACCTCACCAACCCCATAAATTAATATGGGTTCCATATATTATTCAGACATCCATCTCCCGTGTTTAAGATATCGAATGTCCACAATTAATTGATTTTGACCATCAATTAATTAACATCTAATTCTCGAGTAGTACCACTCAACCTTATCATCATGTTGACTAAGTCAACCGGGTTTACATGATGAACCTTATGAGCTCCTCAAGGGGACATCATCAACCTAATATATAGGACACGGTTTCCTCCTATAATCAAACACACCATGTAAATAATATCATTTCCCAACTTAAAGGCATATTGATTTAATCCATCTAAATCTCACCCTGTAAATCAAAGAAATAAATACTAAGTACATGTGCCCGTATTATATCGGATTAAGAGCATGTACAACATAATATCCGAGGTCCGATTCAATTATGTAGTCAGCAATAAATTGAATCACCTCTATGTCGGTCCTGCTCAATACACCTAAGTGTACTAGTGTAACTCTATGTTCAAGACAAAACAACACCAAGCTACACTACAACCATGCCAATGGTTTGTCCAAAACCATCTTGGTTGTGAGCCTCTACTTATATTTTACAAGGGACTGATAACATGATCTTCTGTGCCACACCAAGCACCATGTTATCTACAATGTAAAATATTAGACAATATGCACACACATATAATAAATATATAAAGTGCAAACAATGATCATGTGATTCTTATTCCAAAATAAAATGTTCATACAAAAAGAGTTAGGCTTTCAGTATACATTCCAACAATCTCCCACTTATACTAAAAGACTATGCCGTCATCACACTGCCATACATCTGATCCCCATGTCCTCCACATGCCTATCAAACTCTACTGAAGGGCCTTAGTGAATGGATCTGCCAGGTTATCCTCTGATGCAATCTTGGCGACAACAACTTCTCCTCGCTTTACGATCTCTCGTATAAGGTGGTACTTGCGCTCTATGTGTTTACTCGCCTTATGGGCTCGTGGTTCCTTCGAGTTTGCAACTGCATCACTGTTATCACAATAAATTGTGATAGTTCTGGGTAAACCAGGAATCACATCTAAGTCCATCAAGAAGTTCCTGAGCCATACAACTTCCTTGGTCGCCTCGAGGTCGCCACATACTCACTTCCATGGTAGAGTCCGCCACGCATTTCGCTGACACTCCTCCATACTATGGCTCCACCTCCAAAAGTAAACACAAACCCGAGGGTTGACTTACTCTTGTCCCTATCCGAATCGAAACTGTAACGAGTGGACTAATTGATCTCTTAAACTAGCATATAATCCCTAGTCCTTCTCGGTACTTCAATATATGCTTCACCGCACCAATGTCCTCGTCCAGATTACTCGATATCCGCTAACCATGCTCTACATGCAGCAGATATATCCGGTCTCGTACATAGCATAGCATACATAAGGCTTCCTACTGCCGAAGCATAAGGAACCGCCTTCATGTCCTCTATCTCCTTTGATGTTTTGGGACACATCTCTTTAGATAGAGGTACTCCATGCCTAAAAGGTAGAAAACCTTTCTTGGAGTTCTGCATGCTAAAATGATCGAAGGATAGTGTCGATATATGAAGCTTGAGATAAGCACAACATCCTTTTCTTGCGATCCTTATAACTTTGATCCCAAGGATGTGTCCCACTTCTCCAAGTCCTTCATATCAAACTGCTTGACAACCATACTTACATCTGATAACACTTTGATATTGTTGCCAACTAACAAAATGTCATCTACGTATAGTACAAGAAGCACCACTACGTTTCCGTCACAACTCTTGTACACACAAGGCTCATCCGGACTTTGAATAAATCCATATGACTGGATTACCTCATCAAAGCGGATGTTCCAAGATCTAGAAGCTTGCTTCAATCCATAAATGGACCAATTAAGCTTACATACAAGATGCTCTTTGCCTTTAGCAATGAATCCCTCTGGTTGCCGCATATAGATGTTCTCCTCAAGACTTCCGTTAAGGAAAGCCGTCTTGACATCCATCTGTCAAATCTCATAATCCATATGAGCAACTATAGATAAGAGAATCCGGATAGACTTAAGCATAGCTACCGGCGAAAAGGTCTCCTCATAATCGATACCCTCTTCCGAGAGTATACCCTTTCGCACAAGCCTAGCTTTGAAGGTCTCAACCTTCCCGTCTACTCCTCTCTTTCTCTTGTAGATCCACTTGCATCCAATGGCTTTTACACCATCGGGTGGTTCTACTAGCTCCCAGACTTGATTAGAATCCATAGATTCTATCTCTGAATTCATCGCTCTTTGCCAAGATACCGCATCTCTATCTTGGAGTGCCTCGTCATATGTCCAGGGATCAGGTTCATGTTCACCAGGGACCAAATCCGAAGACTCTCCCAAAAACATGAATCTATCGGGTTGTCTAACAACCCTCCCACTACGAAGAGGTGCCTCCTGTGTATGCTCTGTGACACGCGGTGCAGTGACTTGTGGTGTCTCCTCTCAGACGGTGGTGCAAGTCGGGACTTCGCCAACTCCTCAAGAACAATCCTACTCTTGGGCTTGTGGTTCATTACATAATCCTCCTCTAGAAATATGGCATTCGTGCTAACGATCACCCTCTGATCTCTAGGATTACAAAACAAACCACCTTCGCTCCTTAGGTAGCTAACAAACATGCGCACTTCGCACGAGGTTCCAACTTACCAAGATCACCTTCAAAGACATGGCCGGACTCCCATATCCGAATATGTCTTAGACTAGGCTTTCGCCACCCACAATTCTATAGGGGTAGAAGGTAATCGATTTAGATGGTATCCAGCATACCCCTAGAATGAAACAGTAACTCGTAATAACTCATCATCGATCCGAATCTCCATAAGAGTCCTATTCCTTCGCCTCCGCCACACCATTCTCACTGGGTGTGCCAAAGTGACAATTGAGATTGAATCGACCTCCGATAAGTAATTCCTAAACTCTCCCAAGAGGTACTCGCCACCACGATCGATCGTAATGTCTTGATACTTTTACTCGACGGTTCTCCACATCACCTTGAATTCTTTGAACCTTCAAAGCATTCAGACTTCGCGCATCAAGTAAATGTATCAATATCTTGAATAATCGCCTATAAAAGAGAAAATATTCAAAACCACCTCTTGCACGGATAGACATAGAGAACGCACAAATCAGAATGAACCAATTCTAACACATCTTTGGCTCTATACCCTCGCCTTGAAAGGCCTCTTGGTCATTTTACCTTCCAAGCAAGATTCGCGAGGTTGGGAGATCCTCCACCACTAATGAACCCAAAGGTCCATCACTATCAACCTTTGAATTCTCGCTTAGGTTAATACGACCAAGCCTTAGATGCCAAAGATATGTTTGGTCTATTTGCAAAGGTTCTTTTCTCTTATTAGACTTAGAAGATGAGTTATTGATTTTATATGCATCGGGAGTTTTTGGTTCAAGAGTATATAAATTGCCAACCAATGTACTGTAAGCAGATAATCTCCCTATTCCTTTTTATAACCACTTTGTCATTAAAAGAAACAGAATATCCATCCATAAACAATTTAGAAACTGAAATTAAATTCTTTCTAAAAGTAGGTACATAAAGACAATTTCTCAAAAACAAAACTTTATTCCTATCAAAAGATAAATAAACGTCTCCCACTGCAATAGCCGCCACCTTTGAAGCATTGCCCATGAAGACGGTAATCTCTCCCTCAGTTAGTCGTCGGGTTTCGAACCTGCAAAGTATTGCATACATGATCGCTGGCTCAGATCTACACACCGTGCAATCGTAGATAACACCGCTAAACATGTTTCAACAACTAAACAAGAAGATATACCGATTTCCATGTCCTTGCAAGTGAAGCACTTGCCTTTCGGCTTCTTCACTCCTTCCTGAGGGCCGATTGCCACTTTCTTCGCTCCACCTTGTTTCTTCTTCTTCTTACCTTTCGGTTTAGAGGAAGAAACCTTCTGAGCGACCATGGCTTGAGCACTTTGACAAAAAAGCCCCTCTGCCGCCTGGAGTTTTGTTAGAAGCTCCGCCAATGAATACAACCTCTTGTTCATGTTGTAGTTGAGGCGAATCGCCAAAACTCCTAAGCAGACTGAGAATGATATCGACTGGTTTCATCGATCTCACTCCGAGGACTTCCATCTCATTAAGATGAGCCATCATCTTGAGAACATGATCACTAACGGTGTTCCTCGATCATGGTGGTCGCCATCAAGTTTCATCGCTTCTCGCTTAGCCCTCTACTCGATGTCCGAAAAGTTCCTTGAGATTTACCATCATGTCATAAGCCGTGGCCATGGCCTGATGCTGATGTTGCAGCACATTTGACATAGATGCCAAAATGTAACACCGCGTCATCTCATCTGCCTTGATCCATTTCTTATAACTATCTCTCTCCTTTTCATCAGAGTCATCGGTGGGCTTAGGAGGACAGACCTCGAAGAGTACAAATTTGTACTCCTCCGCAGTTAAGATAATATCCAGATTTCTTTTCCAATCAATGTAGTCTGGTCCAGTAAGTTTGTTTTCTTTTAAAATCACAGCAAGTGGGTTGAAAGCCATTTGAAAATCCTAAAAATCACAATGATCAAAATATTAGATTTCAAATATTATTGATTCCTCAAAACAATAAAATTCTGAAATCAACCAACACCTCAAATCATCGAGAATTTCGTATGCCACGCTGTGTGGACGTATACGAATTCTACATTTGTAAGAGGAGGTTTTACCCATTAATTTTATTATCTTGTCAACCTTACTTTTTGACAAATAAAATTAATAGTTGGTTCCTCTTTGGCCCTACAAATAAAAGCAGTGACTCCGATGGGGAGGATAATTTTATTTGCATCTAAGTGTGCACCATTACACGATACTAAGGGAATTATTTCGGATTATGTGCCTTACCGCTGTGGAAGTACACATGCTCCTAGATAATTTCCTATAACCATTATTTGACCTAGTGATCCGCAAACAAACCCGTCCGATGGGGAGGAAGGCACTCAGCCAACACACAAGTTTGTTGCATCACACGACAAATTGTAATGGAGGCCACGAGAATTAATTAAAATATCCCTCTCCTACTTAGTAAATTGAAAATGAGGAATTTTAAATCATACACAACATGCATATAAAACAAATAAGCAATAAATATAGAAAAAACAGAATTTTTTCCCAACTATTATGGCATTGTCCTCCAATATGCATCCCGTCGTGTCGCCACCTCGTCCGCTTCCATCTTTCCCTGCACAAGTCACCAAAGAGATCCGAGCCGAGATAAATTATTTTAATTTACATCCATCGATCCTATACTCCACTAAAGAGTGTACAAATAATCTAGATCAAAGTAAAACTAAAATGAGCTTAAACAATGCCGTATTTAATTACAAAATTAAATACTAATCTAGCCTTCACAACCCCGAGGATTCAAATAATAAATTTTACACACATCCAATCACATACACACATATGGCCATAATAGTGGATCTTATGCCCGCAACCAAAGAGTTAAACTACGATATCCTACTATTATCCGACATATAATATATGAAAAGTGCATAAAAATTAACCAATCCAAAACACAAAACCGAAACCGTGGCTCGATACTAATTGTAGGAGTTGCTCGAGGCTCATTGGCTATGTCCCCGGATTAAAATTTTCACTAATGAAAGAATTAATCCGATGGGATGAGTTTCCTTAGCACAACCAATTCGGCTCGTCGTATAACAACTTGAGTGGTCGCCGAACAAACTAGTTGTTCAAGCAAATACAACTCTTCCTAGTTGGTTAGGCGGAAGAGGCGACAGACGGATCGCCGATTTTGTGTTTATCTTGAGTCCATGATTATACGTAATATATACATACGCACATGTATAATCAACACATAAAAGAACATGCTCAGATATGAAAATAAAGTTGTAAAACTTTATACCTTACGATCTTCTACCGTATGTCCTATCCTCCTCGTGGACGACGTGTGGACGAAGATCCTCCACGAGTAGAAGCCTTCTAGATCACGTTCTTCCCTTCCTTGTCCGCTGCGAACAAAGAGAAGAACCAACAATATCTTTCCTTTCTAGAACCGACTACCAAGCTAGGAAGTTTGATGCAACCGCCGGCCAAGGAACAATTGGATGAAGCGCCGGCCAACTTGTTTAAGTGTTGCCGCCGGCCACCTAGAGGTTGGAGAAGTGCCGGCCACCAAGGAATTGGAGAACCGCCGGCCACCAATGAGCAAAGGAGGAGGAAGAGATGAACACCGGCAATGGATGAGAATAGGATGAGGGGCGCCAGCCAAAAACCTAGGGAGAACAAGCTTGCCGCCCACTTCTAGCCGCCCAAAACCCTAGCTCCTCTAGGGTTTGTGTTTGCCGCCCACTTTTGAAAGAGCCAAACCCTAATTTCCAATTCCTTGTTGCCGCCCAAGCCTAAGCCTCTATTTATAGAATAGGGCTTAAGCCTCCTTTAATCTCCACCGTCGGATCTAGGGATTTAATCTCCACCGTCAGATCTAGGGTTTTATCCCAACCGTCGGATCTAGGGTTTCATCCCAACCGTCGGATCTAGGGTTTCATCCCAACCGTCGGATCTAGGATTTCATCCCAACCGTCGATTCTAGGTTTTGCTTTACATCCTTGGATCTAGACTTCACAAGGATTATATTAGGCTACGATAGGGACCATAAGGAGGAGTTGGATCTTGGCCACCCGATGGATCGGAACCATACAAACTTGATCCATCAATGATGTTCCATTCCACTAGAGGATCATCATTGAACTACCTCACCAACCCCCATAAATTAATATGGGTTCATATATTATTTGTACATCCATCTCCCCGTGTTTAAGATATCGAATGTCCGTCAATTAATTGATTTACTGACCATCAATTAATGAACATCTAATTCCTCGAGTAGTACCACTCAACCTTATCATCATGTTGACTAAGTCAACCAGCTGGGTTTACATGATGAACCTTATGAGCTCCTCAAGGGGAAATCATCAACCTAATATATAGGACACGGTTTTCTCCTATAATCAACAGCACACCATGTAAATAATATCATTTCCCAACTTACCGGGCATATTGATTTAATCTATCTAAATCTCACCCTCTGGTAAATCAAAGAAATAAATACTAAGTACATGTGTCCGTTATTATATCGGGATTAAGAGCATGTACAACATAATATCCGAGGTCCGATTCAATTATGTAGTCAGCAATAAATTGAATCACCTCTATGTCGATCCTGCTCAATACACCTAAGTGTACTAGTGTAACTCTATGTTCAAGACAAAACAACACCAAGCTACACTACAACCATGTCAATGGTTTGTCCAAAACCATCTTGGTTGTGAGCCTCTACTTATATTTTACAAGGGAATGATAACATGATCTTCTGTGTCACACCAAGCACCATGTTATCTACAATGTAAAATATTAGACAATATGCACACACATATAATAAATATATAAAGTGCAAACAATGATCATGTGATTCTTATTCCAAAATAAAATATTCATACAAAAAGAGCTAAGCTTTCAGTATACATTCCAACACAGATGTGGTCGGTGTTCACTCCGAAATTGTTCTTCGATTCTTGAATATATTCGAAGTTCTTGTGTTCCTACCTTTGTAGTTTTGTATTGGCCCCATGTTCGACTAGAAGAGTTATGTTTTTGTCCTTTGTATTTTCTCCATCTGCAAATTTTATTTCATGATAGATTGTGTGGGTTGTGTTATCTATGTTTCTTCTTCTATTTTAATAAAAATGTGGAACCGCCACATTAGCGCCCCCCCCCCCACTGCCCCTACGTGTGGAGGGGGGTAAATAAGGTGTCAGGTGACTAGCACAGAAATGCAGAATCATCGGTAGCCTGGTCGTCACCTCCAGGAATTAACCTCTTTCCCTTTCAAGCCTTAACACGGCTGCGCTAGCCATCTGGATTTGCCCTGGGGGCTTCTTCTTCTTCTATTTTTATGATCCATTCTAGGTTGGCTAATTCTTCTGAGCTATATTCTCTAGGTTTGAGGAAATTTGTTCCTTTAGAGCTGAGAGCTTCTATCATACCATTGAGGTGGATTTAAAGGCATTGCTTATGTAGTTCATGGTTTTTCTTAGGAATATTATATCTAGTTGGACATTTTTTTTCTTGAAAGTTTCCATATCCTTTACCTTGTACTATTATGTTTATGTGTTTGATTAAATCTCTATTATTTTTATGGTCATATTGAAATTGGGGCATATGTAGGTTATCCCTCTATTGTTATTCATATCGACCTCTATGAGTCCTATGATTCTTTTTCTTTATCTGAAAATCTAGAGTCATATAGGACCAGTAACACTTTTATTCCTACTTACATTCTTGTGAGTCTTCTAATACCGAACACTATAAGTCCTAAATGTATGTAGTTATGTTGTTTGGTCATGAACTGTCTTCCGACTTCTTCTGTCATAAGGGTGAGTCTTTCTCCTTTGTCAGGCAAGTGAAGAGCTTCTACTCTATGATGTCAGTATATGGAGTTCGAAAAAGATAATATATTTTGTTCATATAATCTTCTGGGGTTTAATATGTTTAATTGTTCATTCGAGAATGTTTCCACTGTTCTATCTATATCTATTACTTCTTCAATCCTACGTTGGTTGGTACTATGGTGATGTAAGCATGTCATGCTTGAGAGAGGTCTAGAGAAAGATCTTTTTTCTCCAATTGTTCTAGATGTCCCAGAAAATAGGCCCGTGGTGGTTCTATTCATTTCTTCTCGTAATATGTTATAAATGAGTATGATGAAGGTATTCTTTTTATAATACCTCCTGTTGATAATTTTCCTAGGTCTTTACTAAGAGATTCAATTGATTGGTTCTAAATTTGTATACTTCCTGCGTCAAGTGTATTTCTTTCTATATGGAGTGTTTTCGTTTCTAGAACTGTGATCCTATGATGTAAAGATACTAATAGTGCAATTATGGTGTTCTTTTATTGTATTTGGATTTGGTCTGCTTTTCCTGGGAGTTCTATTTTTGTATATCCGTCTTCTTTGATTTTACTATAGTTTTGTGAGTATTCTAAGGCTTCCTCATAGTATGTGTTTTCAAAACTCAACTTGTTCATTTAAGTAAGAGTTCCTCTAGTTGCCCTTGTAGCTCCTTAAACTGACACTCTATGGTGTTAAGAATTCTTCAACTTTGGCTAGAAGGTCTTTGTGTTGGATTTCGAAGTTTCTTGATTGGTTTTCGTTTATTACTCTAGTCAAGTTTAAAATATCAGTTCTTTTAGGTAAGTTTATGAAATTGACTTGGCTTACTCTTCGATTTAAGTTTTTTTTTGAGTTGTATAGATATTCAATGTTTTGTTTAATTTCACTAAGATGACTTTGTTGTTTGTTTAGTATTTTAGTTATTATGTCTATAGTGTAATGTGAGTCTTGAAAGTTATTTTTTTTTGACAGACTACTCCCGATTATGAGGTCCACTACTGTATTTAGTTGGGGATATTCTGAGTGTATTTGATGAGATGTATGTTTTGACCAATGATAGCAATTGTGGCTTCTTAAATCTTGGGTTTGTATTTTTCAGACAGGTGAAGTGGCTAGATCAAGATATTCTAGTCTGTCGATCATTCATTTTTAGGTTCGAATGCTCTAATACCATTCGTAAGCTTCTTTTATATATATATATATATATAGTAATGTTATGTTTGTTGGAAATGTGAATGGAAACAAAGAAATGGAAGGATGGAGAAACCCTCTTGTGAAGGAGTTTAGTCCCACATTGGAAGTTGAGGGACAACTTGGTTGATTTATAATGTATCACAAGCATTGTAGTTGTGAACATATGCAAGGAAAAAGGCTCTCTTTCACGCTGGGTGCGCAGGGGGTGCGAATCCAGGGCTCGGATTGCACTACCGTAAGGAGACTCGTGTGCGAGCGCGACCTGCGCACGTTGAATGTACGACCGGTCGAGACATAATTTGCCCAAGTGGATCCAACCAACCTTTTGCTAATCCGTTCCATTTTTTGTAACGTATGCATTGATGTTTGGCGTTGAAACGTTCGAGTTTATTGTAGGCGTTTCAAAAAGCGAGTCATTAATCTATTAATTACGTAATTAATAGGAGATATGCTACGAAGTTATAAAAGAGGAAGCGTTGGAAATATGCGTCAAGTTTTTTTTCCTGGCCTCTCCTCTTTTTCCTTCCCCCCTCCTTTGGTGATAGCTTTTTGTGTGCGCTCAGTTCGCCGGAAAGACGATCTGTGCTTGATCGCCTCTCAGTTCCGTCGTTGTATCCTGGGAAACAGTCGTCCATCACCCTCGAAAGCACGTAGGAGGGGACGAATCTGTTTTAAGGACACTGTGGAAACCACAGGTCTCGACGCCAAGTGGTGCTGCGGAACAACCAGTTCTAGCACTCCGCTCTGCCCAACCAGTTCTGCCACACTGGTTCTGTCGAACTAGTTCTGCCACTCCGCGCGATCGGGGTTCTGCCAACGATTACGCCGCTTCGTCTTGATCAACTCGGTTACCGCAGAACTAGTTCTCGCCACTCCGCTCTTACGGCCGGTTCTGCAACCGGTTACGCCACCTGTTCTACCGAACTAGTTCTGCGCTCGCAGCGATCAGCGGTTCTGCGAACCACAGCGATCAATTGGTTACTGCCGAATCGGTTTTGTCACTCCGCTCGCCCTTGCCGGTTCTACCGAACCGGTTCGCCCGCTTCCACAGTTCTGCGACGCTAATTCTGCGCTCGCCGATCAGCGGCCAGTTCTGCCGAACCCGATTACGCCATTCCGTTACGCCACGCCGGTTCTGCCAGTTCTTGGCTCGATTCGCTACGCTCTGCTGCCCTTGAGAAGGAGTTTTTGTACAACAAAACTTAAAACAGATTCGACTCTGTTGTGATGGCGACAGACCCAATTGTGATGCCGACAGACCAAGTGGTGATGCCGAGGGACCAAGTTGAGCAGCCTACTACTCAACAAGTGCAAGTAAATCCTCCTACTGTAACGATTGGGATCGTCCCAATCAACCACGCCGAGAGGCCAGAGAAATTCATTGAATTGAATTTCAAGAGGTGGCAGCAGAAAATGCTTTTCTACCTGACCACTCTTAACCTGGCTAGGTTCTTGACAGAAGAACCACCCAAGGTACTTGAGGGTACTTTGGATACCCAAACCTTCAATGTTGTGAAGGCTTGGAAACACTCGGAGTTTCTTTGTAGAAACTATATCCTCAACTGTTTGGCAGATGCGTTATATAATGTATACTGCACAAAGAAAACGGTTAAGGAATTATGGGAATCCTTAGACCGGAAGTACATAACAGAGGATGTGGGGGCCAAGAAATTTGTTGTTGGCCGATTCCTAGACTTCAAAATGGTGAACTCCAAGACGGTGATTAGCCAAGTCCAGGAGCTTCAAGTGATCCTACATGAGATCCACTCTGAAGGCATGATGCTGAGTGAGACCTTCCAGGTGGCAGCAATCATAGAAAAGCTCCCTCCAGGCTGGAAGGACCTCAAGAATTACTTGAAGCACAAAAGAAAGGAGATGAATATCGAGGAGCTCATCATCCGACTCAGGATAGAGGAAGACAACAGGAGCTCGGACAGGCGATCATTCACTCAAGCAGTGGTCAAAGCCAATGTGGTTGAACATGGCGAGGGCTCACTACGGAAGAAGTCAAAAGCTTCCAAACTGGAGCCTAAAGGAGGCATTAGCAAGAAGAAATTCACAAGAAAATGCTTCAATTGTGACCGTGTTGGTCACAAATCTTCAGACTGTAGAAAGCCAAAGAAGAAGCAGGAGGCTAATGTGAGCGAAGGGCTGGATATAGATCTGTGCGCCGTCATTTCTGAAGTGAACCTCATTGGTTCGAATCCGCGACAGTGGTGGATTGATACAGGAGCCACTAAACATGTGTGCTGCAACAAGGAGCTGCTCCATAACTTTGAAGAAGTTAAAGATGGAGACAAACTGTATATGGGGAATTCAGCAACCTCGGAAATCAAAGGTCGTGGAAAAGTGGTGCTGAAGATGACTTCGGGCAAGGATTTAACTCTGAACAATGTGTTGTATGTTCCGGAGATCTGAAAGAATCTGGTGTCCGGATCACTTTTAAACAAGCATGGCTTTCGCATTGTATTTGAGTCGGACAGGGTGGTGTTGTCTAAGAGTGGAATGTTTGTAGGCAAGGGGTATGAGAATGATGGGCTTTTTAAGCTCAGTGTAATGGCCATTAGGCCTAAAATGAATAAAATTGAAAGTTCTTCCTTTTATATGCTTGAGTCATCTGTGTTGTGGCATAGTAGACTAGGACATATTAATTATAATTCATTGCGAAGATTAATTAATATGCAAAGCATTCCGACATTCCTCCTAGACCCGAAACACAAGTGTAAAATTTGTGTCGAAGCAAAGATGACAAGGTCATCTTTCCAACATGTTGAAAGGAATACAGAACCACTCGGCCTAATCCACACGGACGTATGCGACCTAAAAGGGGTTCCGATGCATGGTGGAAATAAATATTTCATTACTTTTATAGATGATAACACAAAATTTTGTTATGTGTATCTTCTAAAAGGTAAAGATGAGGCTATAGAGAAATTTATTCTCTATAAAAATGAAGTTGAAAATCATCTTAATAAGAAGATTAAGGTGATTCGAAGTGATCGAGGAGGTGAATATGTTTCACCGTTCGCTGAGTTGTGTGTTGAACATGGAATCAGACACGAAACAACAGCTCCATATACTCCTCAACAAAATGGTGTTGCTGAGAGGAAAAATCGTACTTTAAAAGAGATGATGAATGATCTTTTATTAAGTTCTGGGCTACCAGAAAATTTATGGGGAGATGCTGTTTTGATAGCAAATTACCTATTAAATAAGGTACCCCGAAAAGATATAGACAAGAGCCCTTATGAATTATGGAATGGTAGAAAGTCATCCTATAAATACTTACGAGTGTGGGGGTGTCTTGCTAAAGTATTGGTGCCTAATCCAAAAAGGATTAAAATAGGACCAAAAACTATTGATTGCATATTCCTAGGATATGCACAAAATAGCAGTGCCTATCGATTCCTAATGAATGAGTCACAAATTCCAGAAATACATAAGAACTCGATAATTGAATTGAGAAATGCTTCATTCTTTGAAGATGTGTTTCCGTATAAGCCAAGAGAGGAAGCAAATTCCTCAAAAAGGACCTTTGAAACACAAGAAGGAGAGCATAAGGGTGAACCAGTAGAGGTAAAGCCTAGACGGAGTAAAAGAGCTCGTACAGAAAAATCCTTTGGATCGGATTTTATCACTTTGATGTTGGAAAGTGAACCACAAAGCTATTCAGAAGCTTTAAGATCGTCTGAGGGACCTCACTGGAAAGAAGCGACAGATTCGAGATCACTTCTATCTTACAAAATCATACTTGGGCTTGTGGACCTTCCTCCGAAGTAAGCTATTAGAAGTAAGTGGATTTTTAAGAGAAAGAAGAAATCAGATGGTACAATAGATAGATACAAGGCTAGATTGGTAATTAAGGGTTACCGACAGTGTGAAGGCCTTGACTATTTTGTTACATATGCTCCGGTATCAAGAATAACCTCTATTAGAGTGTTATTAGCAATTGCCACATTGTGGAATTTAGAAATACATCAAATGGATGTGAAGATCGCTTTTCTAAATGAAAATTTAGAAGAGAAAATCTATATAGAACAACCTGAAGGTTTTTCTACGCCTGGACAGAAAAACAAGGTATATAGATTGGTCAAGTCACTGTATGGCTTGAAACAAGCCCCAAAGCAGTGGCATGAGAAATTTGACAATGTCATGCTAAATAATAGATTTAGAATCAATGAGTGTGATAAATGTATCTACAGTAAAAACATGGAAGATGGTTTTGTCATCTTATGTCTTTATGTAGATGACATACTTATCATTGGAAATAATGATAAGATAATTAAATCCACTAAGGAAATGTTGAATTCAAGATTCAACATGAAGGATATGGGCCTAGCTGATATGATTCTAGGAATTAAAATTCTTAGAACAGCTAAAGGACTTGTTCTCAGTCAGTCCCACTATGTGGATAAGATTCTTGAGAAGTTCAACAAGAATGATGCTACGTTGGCACGAACTCCAATAGATATGAGTTAACATCTATCGAAAAATCGAGGAGAGAGTAGCTTTCAGCTAGAGTACTCCAGAGTGATTGGAAGTCTGATGTACCTAATGAATTATACACGACTAGACTTAGCCCACGTAGTAAGCAAACTGAGTAGATACACGAGTAATCCCGGTGTTGAGCACTGGAAAGGGATAATAAGAGTACTGAGATACTTGAGATATACTCGTGATTATGGGTTGCACTATACAAGATATCCAACTGTAATCGAGGAATACAGTGATGCTAATTGGATATCTGAAGTGAAAGACTCTAAGTCTACAAGTGGATATTTGTTCACTTTAGGGGGTGCAGCTGTGTCATGGAAATCTTCTAAACAAACCATAATAACTAGATCCACGATGGAATCTGAGTTTGTAGCTCTTGACAAATGTGGTGAAGAGGCTGAATGGTTACGACAATTTTTAGAAGATATTCCTAGATGGCCAAAACCCGTGCCCGCGATATGCATACACTGTGACAGTCAGTCAGCAATTGGACGGGCACAAAGTCATTTGTATAATGGAAAGTCTAGACATATGCGTCGTAGACATAACACTATTAGACAACTGCTCTCAACGGGAGTTATCACTATTGACTATATAAAGTCAAAGGATAACCTTGCGGATCCGCTAACCAAAGGGTTAAATAGAGAGTTAGTTGCGAGCTCATCTCGAAGGATGGGTTTGATGCCGAAAATGAATGTTGGTGCAAAGGAAACCCAACCTATGGAGATTGGAGATCCCAAGAACTAGGTTCAAAGGGACAACCTAACTGCATCGACTAAGAAGGATCACTGTGGGGGTTATGAGATAATGAAACAGTGATAAGATGGAGGATAAGCAAATGACTTTTAATGATCCAATAGAGCGGTATGGAATACTCTTAAAAGGGTCACCTATGCGAGAAAGAAGTGGGGCCGCTTCGAAGGGATTTGGAAGGCACAAATCTTAAATCTTCTCGCAGAACCAGGCGTGTTCATGGCCAAGAACGAACACACTCATGAGAACTGAAGGACATCTGGGAAAGTTCTGTGTGAAATGTGTCAATGCTTATATGAAGGGTCGAATAGTTCAAAGACATCGCGTCTACTAAATCAACCAGTAAGCAAACATATTATCATAAGGGAAGGTTCAAAGGATAAAACCTACCTATCTTATGCCGGACTTTACTGCTGAGAGCGATCACATATCAGTTTCCATTCATGTGGGGGATTATTGGAAATGTGAATGGAAACAAAGAAATGGAAGGATGGAGAAACCCTCTTGCGGAGGAGTTTAGTCCCATGCACATTGGAAGTTGAGGGACAACTTGATTGGTTTATAATGTATCACAAGCATTGTAGTTGTGAACATATGCAAGAGAAAAGACTCTCTCACGCTGCGGAGTGCGGGGTGCGAATCCAGGGCTCGGATTGCACTACCGTAAGGCGACTTGTGTGCGAGCGCGACCTGCGCGTGTCGAATGTACGACCGGTCGAGACATAATTTGCCCAAGTGGATCCAACCAACCTTTTGCTAATTCGTTCCATTTTTTGTAACGTATGTATTGATGTTTGGCGTTGAAACGTTTGAGTTTATTGTAGGCATTTCAAAAAGCGAGCCATTAATCTATTTATTACGTAATTAATAGGAGATATGCTACGAAGTTATAAAAGAGGAAGCGTTGGAAATATGCGTCAAGTTTTTTTCCTGGCCTCTCCTCTTTTTCCTTCGCCCCTCCTTTGGTGATAGCTTTTTGTGTGCGCTCAGTTCGCCAGAAAGACGATCTGTGCTTGATCGCCTCTCGGTTCCGTCGTTGTATCCTGGGAAACAGTCGTCCATCACCCTCGAAAGCACGTAGGAGGGGACGAATCTGTTTTAAGGACACTGTGGAAACCACAGGCCTCGACGCCAAGTGGTGCTGCGGAACAACCCGGCCTGCACTCGCTCCGCTAAACCTGCAAGTTACGCACACCGTTACTGCCAACTAGTTACGGCGCTCCGCTTCGATCAATCGTTCTCGCCGAACGCCGATTCTATCGCTCAGCTTATCAATGTTCTCGCCAAACCTTCTTACGCTCGTCTCCCGGTTACGCTAAACCGGTTTTGCCACACGGTTCTGCAACCCGGTTACGCTGCTCTCGCCCGATCGATCAATCGTTCGCCACCGGCCGCGCACACCGTTCTCTACAACTAATTCTCGCTCCGCGATCGATCAAGTTCTCGCGAACTAGTTTTTTCATTCCGTTCTGTCACACTGGTTCTGCCGAACAAATCGCCTCTTCCAGATCGACTCTACCAAATTAGCTCTCTTTTGTACAACAATGTTTACTTCGAAGTGTGAGTTTTGATCATCCCTCGTGATTAACCTATGAACTCTCGCGGTGACTTAATCATGAGCTTGTAACCTTCATGGTCGATATATATATTGCTTGTGACATTGAAGAGTGTTATATTAGTTTGTAAGTATTCACAATAAATCATAATAAGTCGACGGTTTGTTTAGTTCCAATGGAATAACTTATTTGCCCTTGTATGGGAAGATATATATATGTTGTTTACTTCGAAGCATGAGTTTCTATCATTCCTGACGACTGAACTATGAGCTCTCATAGTGACTTAATCGTGAGCTTGCAACCTCCATAGTTGGCAAATTGCTTGTCCATTGATAATTGTGAGTATGCATGTTTATCGGTTTATCGATTTTGATTTCAGTTCGATTCTAATCGATTGTAGATCCGTCGACGTTGGAACCGGTCCGAAGAACCGATTTAAAACCGGTTCCGAACCGGTTCTAGTTCTAAAGTTTTAACTTTGGAATCAATTCAATCCGGACCGGTTCCGGATCGATTCCGAAATGGTTCCGAATCACCTTTTTCGAATTTGAGTTTCCAAATTATCTAACATGTTGGTGATCATATTTTTTTTTATCGTAAAATAATCTTATAGACATATTAACATGTTAAAAATTTCCATATTTAAATTAGTAACCAGAACCAGATCCACATTGGAACCAAATCGGTTCCGAAACGGTTCCGAATCAGTTCCGAAATCGATTGGAATTGAACCGAATCAGAATCGGAACGGTTTCAATTCGGTTCCAGAATCGGTTCTGATTTCGAATTTAATAAATTGATTCCAACTCGGTTCCGAATTGAATCGGTCCGTTAAGCATGTCTAATTGTGAGCATCGAAGAGTGTTACATTAGTTTATAAGCATTCACAATAAATCGAAAGTTTAGTTTCAATGGAATAACCTATTCACCCTCGTATGCAAAAATATATATATGTTGTCAATGCTTTGTTTACTTCGAAGCGTCAGTTTCGGCCATCCCTCACGACTAAACTATGATCTATCGTAGCTGTGAAAGATTGAAATTGTCAATTTAATAATTTTCATCGATCTGTTTCATCATCATTGTGAGAGAAGTAAATTATGAAGGATCCTATAGGTCATGACGTAATGGTCAAGATACGTGGGAGTCATCTGAATCCAGAAAAAACCTTTAGACTTCTTTCGAAATTGATCTATATTACTTCTGTAAGTATCGTCGTATCTTAACCATCATACAATCCTTGTGTGGGACAACTATGACACGTCATAGCGACTTGCAATCTCATGGTTGATAAATTGCTTCTCGATTGATGATCGTTGATTTGGAGCTCATCGATGAAGCTTTGAGTAGAAAAATAATAATAATAAATACCAATGGATTTCGAAATTACTAGTAAATAAATTAAATGTGACGAACCATTATTTTCGCATTAAGTAAATAAAAAAGAAGTAAAAGAAATATATAAACTAATGAAGAAAAATTGTTGTAAGGATTGATGCTCACTCTCGCAGCAAAAGATGATTATATTCACTTTTTATGTTTCTCATCATTGATTCTTTAATGATGATGAAGAAAAATAAATTATGAGGAGTGAGTTATTCTCTTTATCATTTGGTCAAAAATAACAAAGAACTTTTGAGTATTTATGAAAATTTTAAATTTAACATCGAAATTAAAAATTTATTCATTTGTAATAATATTTATACTGTTTTAGTCAATAGATCATTCTGAAAGAATAATTGATGCCCGCTTTTGAAGAAAGAGATAAAAGAAAAGATAAATCCAAAACTCAGTGAATTAGGCAATATTTAAACTAATCTAAGTTGCATGACCACACGAAGTGTGTAAAGGAAGGGAAAATCAAGAAAATGATGTATTTGAAAAAAAAAAAAAGAGAAGGAAATTTGAAGGCTTAAGTAAAGGAGGAGATCCAAAAGTAAAAGAAATGCAATCCCTTATTTTTTTTTTTAGTTGATATTAAATATCTAGATACTCGTCCTAATTAATTTTGAATATGATTGATTTGACCTCATAAAAATTTTCCATAAGGCATTAGAATAAATCAGAAAGTATTTATAACAAATGACTCAGCCGTCCAATATTCTAAAGTGTCATTCCATTTTAAGAAAAAATTCTATAAATACATCGCAATTCGAGATCAATTTGAAAATATCTAAAAGACTATATAGATATTCTACCACTGTACTATAATCCCGGAGGCAAATGTAATCCTTAACTTCTGCAAAAGTTAGGAATCTGTCCAACTAGTAGCCCCCTGTCACCGTCCAGTGCGCAGCGAGAGGAGGGTAAATCGTGGGACAGTCTCTTGATACGGTGGCAAGACAGAGGGGGGTCATCTGAAACCAAGGGAGATTTTAGACTCCTCTCCAGAATCGACCCCTGCCCATTCTGCAAGCAACCTCTTGTCTTATCATCGCGTCATCCCCGTGGGGACATGTAATCCCTAACTTAATTCAACTTCTAAAGGTAATTCTGATCAATGGTCATCAGATCAATACACAAAGAGCTTAAAATAATAGAAAGGTCCATAAGATGTGTCAATGAATTTAAAAACTACTGAGAATCTCAACCCCTTGGATATTTCATCATTTGACATGGTAAAGTAATGTGTGTCCTCACGAGAGGGTCTTTTGATTAGTGCGGCAGTAGAGTTGTATTAATGAGTAAGAGTCAATCTCTAAAGGTTACAAACCTTTCGAGGTGTCTGTCCTCCTGGCACACTAGTCTTGGGTTGGACAATATACTACCCGTGATATATCTCCTTCGCATTGATTGTAGGACCGACTGACGGGGGCACTGAGAGCGTATGAATCGCCTTTTGCATCAATTTAACATGATAAAGTCCTTGAGAAGGAACCACTTGGCACATAGGTAATCCCTATAAGGATCAATCAAATGCACTATTTTTTTCGAATATTATTAACTTTTCAGAACACTACTATCTGAATATTATTGAACTTTTTGAACACTATTATTCTTCCCGAATAATATTATTCTTATCGAGTATTATGGGTCTTCCCAATGACTATTATTCTTTCTGAGTATTATAGATCTTTTCGAGGATTATTATCCTTCCCAAACACTATTATTCTTTCTAAGTATTATGGACAATAGCGGAGTAAAGTATTG
Source organism: Wurfbainia villosa (assembly GCA_025175895.1). Lineage (NCBI taxonomy): Eukaryota > Viridiplantae > Streptophyta > Magnoliopsida > Zingiberales > Zingiberaceae > Wurfbainia > Wurfbainia villosa. The sequence continues at coordinate 109,505,069 of CM045997.1, forward strand.
TACTTAACTCGGGCTATATTTTTTTTTAACAAAATGACCTGGACTAATAGTAAAATTTATCCGAGCTAATAGTAAATTTAATCAACTTACCAGTTAAAAAAAAATTACCCGAGCTAAAGCCCGAGTAAAACTATACATGGCTCCGACCGTGATTATGGATCCTCTTGAGTACTATTATTCTTCCCAAATATTATGAATCTTTCCCAAGTACTATTGGTATTCTCGAACACTATTGATCTTCTCGAATGCATGCATGTGGTCCACATGACAATTCACTTGTAATATTTAGGTCCCCTCAATATATAGCAAAGAAAAAAAATATATAAGAGTATATGAGAGTATATGAAGGTTTCATGCAACATTTGTCCTCTAATAATCTTTCAAATAATATTGCAAATGGACAGACTTGGTCGACAAGTTAATGCTTGAAAAACTATATAAAACCTCCAAAGGTAAAGGAGAAGAAGGATTTTTCTTTCTCTATTATTATAGGTAGAGACCACTTTTCTTTCCTAAAATTTTTTCATTTATTTTTTTTTCCTCTTCTACTTCTCTTTTCCTCGGAGGGTATCGACGTGAGTATCGGAAGGGTCACGCCAATAAAGTCGGCCCACTTTTTATGTTCTTTGTGCACGTAAATCGAAGACCACAATAACTTTCTAGAAGAGGGATTACTTCCAAGACAAAGATTGCGAAGGAATCCAAGTATGTTTAGGATCAATATTATATATAGAGAGAGATGTGTTGTGTTATATAATTCATTTGTGAGTACCTCTATTATTCACTGTTTGATCGAGTGTGCACTATAGTTTAATCCATGAACACTAGAAGATCGAACGATGGATAATAAAGATGTTTACGAATACTCATATACAAAAATGTTATATGCTACACAACTCATTCACGAGCATCCGTGAGTACTTCTATTATCCACCGTCTAATCCTTTAGAGTTCAAGGATTGAACTATAGTGTTTATTCGATGGGATGGTGGATAATGAAGATGTTCATGAATATTCACGGATGAATTATGAATTATGTAACATAACATTTCTTTTATATATATATGAGAAATTTTCTCCTAGACGACGATTTCGAGCGCCCGTGTGCTCCACACGCGGTGCCGACGTCGTCGTCGTATCGTTCGGCCACCGCTGGCCGTTGGACCAGGCACGATCGACGCGTAACTCGTCGGTGATCCGGTGGGGCTCGGTTGTTAGCACCGAATCCAGTATCCGAAAATAGCCAAACATGCGAAGCGATGTGCGCGGCAAGCCGCAGCCGGCGATCATTGGTCGGACGATTGGATTGACGGTGGCGTCGGTCGTCTGGTATACTTTCGGTCGATCGCGATTGGATCGGTCGGTGAATCGCCGAAATTGGCCGCGGATCGGTCGAATCAAGCGGTGGGCCGGATCGGCCAGTGGCGTCGGCCGTCCGATCTTTGGATTTCGATCGAAATCCGGCCCGATCGTGGCCTACAGTGGTCGCGCCACTGTCGGCCGCGTGTTTCGATCATTTTCGATCGATTTGCGTCGGTTGGCGCTAATCGCCGAATCAAGCCCGTCGGACCGCGGTGAGTTGCGTCGATTGCGCCGGTTTAGCGGCCGGTGGTGGCCGGAAAAGGCGCGTGATGGCGGCGCAGCGTTAGTCGCGTGGAAGCGCCGACGCCGAAATTCATCGTGCGATGAAAATTTCTCTCTCTCTATATATATATAGAAATGATCCGTGAGCCCGTTTATTGCCGTGTCGTGGCGCTCGAGCGTCGTCGATCAATGAGGCCGGATTTCGGTCCGATTAGACCAGAATCCAATTGGTCGACGGTGAATTGGTGATGACAACGATGAAATTATACAGAAAAAATACTGTGTATTTTCTATTATTGTGCAATCGTAATTTTGATCGGATGACTAAAACGATATTGCGTACGAATAGCACAGCATAGCGTGCGCAGCAAATTATATATATATATATATATATATATATATATATAGGCTAGGCTAGGCTAGGCTAGTCTAGCATCGATCTTAATGGACCAAGGTACCCATAGTAATTAATATGTGCCACAATGCATCGTCTCGTCCACGCAGGGCTCCTGGCTAGGCTTTGCTTGCACGTGCTCCAGGCGCATGCGACCGTAGGAAATCCACAGTCGCGCAATGATGAAAGCGACGCACATGAGAAGTGGGTGGATCGACATGCCTACTGTGGCATCACGAGACGGCTGGCTGGCCGGCCGCATCCACCACTTGCACGCTGCCAGCATGCCATGTGGACCGCGTCCTCAGTGTGCGTGCCACTCGTACCGCATCCGTCCATGCAGACTGCGCCGCTCACGGGACTGCATGCCACAGCCGCACGCCACACTACGCCCGGATGACCCGCGTTCGCAGACGCAATTTTTTTTTTTAATTAATCGAATCGAGACCAATTCGATCAACTAATATTACAATATCAATCAATCGACTAATATATACAATTATAATTTTATAAATTGAATCTATAATAATAAATCAACTGTCAACTAATGTTCCATGATCTCTCATTCGATTTTACCAATTAAATTAATTTTTTTAATTTAAAATTCGAAATCGAATTGAATTAATAAATTTTTTGATATTTTAAAAATAAAAATTGAAATTCTGAATAACCCGGATGGAATTTTCAATTTCGATCGATTTAACCGATTTAATCAATTTAATCAAACTTTTACACACTTTATTGTGCAAAAAAACCGGAACCATCAACTTAACGGCTCTCTCACCTTAACCCTCCAAGAATTGAAAGGGAGTAAATTATTGAAGGGTATATGTTACGGGCGATTGATAAAATAATGGATGATCATCTAAGTCTAGAGCATAGCCAAATGGTAGCGCAAAGAAATAGGATGGATTTGTTAGGGAGGAAATAGATAGACATTTAATTAAAATCTAACTAATTATTTTTTTTAAACTGATTAAAAAATTGGTTTAGTGAATCTAATCGATTTTCAAAATTCAAAATCGAAACCAAATCAATTTTTCTGAAATAATTTATATATATATATTTTTAAATAAACCGAATTGTAGATTATTTTAATAATTTTGCTCACCGCTAGTTATGATGTATGTTAGGGTTTGATTTAATGGTAAAATGGGATATAAGTGGGCAAAGTTACTCATGTTATAACCATGGAAGCAATTGATACTACTCTGTGAATTTTCAAATTATATATATATATATATATATATATATATATATATTATAATTTAATTATCCAAATTCACCTACCAAGTAAATCTATACAACAAAATATTCATCCCATTTAGAGTGCAAACCCTAAATATTATGATGCAATCATGCAATAAACATAAAAATATGTATATTATTCTATTCATGAGTTAGCATAGAAATAAAATATACATGAGAAAAAAAATATTTGTCAAACAACTCTAAAATTAATAGATAATGTCAAATGATCATACCAAACAAACAAACAAAAAACACTCATAAATGTGAAAAAGCAAATTAAACTAGAAATTGTTCATAAGCAAGAATAATTTTCTCCATTTTTACATATTTTAGGCATGCACTCAGAGCAATAAAACATGATTTAATTTAAACATATAGTCAAGGAGATCTTATTATTTATTTATTTATTTATTTTCTTCAATGTAAAAAATAAAAATAAAAAAAAATCAGCAAATTAATTAATAAAAGGTACATGTTATTGTGGCTACACAAAAAGCCTGTCACTGGAAATGCTACTTGCTTAGCAGGTACCATCACATGCATTCATTCCCCTGCCCCCTGGTTCAAACCTCAATGGGTGGCACGGTAAAGAGTGAAGTCTCCCTTCCCTAGATAGATTTACTACCTCTTCAAATAGTACAGAATGAAAGAACTGATGTAACCGAAATCCCACTCATCTCTATCATCAGAGTTTTTCAGTTAAAAATTACAACTTTTCGAGCTTTTTTTCAGTGACAAAATCAAATCTTTAAGGAAGACTAGCTAGTTCTTCGCACAGGCTCAAAGCTACATGAAAAAGATCAAAGCATGCACTAATGGAGAACGAGAGAGGCTCGATCGACGTACGAGTTGCAATTTATCAAAGGCTGCAGGACTGACGAAATCACCTGTGGCAGACGCACCGGTAGCGGTAGGCGCTGTTCATGGGGTCGCCAGCGTCCACTGGAACTTGCTCCGCGCTGCACTTGAACCGGCAACCTCTACACTCGTTGTAGGTGCAGATTGGAGCAGTCGAGCCTATCAACTCTCCCTGGTTATTCCACTCGCCATCTCCTGAACGGCAATGATATATATAGAAAATGTGCTCCAGCAATTAAGAAGAAGATAAATAGATGAGTGGGAAATGATCTTACAGTCGAAGCGACTGCGACGTCAGTAACTTGTCCTCCGAAGCCTGTAAGCAAATTGGCAATGTGAGTTCAAAGTTCGATCAGCTAAAGAAACTAGTACTGTCGGACGTTTTGACCTGTAGGGCGACAGAGAGCAGAGATGAGAAGGGTGAAGAGGAGGCAGAAGAAGAGGAAGGAGGTGGTGGGGTTGGTGGAGGACATGGCCATGGCCGGCGGCTTAAAGTCGGAGTGTGGATAGGAAAAAAATGAGAGGTGAAATGGAATACTGTAGAGAATAAAAAGAGGAGGAGGAGAAGAATGTAAGCATGCAGGGGACTGCTTGTCCCACACAGCAAAAGAACGAGGTCCCCGCATCATGCCATTGCCATGTTGCAGTCACAATGAATGACAAAATTGACCATCAATTATTATCGTGCACGCTTGAATGATCTTTTTTGTCCCACGATTTGAATCTTGAAATCTGTTGTCTGTCTCTTGTTCATCATCTTGTCGATTTGCTCCTTGCTTTTGCTCTGAGGTACGTCGCTGGATTTGGGGCTGATTATACATGCATAATAAATACAACAAACATGATGTCGAAACGATCGCATAGCATTCAAATCATCTGTTTAAAGAGGTAAAATTAAATTCACTCTAGATAAGAGGGTAAATCGATTAGGAAGATGATGACTGAAGATTCTCGATCGTAGCGAGCACGGTGGAAGATCTGAAGCCGAAACTAGGAATCATGTATCCGAATCGAAACTGAAATTGAGCAAAATAAAGCAAACAAATTTTCAAAAACTGAAAGGAAAAAAAAAAATCGATCTAAAGTTAACTGACGGCAACGAAACTGTAGATTAAGAACTAAAGATGACTTTTTCATCATTGATCATAGCAGAAATTGGGGGAAAAAGAGGGAAATCCGCAAAATGAAACAATCGAAGCCAAAAAAAAACAAAAAAACTGAATAAATGTCGCCAAACAAGAGCAATCGTTTTTTTTTTTTTTGGGTGGATCAGAATTGGTATAGAAGATTCAGTCACATTGGATCCAAAAACACGGACCAAATGACTTGCATAACATCCCAAATCGCAGAAACTACTACATGAATCGACGGAAATAATCACAGACAAAGTGGCGATCAGAGCTTTTTTTTTTTTTGATAAATCGAAGAGTGGATCTCCGCCATATTGTTGCAGTTCTCTTTCCTTGAGAATTCAATGACGAATCCCCAGCTTTCGATGGAACGAAACGAAAACCCTCGATGATCGGCGAGAGCGCAAGAGATGACACTGAACGAACGAAAGGGAGCAAACCGGGAGAAGAAGGAGATGGCCGGAAACCGACGGGGTTCTGGTCGAGCGGAGAAGAAGGCTGCTTCAGCTCGGGCGAGTTATTTATAGTCCGCCGAGGAATATCCTAAACCGACTTCAAGCTCATTAGAAATTGAAGAGCTTTGAATTAATATTTTATAATATTTTAAATTTAAAGTTCATTTAAATTGGGCAAAGAATACAAGAGACCTTTTTTTATTTAAAAAAAAAAGAAATTAAAATAACACTCCGCATATATATATATTTTTTATTTCAAAAATATTCTTATTCTTTAAAAACAAACTATAACTTCGTCCATCGTGAATTAACTTTGTCATAGTCGATCCAAAACTAATATTAAAAGAGGAGAGTTATATTAAGTTGTCAATCTGTATTAAACTAAGATAAATATTCAATGAATGGATCTATCGAACTATTGTCTTAATGTTAAATTGTTTTTCAAAAGAAACACGTTATAGGATTCGACTGTAACATCTTGACAAAGACCGTTATATCTTCAAAACTCGAGTGTAGTAATAAATATATAAGAGTTCGCATTATAGGGTCCGATTGTAACTTATCGGCAAGGATCGCTACATCTCCATGAGAATTTAGATGCAGTGTTAAATAATCATGAGTTCTCACACTATATATTGGGTAAAAATAAATATTATAGAAAAATTAATAGTCTAATATTTGAAATATAAACATAGAAACCTTCACTGGTAAAACAATGGAAGTTGTAGGTACAATAGAAAAAATAGATAGGCGAGAATGCAAAAATGATAGATAACTCAGATTTTAAGTTATGATATACAGAAAAGAGTAAAATTAGATAGTTCGTTAAAGGATGAAGTTGTAGGAGTAGTTAAAAAGAAAGATAGAATTATAGCTCTCAAAATAGTAGTGGAGAAAGAAACTATGAACATAATTAACGTATATGCGCTTCAAGCATGATTAGATGAAGATACAAAATCAAAGTTTTGGGATGACCTAGATTAAATATTATAAAATATTCCATCAAATGAAATGATTTTAATAGGAGACGATCTAAATGAGCATGTCGGAGTGAAAAATGAATAATATGAGAGGGTTCATGGAGGTTATAGATTTGGAATAAGAAATGAAGAAGGTAATGTAAGAATTACTACACTTATATGAATTGCATGAATTTATAGACTGTAAATAAATATTGTAAAACAAAACTTACAATGTTTTCTTCGATTATTTCAAGCTTCCTCCTTTTGTTAATCTACGGAGAATAAGATCTCTAGATCTTGTGCTCATCGTCTGAAGGATGATCACAGAACCGAACCACCCTTGCGATTCCACAAACCAAATATGACGACTTGGATGTTCTTCTACCTTGACACAAAGTCTCAGCTATCTCTCGACAGTGCTTTTGCAACGCTCTCTTTGATCTCTCTATCTCTCCTCTTCACTTGGACGCCACCTTATATAAAGGTGATTGACATCATCTCTAATGCATTCCACTAAGTGCATTACTTGCACACGTTGCCATAAATGGTAACGTGTGCAAGCAATTGTAAAAAACTATCTAATCTCTCACTCGTCCAAGTTAAGTCGCAAAGGCAAATGATCACAAAGGCCTTAGTCACACATACTACTAGAACAAAGATATATCAATGGTCACATAGACCAATAGAACATATAGTCATAAAAACTAATAGAACATCTAATTTATACTTCGAGAAAATAGTATAGGAGATTTGAGGCCGCTAGAAAGGGGGGGGTGAATAGTGTCGCGCTCGTTCGATAATAGAATTCGTTGCGTTTGTCTCTATAATTTCGTTAGCACAGCGAAAGTAGAAGTAATACGATAATGAAATATGACAAACACAACAAGAACACAAGTATGTAACGTGGTTCGGAACCGCATGGTTCGTACTCCACGGATCGGGCTCTAAAAGCCCTAGCAATGCAACCACGCACTACTAATCACAATAACTCCTTCTCGACGCAAGTCGGAGGTGGAGAAACCTCGTACAAATGATCTTACAACAGCAAGAACGAAATACAAGCAATATACAATGCAAATACGAAAGACAAGTAAAGAAAAGACTTTACAACACTTGTTTTTGATTGCTTGAATGCTTGGTTGCTTGCTTGCACTTGGAGACCTGATTTGCAGCAACAAATCGCCCCAATAGCTCTCAAGAACCGGATCCATTTTTCTCCATCACGAGCTCCTTTTATAGCTTCAACCTGTGCTGGAAAATGTCGATCAGTCGACTGCTATAGACCATCAGTCGACTGATCACACTATTGCTGTGAGACAACGGTGTAATCCACGTTGGAAAAATCCAACGGCTAGGACATCAGTCGACTAATCATGAGCATCAGTCGACTGCTCGTCCCAGTGGTCGAGTGAGACTCCATTCTGTGCCCTAAAATCCGAGCATCAGTCGACTGATCACAAGATCAGTCGACTGCTCGTCCAATCAGTCGACTGCCCATCTATGGCAGTCGACTGCTAGGGCAATTCCCGCAGTCAAACCCTAGTTGACTACGCCAGTCGACTGTCACATGGCACCAGTCGACTGGCACACCTCAAACATGAGATTTTAGCCCAAGTATGGTGCCCCCATACTTGCTAGACCACCCTTAGCCTAGACCTAAGCCTTCTAGCCACCTCCATCAGCCTTACGCCTCTCGGATCCCTCCAAGTCATCCATGACTTGTTTATCCATCGCGCTAGCCTTCAAGTGCTTCCATCGGCTATGTCATGCTAACGGTGTCTACACCGCCAAGGCACATTGGACTTACGCCACCAAGACTCCACTTGGACTTTACATCGCCAAACATTGGACTTATGTTGCCAAGACTCCCGCTTGGACTTTACGCCGTCAATATCAAACCCCTTGGACTTCTCAAATGCCAAGACTCATGCTTGGACTTTTCCAAATGTCAAGTGTCTCACTTGGACTTTCCATGCCAAGTACCCATGACTTGGACTTTCCATAATCACATGGTCAACCTTAGTCAACCATCAAAGTCTCCCTCGAGTCAAACTCGAGTCCAGTTAAACATAACCCGGGTTGATTGTATAAACAATCTCCCCAAAATATCAACAGACATTAATGTCAAATATCAATGTCAACTTACTTTGTCAAACATCAAAACATCTCTTGAGTCAAACTCGAGTCTGGTCAATCGTGACCTGGGCTGATTGTACCAATAATATCCCCCTTTTTGATGTTTGACAAAACAAACCTTGAGTTAGGCCCCTAACTCAAATTCCCTTACCAATTTTCCAAATTGGTAATTTAATGTTCTCCCCCTTTTTGACATACATCAAAAAAGGTTATCTCTCCAAGGAGGTCAATGTCTCATGTCCCAATGAGATCTTACAATCTCCCCCTTGGTCCAAAAATACCTAGGATGCCTACCATCTTCCTAGTAATAAGTTTCATATCACTCAAGAGAGACAATCCTATATGCTCTTCCAATTTTCAAATTGGGTCTATCAAAATCTCATTTTCCTCCTCATGAGGAAAAATATCATTCATCATCCCATGATGAATTCCTCCCCCTAAAGGCTTACTCCCCCTTGACCATTGCATCAACAAAGTCTTTGGGAAGTCCCTAAGCCAATAGAAACTCTAAACCATCAAAGATAAGGTTAGAAATTCAACATTGAACTTTCCAACACTTTAAATTTGATACAAACCCTAAACACCTCTCCAAATCCATATCCAATGGGTTTTCGCCCTTTATAATGCTTCCCAAAGCATATCCTAGGGTTATAAGTGATTAGGGACCTTAACCGTAGCTGAAATCGGGCTAAACCAACCTAGTTTTCCCAAAATCAGCATTGGCGATGACTCGTTAGCTACGATCGTGACTGACACTCACATCGATCACGCCACCAAGGGCGATCGATAATCAAATTTCCGAATTTCAATTATCAGAATCGAATTTCAGAAAATCATAAGTAATTCTACGTATATCGAAAAATCACGAAATTTGATACGTATAATACTTATTACACATACAATCGGTGAAAAATCTTAGAAAAATATTTTAACCATTAAAATAGGAGATTGGTACAAAGTTTAAAAACTGTTAAAACTTTAAAGTTTTTGATCTACTTTGTATCAACTTCTACAATGATGATGGCTATCAAAAAATAGACTTCACCAAGGTTTTCTAAAGTGATTTTAAAACGTTTTTGAAAACCTATTTTGAATCATGATTTATTGGCTAAATATACATAACTTGTATATTAGCTTTCCTCATAATTCTTAGTGATGATTGAAATAAGTTAAAGTTCATCTAGATGCACTACCTATGCACCTTGAACCTAACTTATTATCCTAACATCTCACATGTTATCTAAGATGTAAACACACACATACATGTCAATTTAGATGTGAGATGTAGAGTTAGGATTATTATGACCTCATGCATTTTCTAGGCAACCCTACTTGATTCCCTTATAAATGGGACTCCAAGTCATGTCATTTTTCCTTAAATCAATTTTAATCAAAATAAATGCATGAATGATCATGGCATAAATGATATCAATAATAACGCATGGCCAATGATCATGATGTCATGACATATGATATAATCTAAAAACAAACATGACATCTAAAATAATCCTAAACAATGGCATGACATGTTATATGATAAGATGAAATTTCATGTCATAATATGACAATTTTCCATAAACCAATACAATAATACAAGCACATAATCAGACACAAATGATTTTCATAAACAGAATATTTCATCCAATTTAAGAAAACTTCAGTTTTTACATCCAAAATAGAGATTTGAGACGCTCAATCTCACTACAAAAACTAAAAACAAAAATCCTAACATCCTCTAGCTCTAATCATCTGCAGAAGGTGGAGGTGGAGGAGGCTGCTGGCTCAAGGTCCAGGCTCGCATCATCTCGTACATATCGAGCTGACGCTGCTCAATGCGGCTCTGTGACTCCTCAATCCGAATGTAGCGCTCCTCCATCCGACTGAGATGCTCGCCCATGGAGGATTGCCCCACTATAAGCTCCGGCCGGAGAGTCGATCGCTGGCGGTAGTCTGGAATCGGCCTCTAGCCGCCCAAACCGATCCAAGGACTTCTTTGTTGATGCATCTGCTGGCATCTGGTCCTCCTCATCAGCAGCATCTGGATCCTCATATTCCTCTGCAGCCTCTCTAGGCACTAGAGGTGGCTCCCCACGTGCCCTGGGCGGAGGTCGAGGTGCCAGCTCCATCTGCCCATGTCCCATCCGCAGCTTCGCCAATGAGAAGTTACGAACTGATATACAGTCGTAAACTTCAGATAGCACCCTCAGCGATCCCCTGTTAATGTTAATGCCTAAAGACTCTAACCATGCAGTGATGATATGACCAAAAGGCATATGCACTTTCCCTTGTACAAGGGATATGAAATGTACAATGCAATGAAACATGTTTAATGCAATGTTTATATCTAATCTATGACGCATGACGTACAGGAGAAAGAGATGGGGAGGTCGAATCTTGGCCAGACCCCGAGTCACAATCGGGAGAAGGCACCCAACAATGACTTTGTAGAGTACATTGTTGGGCGCAGATAGCTCATTGATGGGAAATAAGTTCTGAGCTGGCGGGCGAGGGTGGCGAAATACATGCTCATGCATGGAGTCCAAGGAGATATGATCAAAGGGCTTAGGTAGAGGGGCATCGAAAGTAGGATAAAATATGAAAGTATCAGCCGATGGCTTACACTCAAGAAACTCCTGCAATATCGCAGGAGTGAACTCTAAGTCGCGTTTTGCAACGCGGGTAGTGTAGGTAGGACCATCGTCTACCTTCTTTAAGTTTTGATAGAACTCCTTAAGGAGATCATCATTTATGGCATGAGTGCATAATACTATCTTCATGAGATGATAATATGATAAAATTTCTATGACGTCACCGTAGTAACGAGTAAAGAAATCCCTATCAATGTACCTAACCAACATGGTTTGGTACAACCATGATTCAACCTCAGTCGGGTCATTTCTACGGGATCGCCTATATGAATGCAATGCAGTGACATGAAATGTAAAGACACACATGCACGATTAGATCATAATGAGTTATAATGAAAAAATTAGGGTTTTAGAGGAGTAAAAAGTTATACTTTGGCGCCATTGAGGATGATGAGGAGAGGGTACTCAGACACCGCTGAAGAGAGCGCCGGAGAGTTCGCCGGAGCAGTGGTTTCGTCGGAACCCTAATCGAAGAAGAAAACATCGTCGGAGATGAGTAGATTAGGGTTGTGAGATGCTAAAAACGTGAGTTGAGAAGTTTGGCTGTCAAACCTAGGGCTTAGGTGGCCGGCGCGGTCAGAAGAGCTGGTCGGAGAAGGAGGCGACGATCGGAGAGGAGGAAGAAGGCGAGAGATCGAGTCGTGAAGACGCCGAACCCTAGCGGTTCGGCGTTATAAAATCGCGACTCCAGTCGACTGATTGTGGCTTATGAGCGGTTTTACCGAACCGACAATGATCATACGGCCGCTCGGCCTCGGCCGAGCATTCTCAGATCGCTATAGTAACATCGATCGGTGATGTTGGTCATCGATCGGCCGATCGATGCGATCATCACTCGGCGCTCAGCGACCATTCGGTGATGATCCTCTCGCTCGATGAGCGGTACCATCATCGGTGATGTACAAACAATCGAGTCCTGAAAACAACACTCGACTGCTGGACGCATCGTATAGTGCTACAGTAGTAACAGTCGACTGATCTATGATTTTCAGTTCTGAAATTGAGTGAATTTCGATTTCTTCACTCAATTTGTTTCATTTTACCATGTTTACTCTTGTATGTCGAATATATTAATGTTATGCTTATATTCATGCATTGGTTAATATATTTTGGTATTTTATTTCATTTTAACAATCATTAGCATCCAATGATTTTAAAAACCTAACATCTCACCCTTTCTAAGTGTGAAAATACACAATCAAGATGAATGACTTGTTTTGTGAGATGCAATATACCATAAACATTCCTTCCATGCAAACATATGGTAAAACACATGAAGCATGGTAAATGTAAGACATCAAGGTGTGTGACACTTAAGTATCACTCTTGATGTGACTTATAAACTTTAATCACTTCTCTTGATACATTAATTTCTAAAGTGTGTCAAAATCCTAAAATGGAACACCATAACCTCTAAATCTAGATTGTGCCAATTTTATTGACTTTTCATGATTCCAAACATATATGACACATCCTAAAACCTTTTAGGATATAAGATCAAACCTATTTTCAAGGTATCCATAACCTTAAAAATAACTTAAAATGTCAACTTTGCTATGGTTGAGTTAACTACCCATCCAATCAAAATTGACACATCCTAACCCATTTAACGTGAATCAATTATGCTCTTTGGAACCCAAAATCTATTTGAGCTCATTGGATTAATTAGGTATTCCTTAGGGATAATCTCCCTAGATACCTTCCTAATGACCCTTCTAGGCTTATTAGCCTTGGTCATTATGGTATTGTCATGGTTAGTCTTAGGGATTGCCTCCCTAATAACCTTCTTAATGGCTTCCTTAGGTTTCTTAGAAACTCTAGCCACTAAGCACACACTATGGTTGGCCTTAGGAATAATTTCCCTAGAGACCTTGGTTTTCTTAGATCTAGGTTTAGTTCCATAATCAAATGGAACATTATGATAAGTAGGAATTACTTTCTTAGACGTAGGTTTGTGACCCAAACCTTGTCTCCTAGATGATTCTTGCCTCTTACACCCTTTTTGTTGACTTTTAGATCCTAGAGTTTGACACTTTGACCCTTTAAATTGATTTTGCATATTTGCAAGAGTCTTTTCCAATTTCTCAAGCCTTGACCTCAAGGCTTGATTTTCTAACTCTAATTGCCCAAATAATTTTTGATTAGGTTTTTGGGCATTACCATTCACTTTAGGCATATGTCTACCCTTATTGGGATTGATGCCTAAATGGTTTTCGATTTTCTTAATTGTTTTCTTAGGAAGAACATTTCTAGGGACATTAGTCCCAAATTTCTCCTTCTTTGAAATAGACCTAAAGTTATCATTTCTAGATTTCTCCTTAGTCCTAAAACCAACATGTTTAGCTTCTAGACAACCATAATTATTATTTCTAGCATGCTTTGATTCATGAGTAATAGCAAAATTATTTGAATTAATTCTAGCATGCTTTTGCTTAGAATTTAAAGAATGAGCATTATGAAAATATACCTTAGGGTTAGTCTTAGAGACTCCCCCTACTTGTGAAGCTCCCTCCTTTTTTCTAGGACATTGGCTCCTATAGTGTCCCGGTTGTCGGCATTTGAAGCACACCATGTGCTCCTTGCTCTTCTTGGTGAGGACACTGGCATCCTGGACTTTTTCATTGACTTTTGGTGCCGGAGGAGCTTTTTTAACCCTTTTTGGACACTTACTCTTGTAGTGTCCGGATTCCCTACACTCAAAGCATATTATATGAATTTTGTTATTAATTGACATGCTTGAGTTACCTATGGTGGCGATGAGGTTCTCTTGAGCTTGCTCTTCTTCTCTACCGGATGTAGATAATTCTTCTTGAGATTGCTCCGGTGTAGATGCTCTAATCTCCTCCCCCTCAATCCTAGAGGTGGAGGTCTCCTCTTCTTCCACCAATCCGGAAGTTGATTCCTTCTCAACTTCCGAGTCCTCACTCGCTTGTGAAGATGACGATGATTCTTCCTCGGCTTCTTCCTCTTCTTGAGCCGATGAAGATTCTTCTTCTTCTACTTATGCCAAGTGAGGCTTCTCATGGAACTTGGCCAATTTGTCCCATAGCTCCTCGGCGTCTTGAAATTCACCTAAACTAGACAAAATGTCATTAGGTATCAAATCTTCTAAAAGTTTTGTTACCTTGACTTCGGTCTTGAACTTGAGATGTTGCTCTTGTGTCCACTTCTTCAATTTCAAGACATTTCCGTTCTTATCCCGAGGAGGTTCAAAGCCTTCTACGAGGATGAACCAATCCTCTATATCCATCATCAAGAATATCTCCATTCTTGTTCTCCACGCCGAAAAGTCTTCTCGATCATATGGCGGTGGAGTGTTGATGTCCCATCCAAGCTTGTCTTGAAATTCCATCTTCCCTCTAGCTTCTTTAGCTCCCGGCGGTTAATCCGTAGAAGAGCCCCGGGCTCTGATACCAATTGTAAGAGATTTGAGGCCGCTAGAGGGGAGGTGAATAGCGTCGTGCTCGTTCGATAATGGAATTCGTTGCGTTTGTCTCTACAATTTCGTTAGCACAGCGGAAATAGAAGTAATACGATAATGAAATATGACAAACACAACAAGAACACAAGTATGTAACGTGGTTCGGAACCGCACGGTTCCTACTCCACGGATCGAGCTCTAAAAGCCCTAGCAATGCAACCACGCACTGCTAATCACAATAACTCCTTCTCGACACAAGTCGGAGGTGGAGAAACCTCGTACAAACGATCTTACAACAGCAAAAACAAAATACAAGCAATATACAATGCAAATACGAAAGACAAGTAAAGAAAAGACTTTACAACACTTGTTTTTGATTGCTTGAATGCTTGCTTGCTTGCTTGCACTTGGAGACCTGATTTGCAGCAACAAATCGTCCCAATAGCCCTCAAGAACCGGATATATTTTTCTCCATCACGAGCTCCTTTTATAGCTTCAACCTGTGCTGGAAAATGTCGATCAGTCGACTGCTCGGGACCATCAGTCGACTGATCACATTGTTGTTGTGAGACAACGGTGTAATCCATGCTGAAAAAATCCAATGGCTAGGATATCAGTCGACTGATCATGAGCATCAGTCGACTGTTCAAGCCATCACTCGACTGCTCGTCCCAGCGGTCGAGTGAGACTCCATTCTGTTCCCTAAAATCCAATCATCAGTCGACTGATCACAAGATCAGTCGACTGCTCATACAATCAGTCGATTGCCCATCTATGGCAGTTGATTGCTAGGGCAATTTCCGCAGTCAAACCCTAGTTGACTATGTCTGTCAACTGCCACATGGCACCAGTCGACTGACACACCTCAAACATGAGATTTTAGCCTAAGTATAGTGCCCATATACTTGCTAAACCACCCTTAGCCTAGACCTAAGCCTTCTATCCACCTCCATCAGCCTTACGCCTCTCGGATCCCTCCAAGTCATCCATGATTTGTTCATCCATCGCGCTAGCCTTCAAGTGCTTCCATCGGCTATGTCATGATAACAGTGTCTACACCGCCAAAGCACATTGGACATACGCCGCCAAGACTCCGCTTGGACTTTACGTCGTCAAACATTGGACTTATGCTGCCAAGACTCCCGCTTGGACTTTACGCCGCCAATATCAAACCCCTTGGACTTCTCAAATGCCAAGACTCGTGCTTGGACTTTCCCAAATGTCAAGTGTCCCACTTGGACTTTCCATGTCAAGTACCCATGACTTGGACTTTCCATAATCACATGGTCAATCTTAGTCAACCATCAAAGTCTCCCTCGAGTCCAGTTAAACATAACCCGGGTTGATTGTATAAACAATCTCTCCAAAACATCAACAGACATTAATGTCAAACACCAATGTCAACTTACTTTGTCAAATATCAAAACATCTCTCGAGTCAAACTCGAGTCTGGTCAATCGTGACCTGGGCCGATTGTACCAACAAATAGTTTGTTTGACAACAAACACACTGAGTATTTTATGCTAAGAAAGTTATTACACCTTACATAGCAGCTTACTGAGCGATCATTGCTATGAAAGTTATTATACCTTACTTAGTCGCTCCCTAAATGGTACATAACCATTCTTTCAATGACACATAGTCATTCTCCAGGTGACACATAGTCGTTCTCCAGATGGTACAAAATTATTCTCCTAGTAGTATACAATCATTCTCTTGGATATATCCATATCTTGCTATTTATCCAGATTAAAATATTTAAATCATTATGAACATCTCTAATCCTTCATAATAAACATCATGTCAAGAGCATGTTTCGTATCTTCAATATTCACAATTTATTTCTGTACACAATAAAAATGGGTCAACTAGTGAATAAATTTTAAAAGATGTAAATCTATTTAATCTTCTTTTTTTAGTTTGAATTCATTCATTTTAATCAGTCTCTTTCCTAGTCATATTCCATAGACCGAATCATCCATAGTCAATAGGTTTACATATTAAAGTAGCTGACCCTGATTAAAACTTCAAGTAAACAACTAAATAGTCACTCAGGGTAAATATTGAGATTAATATATAATCTCAAAGAGCTCACATAGTAAAGAAGCAGAGGTTCATTCTCCTACTATCTTTATTATCATCATAATACATGTGGTATGAATCACATATTACGATATTATTCTCTTTACCAAAGAGCACATATTTTCCTCAAATCAACATCGTACAAATTTCAATCTAGACATTCTCAATACCTATTTCATAATTTAACACAAAAATTCTAATCTAGCTTAAAAAAATATATAGTAAATGGCGGGTTCATTTACTTCGATCATTGATCTACAAATTATTTTATCTTGATACAAATATCAAAGTGACCCCAACTTACAAGTATGTCCATATATACATATAAGCAATGATCTTACCTCTATTCGTACTTAACAAATAGAAATGATTATCCATGTGAGATGACCAATCACTACTTGCCAACATGCTCATCGAGATTTTATTATCAGAATGTAACATTTCACATATACTGAATAGATTATGACATTTCATACAATCATATTACAACATCTGATTGTCAATTATAATATTATTACATTCTTCGAAATCCTATAAACTTTAAATGCTCATAAAATGACTCTCTAGTCATTGTTTAATAAAAGGATCTACAAGTGTAGGGATATACTCACCTTCTTCTTAGAAATAATATCCCTCACAAAGTTATACTTTGTAGTTATATGTTTGCCCTTGCTATGATATTTGAGATCCTTGAAAAAAGCTATTGCAACTTGATTGTCACAATAGACAGTAATCGGACTTCACTATCCTCAACAATCTTCAGATGCTTTAGAAACTTTCTTAACTAGACTACTTGCATAACTGCTGAACATGTCACATATTCAGTTTCCATTGTCGACAAGCCTACACAAATCTATTCCTTGTTGTTCCAAGAGATGATGCCACCATTCAACAAGAACGCTAGCATGATGTGGATTTTCTATCATTCAGGTCCCCTGCCTCTTCAGGCTCATATCTGATCTTTGAAAACAGAGACAATAATCTATTGTCGATTTTAGATATCTGAATATTCTCTTCACCGTCTTTCAGTGTATCGATCCTGGGTTTGACTGGAACCGACTGATTAAGCCAACAACATAGTTGATATTGAGACGAATACACAATATAGTGTACATCAAACTACCAATAGCACTAACATATGATTTTTTTTAATTCATCTCGGTTATTTCCTCAGGAGTCTTGGGATTCATACTCTTGCTCAGAACAATATCTTTCACAATAAGTGTTTGTTCATTGTTGCAATTAGACATGCTGAAATATCATAACATCTTATTTATATAAGACTCTTGAGATAAACCCAAAAGTCTCTTAGATGGAGCTCTCATGATCTTGATGTATTCAACTTCTCCTATATCTATTATGTCAAACTATGATGAAAGTCACTCTTTGACTTCTAACATCAACTCTATGTCATTTTCTGCTATCAGCAAATCATCAACATTAATGAAAGCCACTCTTTGACTTCTAACACCAATTCTATGTCATTTCCTATATCTATTATGTCAAACTGTGATGAAAGTCACTCTTTCATTTTTTTTTCTTCTTTAGGAAAACACAATGATCCTCATTGATCATTTCGAAACCATAAGATAAAATGACTTCGTTAAATCTTATGTTTCATTGTCTTGACTCTTGCTTTAACTCATATATAGATTTTTTAAGTCTACATACTTTTCTTCTTGGTCTTCTATAATGAAACCTTCTGGCTAAACTATATAGATTTCCTCGTCAAGATCACCATTAAGGAAAGTGATTTTTACATTCATCTGATGTAATTCCAAGTTATAATGTGTCACATAAGCCAAAATAACTCGGATTGATACAAACTTCATTATAGGAGAAAATAATTTTTCATAGTCAATACTCTCTATTGAGTAAATCCTTTTACAACCAAACGAGTTTTGTATCACTTAATCGATCTATCTTATTTCCTCTTTATTTTGAGAATCCTCTTATTCCCAATAGTCCTTTGGCCAAGAGGAAGATCAACTAAATACCAAACATTATTTATTTTCATAGACTTCATCTCTTCTATAATTGTAGCTTTCTACTTTTCTCTAACTCTACATCTCATAGCTTTCTCAACAGATTGAGGTTCATCATCATCAATAGGGAGTGTTATCATTGCCTCATTCTCAATATCAAATCTCTTCTTAAATTTGATCTTATGAACACTTCTTCGTAAGTTGGGTTACTGAGTAGTCAACTTATAACTAGGCAAATTACTCTCACTCGGTTGAGTAAGTTCATGCATCCCTTTTGACACCTCTTTAGTTGATGATATATCATCCTTCTTAAATAAAGGAATTGTCTTATCAACATCACTTCTAGCTGGGAACTCGATTTCAAGAAAAGTGACATCTCTTGACTCTATTTTGGAAATGGTTTCATCTAGTTGCTCACCTATGAAAATGTAACCTTTGGAGGTATCAAAATATCTTATAAAGATATATTTTTTATCTCTAGATCCTAGTTTTCCATACTTGTGAGAATTCTCATGAATGTAGGAAGCTGACCCTCAGGGTCTCAAATTGCTCAAATCTAGTTTTCTGCTTGTCCAACGTTCATATAAGGTAGATGAAACTAATTTTGAAGGTAATTTGTTAAGTATATAAGTCGTTGTTAATAACACATCTCCCCAATAGGAGATTGTCAAATTAGCCTGCGCCATCATAGACCTAACCATTTCAAAAAAAAATCCTATTTCTTCTTTCAGCAACTCCATTTTACTATGGAGTTCCTGGGATTGTTAGGTGTTTAATAATCCTCTTATTATTACATATTGTCTTGAATATATCAGACAAATATTTCCCTCCACAGTCAGTGCGTAATGTCTTAACCTTACGTATCGTTTGATTCTCAACTTCATTCATATAATGAATGAAGTAATTCAATGCTTCAGATTTATGAGAAATCAAATGCACATGACCAAAACAAAAGAAATCATCAATAAATATAATAAAATAGGAAGCTCCATGTCTAGCCTTCACATTCATTGGATCACAAATATCCGAATGAATTAATTGCAATGGTAACTCTGCCCTAATAGTCTTATTAAATGGTTTCCTAGTTGCCTTTCCTGTAAGACAATGTTCATATATGGATAAGTTAATCTTAGGCCAAGTGTTCAACATACCCTCTCTAGTTAATCAATTTATACATTCTTGTCCTATGTGTCCTGATCTAGCAAGTCAAAACTCATCAGTTATATCTGCATCACTAATTAGAGCAACATTTGAAAAACAACCATCAATACCATAATTAGCATCATGTTTCACATCTAAAACCATAAAATCATTCATTAAAAAATCATAACTAATTGACACAGAGTCAATTTTTTGTTTAACACATCAGCTGTAAAAATTAATACAGTACCCTAGATCAAAAAGACACGTAACCGAAATAAGATTCCGTCGAATTTCAGGAACATATAAGACATCATGTAGAAACAAAACACTGCCACTACGGAGGTTGGGTTTGCAAGTGTTAACTCCTTTTACTTCAACTCTCGCATTGTTTTCTATATAGATCCATTTATTTTCAACTGGTACCCGATAGTACTCCACAAATGTAATTCGCTCTCGAGCTATATGGTTGGTTGCTCTTAGATCTATAATCCACAAATGATAAAAATCAACCAACAACATTGAACTAGCAACAAAATGCTCAGGAAAAGAAGACAAACTCAAAATTACCTTTTTCGGCTCAGTACACTCCTGAGCGAAGTGGCTCATCTTACCACAGTTAAAGGAAGTCATCTTGCTTTTAGGTTTCTTCCCATTCTTCTTTCCCTTCTTCTTGATTGGGTCTTTCCCAACAGCTTCCTTCTTCTTTCCCTTTCCCTTCTTAAACCTTTTTTTTTTATCAAGATGATCCAGCAAAACCAACAACCACATAGGCTAGTCCAGAAATCCTCACGGATTCCACTCTCACTGCCTCTAGTTCCACATGACATGAGACATCACTGGAAGTCTTGATACTCTCATTATAAGTTAAGATATGCTTCATTGTCTCCCAAGAATCTAGAAGGGAACGAATAATTATCTAAATCTGTTGTTCATCGATCAACTCATGACCAGTAGTTTTAAGCTCCCGAATTATGTTTGACATCTCCCTGCGGTGTTGAACCATAGTGATAGTCGAGCGCTTCTTATAGCCGTCGAACCTTGTCGTCAGCTGTCAAAGCTTACTCAAACTAACCCCACTGTATTTATCCTTAAGGGCTACCCAGACTGCATAAGTCGTAGGATATTGCTCATACTAAAAACTAGGTCATATATCATTAAACTTATCGATATGCCCTTAGCAGTAGAGCCATTTTTTCATGCCTTATACGCATTAAGGTCTCGTCTATTTTGTGTTGTGGGACCCTCAATAGATTCTACTATAATCTGGTATACAACCTCTAGAACTTCCTATTCCTCGAGAACATATTAAATCTTGAGGTGTCATATTTTGTAGTTATCCTCATTTGACTTTTCGTCTTTATTCAATTCAGCTATGATATTTTTTGTTGCCATAACCTACTATAAATAAACAAATTATTCAGTATTTAGTGCATATCTTATGTATATAATTTCTGATTGACTCAATATAAATCTGAATTGGTTTATAAAATCAAGTGATAACTACATTTTCACTCATCATCGCTATGTGTCAATTTGACTTATATTGATCTATTATATTACATACATACATCTAATGAACTTAATCATTATACAATCATGATATTTAGCATTAAATGAACTGATCATTTATAATTATACTCATAATGAACTAATCAAAGAGTATATTGCAATAAGCAAATATCATATATCAAGTAGAGTAAACATCATAAAATGAACATATCATTAACATAAATATGTTGTACATTGTTAACACATAACAAACTCTACTAAGAATGCTACACATAATATTCTTACTACACATAACCAAAACAACTCTAATAAATTAGATAGACAATTATTACTCCCACTAGGACAAATACTAGCACAGTAGTAATCCAAACATATTCTATCTTTTTAGGTTTAACTAGGACACTCTCGGCTAGGACACTCTTAGGTTGTACATGATACCAAGCCACAAATTTTATAAAGAATCCATAGAAAATTTCTCTTCAGGTTCTTCTGGATCCTCTTCATACTCTGCATAGTGAAGCAACTCTATATACAACCGTGTATATGTGATGCGTCCCTCGTAGCACCCCCATATCTGATGTGCAACATCACTTAGGTTTTCTGACAATGAACGAACCAATGCCCAAATCGTATAGTTATCTAGAATCGAAAATTCTTGTATCTTGAGTCTCCAAAATAACCGATCAAGCCTCTCTATGTGTCCACCGACTCTATAAGCAAAGTTGTACTCTATACCCTAGATAGATTCCCTCAGCTTGTTTCACAACAAATCGCGATGAGTCATTATGGTTATCATCCGTGCCATATAAAAAATTAAAATTAATCAAGTCAGTATTAAACTGACTAACCAGTACAAAATCGGCTTAATTCAATTTATACAAGCATAGAACCAATACAATTAATCAAGAAACACTAATCTTCTTGATTTTTAGGAGCTGTAGTTGATTGATCCAATGACCTATTGATTGACACTTCTATCAATCGACTGTCATCTCAGTCTAGTTGACTACTACCATGAAGACTCAACTTGGTAGTGATCTGTGAGAAGTCGAACACCACACAATTCTCTCTGAGCACCCCAAGCACCCAAGAACCATACATGCATAGTATTCTGTCTTCTCAACGTCCCTAGCCACCAACCCTAGTTAACTAAGCTTATCCTAAGTTGTTTTATGTCGAGTACAAATTGTTCTCACAACAACTCGACATTTCTAGTTATGAGATTAGTTGGTCATTGTCAGTTTTAGCAAGTAAGCTAATGTCGACTTTGTTACTCAAACTCAAGCATAGCACTGATGTTTCAAGCACCACTACATGGGATCTCGATCACCTCATGTTACTTCCGAGTATTTAGCATTGTACTCACTCATCCAAGTACCGAGCCTATCTCTCCTCAGCCAAGTACCATACATCATGCTCACTCATCCTGAGTACATAGCACACACCCCTAGCACCAAGCATATAGCCTGAGCACCTTGTGCTCCGTACGAGCTCCTTGTGCTCTTTCCAAGCACCCAGTGCTCTAGCCGAGCACCTAGTGTGTTTTCCCGTGCTTCATGCATTTCTTACCCACCAAAATTCGATTTGTCACCCTAGCACACAGCCTGAGCACTGCTGTCGAGCTCCACAAGCTCTGTTGCCCGAGTGTTGCATGCCAAGCACCAAGTGCACTGTGCCCAAGCACTGTGCCTTTCTAAACCGAGTCAAGTATCAAGCTCCTTTGCCAAGCACCTATGCTTGGTGCCCAAGCACCATGTGCTCGAGCGACTGCTAGGCCCCCGAGCACCCCATGAGCTTGGGTAGGTGCTCGGCATCCGAGCACTCGAAGGGTCTCCAAGCACCTTGTGCCTAACTTCCACGGTCTAAAGCACTTCATGCTCGGGCATCAGGCATCCAACGCAGTGTCGAGCACCTCGTGCTCGGACGCTACACGTCTAAGCACCTAGTGCTCGGGCATTGCATCCACAATAATTTTCCCACTCGGGAACTGCTCGATCGACGATTTCCTACTCAGGAACTCCGTGACTGTTAGTTTCCCACTCGGGGAAAAGCCGAGTGCTTCACACTCCTTTGTCCCAAGCATGTGAAGTGCTCGAACAATACTTTTCCATTCGGGATTCACTCGACAATTCACTGTTCATCATCTTCTTCGATGAACAAGCAAATTTTAAAGTCTCTACAATTAAATTCATACAAAACAGATGCAAACCTACATTTGCTCTGATACCAATGTAGGAATTACTGCATTTATATGAATTGCTTGAATTTACAGACTATAAACAAATACTGTAAAATAAAACTTTTAGCGATTTCATCAATTTCTTCAAGCTTCCTCCTTTTGTTAATCTACAGAGAATAAAAATCTCTCGATCTTATGCTCGTCGTTTGAAGGATGATTACAGAACTGAACTACCCTTATGATTCTACAAACCAAATCCCAACGACATGGATATTCTTCTATCTTGATACAAAATCTCAACTATCTCTCGGCAGTGCTTCCACAATGCTCTCTTTGATCTCTCTCTCTCTCTCTCTCTCTCTCTTCTCTTCACTTGGATGCCATCTTATATAAAGGTGATTGGCATCATCTCTAATGCACTCCACTAAGTGCATTACTTGCACACGTTGCCATAAATGGCAACGTGTGCAAGGAATTGTAAAAAACTGCCTACAAATAAAATTATATTGGATCTTGTGATAGCATATGACCTTGTACTAACTAATATATTTTTTTTTTTAAAAAAAGAGCATTTGATCACGTTTAGGAAGAGACATAAAAAAGATTTGTAAAGATTATAAGATCATCCCTAAAGAAAGCTTAACTACCCAATATAGTTTAGTAGTATTTGATATACGCCTTAAGCATAGTATTAATAGAAGAAAAATATACACAACTCCTAAATTAAATGGTAGAAGTTAAAGAATGGGAAACAGAATATATTTAAAGAGAATATAGAGAAGTACAAGTATTAGGTGAAATATACGATAACTCTAATAGAGTGTGGGATAAGATGATATCAAATTTGAAAATAGTAGTCAAGAGTATACTCGGTAATTCAAAAGGGCATTCATCACCAAGTAAGGAATCTTGATGATGGAATTAGAAAGTATAGGAGAAAGTAAAGGAAAAATGAATAGCCTATAAAGAATTATATATTTGTAAGAACAAGAAAAACTTAAAAAAAATATCTAATAGTCAAGAAAGAGACTAAGAAAGCAACGAATGAAGCTAAAAATGAAACTTTTGAAAGGTTATATCGAAAATTAAATTCAAAAGAAGAGAAAAGAGATATTTACAGAATAGTTAAAGTGTGAGAGAGGAAAATAAAAGATCATATCTGAATAAAATGTATTAAAGATGAATGCAATGTAATATTAGTAAATGATGGAGAAATAAAAGAGTATGGAAGAGGTATTTTTTATATTTTTTTAATGAAGATTTAAGTGACCAACTTAATTTAGGTAATTTAAGTAAGTCAAATTAGTATAGAAATTTAAATTTTTATTGTAGAATTTAAATTTCCGAAGTTGAATAAGTTTTAAATAGGATGCAAAATAAAAAAGTCATTAGACCAGATGATTTTCCAATAGAGATATATAAGTGTATAGGGAAACAAGGTATTGAATGACTTATAAAATTATTTAACATGATATTGAAAAAAAAAATATCTGATCAATGGAGGGTAATTAAATACTCTAATTCTAATTCCCTTATATAAGAATAAGGGGATGTACGAACTTGTACAAACTATAGGGGTAATAAACTAATGAGTCATTCCATGAAATTTTGGGAAAGAATAATAGAAAAAAAATAAGAAAGGAGACCATGATTTTCAAAAATCAATTTGAATTTATGTCTGGAATATTGACAATAGAAGTTATAGATCTTCTCAGACAATTAGTTGAAAAATATCGAGAGCAAAAGCAATCTATATACATGGTATTTATTGATTTGGAAAAAACTTATAATAAAGTCCTAAGAGAAATTATATAGAGAATTCTAAAAAAGAGTGGTGTTAGCATAATATGTATTGAACTAATTAAGGATATGTATGAGGAAGTAATGATCAGAGTAAAGACTTTAAGTGGATTAATCGAAGCATTTCCAATAAAAATAGAGTTACATCAAGGATCAACTTTAAATCCCTAGATTTTTATATTAATCATGGACAAACTCACTGGACACATTCAAGATACAATATTGTGGTGCGTGTTATTTGTAGATAATATTATTTTGGTAAATAAGACACGTGAAGGAGTGAATGGTAAACTAGAATCTTGGAAATAAATACTAGAAGTGAAAGATTTTAGATTTAGTAGAGTAAAGACATAATATATGGAATTTAAGTTTAGCAATATTAGACGAAATGAAACAAGTGTTAAGATATAAGATTGTGAGTAATTTGGAACTGAGAGCTTTAAATATTTAAAATTATTTTTGCAAGACAATGGAGGGATTGAAAGAGATGGTTTACATAGAATACAAGCATGATGGTTAAAATATAGGAGAATATCGGATGTTTTATGTGATCATAAAGTATCTCTAAAATTAAAGGAAAGTTTTATAAAATGATGATTAGACCTACTATGTTATATAACGTTGAATGTTGAACTACGACTCGAGCACGTGAGCAAAAGATAAGAGATGCAGAGATGAGAATGCTAAAGTGGATGTGTCAACATACAAGAATGGACATAATAAGAAATGAGAGTATTAGAGAGAATGTCGGAGTTGCATCTATTGAGGAAAAAATCCAAGAGACATGTTGAAGGTGGTACAGATATGTACTTTAATGACTAATAAATGATTCGGTTAGGCGATGTGAAATGATGATAAATACATACATCAAACGAGGAAGAAGAAGGTCAAAAAAATTTAGTTAGCAATAATAAGATAAAATAAAATTTATTTAAGTATAGAATGATATAGTAAGAGATATAATCCAATGACATAAAAGAATTCATATAGTCATCCCCGCTTAGTGTGATAAATCTTAGTTGCTATTGTTGTTTAAAAATAAACTATTATAATATTTTTCTAAATTAATTTTTAAAAATAGACATTTGAATTCTGAATAGTTTACATGTTTTCCAAATAGACATATAAAATTATTTTATATTTATCATATGTAAAAGTTAATATTTATTGAAAATTCTAAGTACTTTGATAGTATCAAATTGAACTGCATAAATGATTATGTGCAACAGAATTAAAATTATATATTTCAAATACTAAATAATCCGTGATTAAATCAAAATAAAGTTTTTTTTATTGGGAAATCACAGATATGACTGAGAAGCGTTAAGAATGCGATCATCTTATCCAAAATGACCCTGCGTTAGACTTTAAGTCGAAGGTATTACGTATAACAAGACTTCATCTGATTAAGTGCCATTAGAAAACTCAAATCAATATCATTAGATGATCCTACGAGCAAGGGTTAATCTCTAGAGGTCGTAAGTTTTTCAGAGTATTTATTCTTCTACCACGTTAGTCTTGGATTGGACAATATGCTCCTCATGATTTATCTTCTTCGTATTGACTGTGAAACCGACTGGCGAAGGCATCGAAGGCGAGCGAATCATCTTTTGCACCAATTAGATGAGAGAATTGAATCCTGAATAATAATATACTCTTTTTTTTATTGGCACTAAGATATCCGAATCTTCGGTCTAACTAATCCCTGAGAATGATCGACCATGTTTTACGGACCTTCGAGATGTCTTGTCAGCAACTGAGTCGGGTAAGGTCAGAGTTAAAGTGGCCTCCATCGACTACCAAGAGTAAATCAGAGAAGCGCTCGTAGCTTTTTCACAGTTCAGTCTGGACTTGACAGTCGCGCCATCCCTGATGACAACCAATGTCGAAGTCGTACTCCGTCCACGGACAAACTCTTGAGCTTTAGAGCTGTCTAAATGGATTTTGCTTAAATTCGTCACCGAACAATGTCGCAGCAGAGGATTGAACTGTGCTCTTCTGTGAAATGCCTCTATTTTTGCTGCTACACCGTGCCCCGAGGGCAAATAATAATATACTCTGCTTCTATATAAATAGGTATTTTGATTTATCGAACCTTGCTCGCATTTATATGGGCTCATGGTTGACATCTTGTAGCAGCAAAAGGCAATTACATTCGTCCAAGTATTCTTCATCATCGATCCCTCGGTGATGATGAAGAGAGATAAATCATGAAAAACTATACCCCTTGATCCGTTGGCTAGAAATAACAGAGGTTTTGAATCTGAATGAAAATTTTAAATTCCATATCAAAATTCAGCTCTGTCCATTTATAAACTTTTGAATCCGAATGAAAATTTGAAATTTTATATCAAAATTCAGCTTCTATCTATTTATAATAATATCTACGCTGCTCTAACTACTAACTATAACTACTAACTAATGGACTGTCCCGAACGAACTTCATCGTTGACATCTCCGAGAACTAGCAAGACGTTTGCGTTGACAAATATATATTACAAATATGGAATCCATAACTTCGACGGGGAATATTAATTGGTTCTTAGAGTGTTGATTTTGACACTGAACAACTCGAACACTCTAACTCTTAATAAAATCATAAATCTAATATTTGTTGGTGAATAAATGGTATTCGAGGAATCAAAGATATGATCGAAGAATTTTTAATGATAGTAACTTTCATTGGATTGAACCGAATCGATCATTTGAGAATTAATCGAACAAAAAATCTAAATACCCAATGCTAGTAAAAAAAGAAAAGAAAAAAAAGAATATGCAGCCAAAAACATGTTTGTCAATGGACACGGAAGATAGGCGATGACATGGATGAAAGTTCTAAGAGATTTAATACCAAAATTGAAACTTCTAAGTACAGCGTACAAACGAAGAATCAATAAACTATTTGAATAATTGAACGATAATAAAAAAAAAACAAAGAACATTTTATTCATAAAAATAAGAAAGAAAAGAACATAGTAGGTTCGATTCATCTTCTTCCCTTACTTTCCTAAAACCATTTCCTTTTTACAAATAAAATCATGATCGACTATCACACGAGATAACGTGAATATTTTTTTTTCTGTACACAAATTTTCCAATCCACTCAATACCACTCCATGATGGTGCACATCAAGATCACACAAAGTTAACTGATACAACACATGTACAATCTTAAACCAAATTTGCGCGGGAGATGATGATCCAATTAGACTTCACTTCTTTCTCGGAGCAGTGTGCTTCGGGTTTCAAAAATCATGAGCAACATCCACCTGATTGGGCGGGTTGTCCCTGTTTCTGTTTCAGAATATTCCTTTTAACTGGTGCAGATCCTTCTTCCAGCAGTTCAGGAACTCCAAGAATCTAAAATAGTAATGATATTATCACTTTGTAGTGTGCAATCAGCTTCGCCATTTTTGCTATCGACCAATTCCAGATTACAGCAGTTTCCGAATAATTCAATCGTTTGGTTATTGAGGGCTGAAAGACTTAACAAGATCTCAAAAAAGTAGAATCGCCATGTTAGTGGCCTCCACCGCTGCCCCTACGGTGGAGGGGATAAATCAAGACCCTAATTGACAAGCAGCAATTAAGACCCTAATTGGCAAGCAGAAAAGAAAGGGATCGTCAATAGTCTAAGATCATGACTTCTCCAAGAATTGATCCGTGCCCACTACAGACAAATCCCTTTGTACTTGCTAATTGGATTAGCCTCGGTCCCGGCTACATAGATAGATCTTGTGCCTCCATGGATCTATACAAGCAATATTTAAACTAGTCTCTTTTAAAAAAAAAACAAAAATTATCACCTTCGGAGTTTCTTTCATCTCTCTGCTATCCAACCATAGAATATATTAATCGACTTTAGTTTTCATTCTTCATTTGTAGTTATCTATATTTGCTTTGGTCAATAATTACTAAACAGAGCTTTAAAATGTAGATTTTTTATCTGACTATAAAAGAATTAAATTACCTTCACTGCCAATTCTTCAAAACATCTCTCCACGTTGTCTCTTGTTTTTGCACTGCATTCAAAGAACAAACAACCATACTCATCTGCAAAGGCGATACCCTCTTCTGTTGTCACTGATCTATCCGCCTCCTAGAAAATTAATAAAATTGCATGAAAATGATGCTTCTCAGTTCCAGCTTCCAAGAATAAACTGGCAATGAAAATATTTTGCGAGTATTATAAGAAACATAAGGTACGATGACAAACTTGAAAAATGATTACAAGTATCAAATGGAACTAATAGTTTAGTTTGATATTGATATATTTATGGTGAACATTTTTAAGTGATTTCTTTAGAATATGAAATGGAAGAAAATGTCAGATGTTCTTGACTTTACAAACCTAAATCTACCTAATAAATGTAGAAATAAAGTTTTGACAATTTATCAAAGGGCACACTTTGTTAATTATCAAATTGCACATCGAGGTTGCAACTTCCCTTTTGACATTCTAAAAATCCCCTGCTCAAATACTTTTAAAAAAAACTTACAAAAATGTGTTTATAATCTTCTAGTGTTCATAATCAACAAGGCCATGAATGGATTTCTGAGGATGCTTTTGATGATATAGATCATTACATGCATTTTAAAGTACTTTGATGGTGTTCTAGTGTTCTTCGAGCATTGCAAAATGAATAATGATCTTATTATATTATCATTTTGGCCACTGGATGATTGTGTTTTTTTTTTAAATAACTTGATAGATTTCCTATACAAGAATAACTCATTTACGTGATACATTAATTTATACATGATGCATGAATGTCTTCAAATGACCAAAATGACACTTGATGACCAATACATTTAAGTGCTCCTAGAAATCTATTCATTTCTCATGTATCTCATTTTGAAAATTGAAAGACCATCGAGGTGTTCTATTTTTTATTTTTTATTTTTTGATGATCATTCCATGGTAAAAATGATAACATAATACCATCATTTTAGTAGTGAAACTTCTAGAAATCTATTCATGCTCTTATTCCTGATTTTGACCATTGGATGCTGATCAAGTCAAAAATGGCTGCTTTTCCTTGCTTAATGGCAATACAAACCAAGATTTAAAATGTTGAGCTATGCCACCCAAAACAAACAATTTTTACCATTTTGATGCGGGACCAACTCCGACATGCAAGAATCTCACGGCCGCAAGCAGTGGCAAGAGGTGGCACGGACGATGGCAAATGGCAGCGGAATCACGATCGCAATCCGTGGCAAATTGTGGATCGCAATTTCATCGTGATCGCAGATGATCTACAATCGATTCTGCCTCGATCGTGGATGATCCGCATTTCAACCGTGATCACGAATGATCTGCAATCGGGATTGGGATTCCACCTCGATCGCGATCACAGTGGATTGATGTGATAAAATTCTGAATTTGAATTTCTAATATAAAACTAGAAAAGTATCAAAACCGTATAATTCTAATAACGGACTAAAACTTCGGCACAAGTCAAAATTTTAAACTTTGATACAAACTACCATTGGGTTTACGATATTCTCCTCACCCAATATATATATACCCTTCTTGACATCAAGTTTTATTTCTAAAAATATTTTAATGGTATTCTTGTAGTTAAAATGACAATATGAGATCCCTATTAGATCTACAATGCTCCTAAAAATTTATTCATATGGTTACCACTAGATTTTGACCAATGGAAGATCATCAAGGTAATAACCTCGCATAACAAGTTGAAACTTCTTTTCCTTGAACAAGAAACATGGAAAACAAGATTTAGAAGTGTTATTCATTTGAATCAAACATGAAAATACAAATGAACTTTTTAATTATCACCATAAGGTAACGTACAATCTGCATTTGTAAATAGAAAAGTGTACTTTTAAAAGAACTAAATTGAAAATAAAGTTAAGTAGGTCCTATTGGGGACCTTTGAATGCGCTAGAGGGGGGTGAATAGCGTCGTTCGATTTTGTTGATTCAATTGTGTTCGTGCTCGTCTACAACAATGTTAGTGGGCAGTGGAATACAAAACAAATAGCACAAAATACAAAAACACAACACGCACAAGCACAACTCAAGGGTTTTACGTAGTTCGGAACCCTAGTTCCTACTCAACGACGGTACTCTAGTGATCTACTCTCACTATGAATTTTTCTTTCTCAGTATGACCGGAGGTGGAGAAATCTCTTACAATGAGCTTACAAAAGTAAAAATACAACCAAAATGAAATACACAAGCAAATACAAGTAAAGAACATTTTATAAAAGATTGCTTTGATTGTTTGGTGCTTTGGTTGCTTTGGATGACTTTTGAAAACCTGAAATTCAACAGCACTTCGCCTCAAAATCGCCCAAGAACCGCTGCTTCAAATCCTCCACGAAGTCTTCTTATAAAGTTGAGCTTGGGTTGATTTTCCGCCTAGCAGTCAACTGCCCTTACCCAGCAGTCGACTACTCACTTATCTGTTGTCTCACAACGAACTAATCCACGTCAAATTTTGATCGCCAATCGTATCCGCCCGATAGCCGCAGGCATCGCATCATTATCGTAAGCGTGATCGACTATCAAATCTTCTGTGCTCTATCCACTTAATTCCAATCGACTGCTCAACTCTAGCAGTCGACTACCAACGGTTAGTCCATTGCTAAAACCTAGCAATCGACTGCCAGAGCCACAATCAATAGTCGAGCTTTAGTCGACTAATCGACTAATCGATTAGTCGCCATTGGTGCTCAAGTCAACTAAGTCTCCAGTGCGATGCTCGGCTAGGTCAATCGATGTCATGATCGATTGGAACACCTCAAATATGAGGTTTAACCCAAGTATGATCCCCTCATACTTGATACTCATTTTATACCTAGACCTAAGCCTTTTAGCCACCTCCATTAGCCTCACGCCCTCATGGTCGATCCGAGTCATTCACGACTCCTTCACCCTTCGTATTAGCCTTCAAATGCTTTCATCGACTCTGTCATGTCATCGAGTACCCTTAGCCTAGACCTCAACCTTCAAGTCACTTCCATCAGCCTCAAGCCCTTAGTTCGAGTCCATGACTCCTCACCCTTGGTCGTAACCTTCAAGTGCTTCCGTCGACTTTGTCGTGCTAACGAGTCTATCTTTGCCAAGTCTCTAAACTTGGACTTTCACCGCCAAGACTATACACTTGGACTTACGTGGCCAAGACTACACCCTTGGACTTTTTCCTTTGTCAAATATCCATATTTGAACTTTCACCGCCAAGACTACACCGTTGGACTTACGTGGCCAAGACTACACCCTTGAACTTTTCCTTTGCCAAGTATTCATACTTGGACTTCTACTCGAGTCTTACTCGAACTTTGCCAAGTATTCATACTTGGACTTCTAGTCGAGTCTCACTCGAGCTTAGTCAACCTTTGACCTGAGGTCAATTGCTCCAACAATCTCCACATAACAATCTCCTTCATATGACCTTGAATATCCCAATCCATCCACTTCTCATATGATTATATGTATACTAAACGTATTGTCAATCGTATTGGCAAACATCAAAATACTACTCGAGTCTCACTCGAATCTGATTAATCGTGACCTGGACCGATTGCACTAACAGGTCTGACAATGGTTTTTATTAAAGTGACGGGAATGAAATTTCTAATTACAAATACAAGAAGAGGAATCATTGAACCATTGAAATGGTTAGGAACCTAAATGTAAATACTAGAAACCTACTTGTAAATATGATATAATATAAGATGTATAGTGTAATTTTATAGTAACAAATAATAAAACAAAGGTAAAGTATTACCTGGAAAATTAACTCCTAATTTTAAATCATCAATGTTGTCTCAAAGTGGTGATACTGATCCTTCCCCAGTGTTGATTGCTCTAGTGAGTAGCTCCTTCACTAGTGAGATCAAGACCAGAGCTCCCAGCCTCCTCTCACAGCAAAGGGCTTTGCTCATATGCAAGCCACACTTGCACAGATTCACATAGGCATGACACATGACGTGACATGTACTTGACATGCCCCTTTTTTTAGACGTAGCCCCTCATGCACATTAAGGCTCATGATCTGCTCCCACCCATGGAGAGCTATTAATCGATTTCCCACAATCATGACCACCTCCTACAGTGCCAACAGTGCCAAGTGGATATGCTACCCTCCCTTCGTGTTAGAACCTTTTCCCTCGATGACTGAATGGTAGAGTCCTATGTGTCCTTATCCACATGAGCATCTGTTGACAATCCTCACCAACATTGAGTCTCAGTGGTGCACCTGCAGGCTGCTTCTTCATGAGAGAAATTTAGCAGTCGTGCAGGTTGCTTCTTCATAAGAGAAATTTAGTAGTCGACTAAACTCCTTGATGACTTTATAAATAAGTCTAGCAGATCTTCCTCTGCATGCAAACCTGGCCATGCATTCCTCTATGTTTCTGTCAGGAGAAAGCTCATACCTCTGGGTTTCTATCCATGAATCCCTATAGCAAGATAGAAGCCAAGAAGCAGGTTGACCAAAGACGAGCTCCAAAACCTTGCTACAAGCAGTACTTCTAGTCATCTATGGTCATGGAAACCTCAGCACTTTTTTGATCCAACTAGTACAATCTTTTACCTGATGATTCATCTAGAGCTCCTCTCGATTCAAAATGTCATCCTCAACTAATTTGTTCTTAATGCCACCAACTACTAGCTTATAAAGCCTTTTTGGCTCTACGATTATTACAACAAAGAAGCCAAATAGAAAAACCAATATGTCATGGGTCGCACCAATCTTGGTTAAGTTCACGGACAAGACCTAATTCTTTACTTGACTCTTTACCTAATTCCTAGCCTGATTCCTTGACTCCTCACCTAATTCTTCCTCAGAGCCAATTCTTCTGTGAGCCAAAAAGATGAAAACTTCTTTGCTTGCAACAATTTTGCAATCTACACTAGTACTCCTCACCCTTGGTAGTCCTTTTATAACATTCCCATTTCCTCTCCATGATCGACAACAAGAATCACTTTTGATGTCTCCTCTTGTACGAACCGAGACAACCATCAATACTCTACACCACACCACTTGCAACACATAGCGATAAGTAATTACAATGTGCTTCCTAGTCTTGTGTGTCAGTGATCAACTAGAATGCAAAATTTCAGCCCTGCTGAATAGCATAACTTAATTTTCAATCATTGAACTATCCTACCATATAAATTACACGACTAGCCATATCATTCACAGCGAACATGATCAGTACTTTCTTGAGACTTTATGCCATGACCATTTGGAGAAAACACTTGAAAATTTTATGGTACCTACCATGATTTAAAATTTCAAATTGTATTGGAGTTCGGTTTATCACCGACACGATATGATTTCAATACCGTACAGTGTCGTGTCGATAAGCTTTCAATATTTTTAAATATAAAATATATTAAAAAAAAATGAAATTTTAAATTAAATATTTAAAAAATACAAAAAAATATTTATTTAAAAAAAAACTGCATAATTGCAGTGCCCCCGCAATCTCACAGAAGTCACGTCGTGATCTTGCTGAGTCACCGTGATATTACGGCGCCCCTTGGAGTCATTAAGGGATTGTGGCAGCTCCATGGAGTCACCACGGGATTATGACATCATTGCAACCCATGGAGTTGTTGCGGGATCGCAAGGCCCGCGGTGCCTGTGCTGATACCGGTGTCGAGTGGCAAGGTAAACGACAAATTCCGCCCATGCTACTTGACACAGTGTGAAATTTTAAACCATGGTACCTAAACAATACCTCAAGAAAAAGGTCTAAGTCGGTCTTAAGTACGAGGATAGAGGTCACCTTTAAAATTTAGGGTATACTAACACTGACTAGGCAAAAGTCTTCTGTAGTAGGTTCAAGATCGGCTTTAAATTTTAGGGTATCCTAATGGTAACTAACAAAGCTTTCCCAAAGACACTAGGCTGCTACATCCTCCTGCAACACTTGAAGACTATTACATCCAGTGCGGGAAAGTACAGAGCTTCAAAACTATATTATATAACTAAGCTATCATATACAGTTTTTAATCTAATGTTCAACGAGAATATAAAACATTGGTTGATTTTTTTACTTTATCAAAGAGAAGGTGAAATCTAATAAAGTTATCACATCATTTGCCAACTTGATCAATTAATGAATTTTCTAACCAAGTCTCAGGAGGTAATAGGATTGAGTATATCTATAACAAGCTAAGTATTGATACTATCTAACAGCCAACTTGGAGTGTACTAGAGACTTAAATGTAAATATGAGGAACTTGCTTGTAGAATATAGTGTAAAGCATAACTTGATGAATAATAACCATGGGTAGATAGGAAAACCTAGAAACTTATCCCAAACATTTTCCACTTTCAAATGGAAATGATCAGGCTGCATAATCCGCAAAACAGGAGCTATATACTTTTTTTTTTCGAAAAAAAAAAGAACCTGATTGGTGTAGCACAAGAATAGACACAACATACCTTCAAATGGAAACTGAGGTTTATGGCATGTAGACTAAAGAGGGAGATCCTATCTGGGAACTGTCTCGTGTAGAGCAACTTAACAGAAAATAAAAATTAAATAACAAGGATAGAAGCTGCATTTAATCTTTAACAGTCAGTAAAATATTTCTGATTTTAAACAAGAAGCATCATCATAACAATTAATTAATAATATGGGAATTGCTAGAAGTTGTCCCACTGGACACTATAGTTAAGAGTCTATATTTAAACCTTTCACTGCAAAACCAGAGGCATCAGACATACATATAAAGCAGAAGCAGTGGTATTATAAGATAAACTAACCTTGTCTACTTTATTCCCAACGAGTATTTTGACAGAGTTGTGGTTTGTAGAGTACGTTTCTACTTCTTTG
Source organism: Wurfbainia villosa (assembly GCA_025175895.1). Taxonomy (NCBI): domain Eukaryota; kingdom Viridiplantae; phylum Streptophyta; class Magnoliopsida; order Zingiberales; family Zingiberaceae; genus Wurfbainia; species Wurfbainia villosa. The sequence goes on from CM045997.1 coordinate 109,541,429, forward strand.
ACCCATACATCAGCTAGATTATTAAAAGTCTCCCTCTTTGTCACATCATAAACTAACAGGAAAAAGTAACGAGTTAAATAATTTACAGTGCGTATCTAGTAATTACATCAAACCTTGCCTAAAAATTGCAGATACAAGTAGCTGCAGAAAGAGAAAAAGTATATCATAAATATTAGTATCAAATGTTTCTTGTTAATATCCCAAATGTATTTGCCATGATAAACATTGTTTGATATTATTTTTCTGAAAAGTTAATATCAGGAACTTAAATGGTCTGACTTTAAAACCAGTTGCATGGGTGCTGAAGGAGATTTAACAGGATATGAATATAGCTAGGGGAAAAGATAAAGATTTTTTGGCTTAAGAGTTAGAGGCAACAATCCACCGTAGGGAGCAAACTTTAACTGAAGAAAAAATTATTTAGAAAGGAAACATGACTAAGTACTAAAGTAAGTAATAACCATGTAGGACTAAGACATAACTATAATCCTCTATCTCAAGCAGGAGAATGGATTGTGGTCAATGCATAGCTCGCTATAAAAATATAGCTGTGTTAGAGGAAAAATGATAATGCCTAATTTAGAGCATGCACAAACAAGTGGAGTTAAGAGACTTTGATGACATCATTTGTGGACTCAAGTTGTGGACTTGACATGATATTAGGGTAACCTGTGAGAATAGATGTTACACTTCGTTGATATAAATGTCTAAACCTATAAACATGGATGTTACTCTTATTTGTTATAACATTAGGTCATCAACACCCAAATATGATGCAAAATATGAAAGGGTTCTTTGTATGTTGTAAGTCCAAGTCCAGTAAAGAAGTGCAACCACAATTATAGGATTATATTAGCAATATGGGATATAGGAAGGAACAATTTCGTGTAAACAGCTATAATTGGCAGGTGCAATATTTAGGAAAAAATTAACATAAAAATAAATTTGAGAAAAGGCTAGATTAAAAGGTAATGCAAGTTTTAAAATTTAGTATACTGAAAAAATGTTCAAAATAAAAATAGTAAAGTATTATGTTAGATAAATTCGCAATGACAATGTTGATGAAGAGAATGATGATAAAATTATTGCACTAAAATTGATTTTTTAAAAATTAAAAACATTGTTCGTACCCCTTAAGTAGGATGTATGATAAAATCAAAGCAACAATCAGGAGAATCTAAATGAAACCATTCATAACATTCCAATGATTTAAAAGCTAACATTTACAGAGAATGAAATGGACAAGTAGGGAGAGTGTGTTAGGAGCACATTCATTCACACAGAGGCTGTGAAGTAGCGAAAGAAATGAAGAGAGTATTGTAATTTTAAAGTTTACTGCATTTTATGATTTATGATTGTAGTATTTATTTTATGAAGAAAGCGGAGCAGTGAATTACTTTTTAAAATCGGTAGAAACCTTAATAAGAAAAGATAGATTGAATTATGGTAAAGTCAAGGTTCAAAATGTAGAGTTGTGTCAAAGTTTCGATTTTTGACTAGGATGATATCATGTCGATGTTCCGATCCAGTGTCGGTGATAGATTGGAGGTTGAAGGAGAAAGAGATGAAACAAATGAAGGAAACATTGTCTATACTGAATGATATCAAGTTTCAATAATTCAATGAAACGATACTTTTCAACCATTTCATATGGCACAATATGAAATTTCAAACCATGGTCAAAGTTTAAAATTTAAAACTATGTTGAAGTTTCGATTTATGACCAAAATAATATAGTTTCAGTACCGTATTGTACTATGTAAATATAGTTTCGTAATTTTTTTAAATACAAATATATTAATTAAAAAAAAATATTAATATTTGATTGTTATAGATGTATACTATTGAGTTATATTTGTGTGTTGATGAGTCATCTATTTGATTGTTATAGATGTTTACTATTGAGTTATATTTGTGTGTTGATGAATCATCTGGGATCAATTGGTGTAACATAGTGAAGCAACAAGTCTGGATGAACGAATGCTTCTAACTAGTGCTATTTGGATAGTCAAAACAATCCAATAGCCTAGGATAAACCAAGATGGGTGCAACTAAAAAAAACAAGCTAAGCAACTCACTGAAATTCATAACAAACAATCTCGCTTCTCCGTCTAATACCTTCATCCTCCTTATACGAAGATGTCACTGCTAGAGTTGCACACTCTGACGGACAAATCCTGACAGTGTTATTTCTAAAATAAGTGGATGGTAAGATCTTCCTCAATAGTGTTAGGCCGTAGAAAAATGGACAATCTCGTATCCTAGAGGAAATTTGATAAACCCCAATTGTTCATCAGCGGTGGTAATCAATTAAACTTAAGGAAAGTAATTATGCACCTTAAGATTGTTAATTACCACAAGTTAGCAAAGCACCATTCTACCTATCCCCGGCCAATTTCTACAACACATACACAGAGCATTAGTGGAAGGTTAAAGAGTGATAAGAAAACAACATAAATTACTTATGAACATATTGTTTACAGGTAGTAATAAGCAAGGTTTAAAATCTCAACCAGTATTGAGATTTCAGTCTGTGATCAGAACGATACAATTTCGTGTCATATCGTGCGTGTCGATACTCTTTTTTCTATTTTTTAAACATTAATATTTAATTATTTTAAATACTCATTATTCATTTGATTTTAAGTATTTATTGTTAAGTATATTTCGATTTTTTTTCTTGAAATAATTGATATCTAGAGGATACAAGTAAATAAATATATTTTTCTTTAAAGAAAATCAATATATCATTAACTTAAATTAAAATTGATACATCGTAATTTGTTATCTTACTAATACCAAAAAGAGTGTCGTGAATCAGATGAAAACATTGATTTTTGCAACATTTTGCTTTAATCAATCTCATAATTCTCTAATGTCCAAATCAAATAATTATCCCATAACATAAAATATTGATACTGATTTCTTCTCATATCCATCAATATGTTTCGATTCACTATTAGAAGTTGGACTAGAATTAGTGCCACTGGAATCGAAATTAGTACAGGATAAGGATAAACATACGTCCTCGAGGTCGGAGGTCGGATATGATTGATCACCATATGATGCATCAAAGCTATAATAAGGCCGAGAGTATGATATACTCCAATCAGAATCAATTTCAACTAAACTCTCTCGCATATCTCAATAATCATGAGCTTCTTTTCGTCTATCACCCTTATATCAACGTTGATACAGACTTTTAATCATGAGTTTCTTTTCGTCTATCACCCTTATATCACCCTTATATCAACGTTGAAATGTTTGAGAGCATCTGAGTTGAGATCTAGAAAATCAAAATTCTTGGTCAAAAGCTTCATCATCATTTTCCTCAACGATACCTTTTTTAGCTTGTATTTTTCAATCTGAGTAAGAAACTGCGAAGGTTGTGATGGATCTCTTGCTTCATCAAATAACAGATTTTCAGCCTCTATAGCACTCTGCCAATCCATCATTATCACTTTGGACAAATTCAATATCAAATGGGTCTACATCACCAAATTCTTATTCTTCCTTCTCTTCTTTTATTGTTCTTAGTTGAAGACGCATATTATAATAAACATAGACTATTTTCTCTAAGCTACGATAAGAAAGACGATTTCGTACTTTGATAGTCTTGTTCCAATAACTCTTCGGTTCTCTAAACTTTAAGAGAACCGAAGAGTTATTGGAACAAGACTATCAAACATTATTTTGGACACCATGGGCAGCACACTGTATCAATTTGATGATGGCAGATATCGATAAACTCGATATAGTGAAGAAGGTAGTAAAAAGAGGTCAATTGTTAACGAAATTCATATATAATCATCATTGGATTCATAGATTAATGAGAATTTATTGATGGAGAGATTCTACGACCAAAAGAAACTAGATTTGCAACTCACTTTCTCTTATTAAAGTCGTCGTTTCAAAAAAAAAGTTGGATTGAAGACCATGTTCACTTCTGAGGATTGGGAAGTCTCTCGATACTCTAACACGATTGAAAGTAAGGAGGTACAAAAAATTATCATATCTACTAGATTTTGAGATTATATTGTAGAGATTCTTATAGCAATAGAACTCTTGTATGTTGTTTTACGTAAAGTCGACATGGATAAAAAACCACAAATGGATAACATTTACCACCTGATTCACGAAGAAAAAAAGGAAATTATAAAACGTCTACAAACATCGACCAAATATCAAGATTATATTGATATAATCACTACAAGGTGGGACAATCAAATGAGAAAGCATATTCATTTGGTAGTTGTGTATTTTTTTATAATAATTTTTTTAATATTGTTATTAATAATTACATATGTTTAATTGTTTCATATTATTATCTTAATCCGATATATCAATATCGTTATAATCTTACCACAAATAATGATTTGTTAGTCGATCTCAGAAATGTAATATTAAGAATACAAACAAATAGAGAATTAGCTACTGAGGCTATTAATGAAAGTCAATTATTTTGAGAGATATAAGGTTATTTTGCTGATCTTTTTACAATATAATTCAGATATAAAATGGATACAAGTAAATGTAATATAAATTATAACTAATTATTATCTACAAATAAAAATACTATTTTAAGTTTGATTTTATTTGTCTTACATCTGAGTGGTGGTTACAGTATGGAGGATTAGCCCCAAATTTGAAAAATATTGGGGTACAAATTCTCTCACAAACGTCTTCAAGTGGTTGTGAAAGAAATTGATCAACTCTCTCATTCATACCAAAGTACAAAATCACCTTTTTTTATCGTCACTCGGAGAAAATGGTCTATGTCTATTATAATGTGTCTTCAACTCAAAGCGATAACAGAAGAAAAGGAAGAACAAGAATTTGGTGATGTAGACCCATTTGATATTGGATTTGTCTAAAGTGACAATGATTCAATGATGGATTGATGGAGTGCTATTGAGATTGAAAATCCGTTACTTTATAAAGCAAGAAATCCATCACAGCCATCTCAGTTTCTTACTTAATAGATTGAAAAAATACAAACGAAAAGAGATATCATTGAGGAAAATGATGATGATGAAGCTTTTGACCAAGAATTTTGATTTTTTGGATCTCGACCCAGACATTCTCAAACATCTGTAGATAAAGGCAAAAGCAAAGCTCCTACAATTTTTACTAGAGAGAAAGGAAAGGACAAAATTTCTACTTTTAAAAGGAATTAATTGAGAACTAGTGAAAATCCACTCAACACAATTAATGAGTAAGAACATGATGACAGTAATGAAACATCATCACCTTATGACACTACAATCCAACGAGAAGTTCGAAATGATAATAGTGATGTGAATAGCAGTGCAAGTACTCATGGAAGTAATGATCACTTGGTGGTGGTGAAACTTATGTTCCATCAACTCCAATATCAGAGCCTTAGACATGTGAGCAAAATTTTACACATACAACTCAAGATGAAAATCATAGAGCTAGAACTATTTAAAGTCAGTATCAACGTCGATATAAGGGTGAACGACAAGTTCATGATTATCGAGATATGCAAGAGAGTTTAGTTGAGATTGATTCTGATTGGAGTACATCATACTCTTGGCCTTATTATAGCTCTGATGTATCATATGGTGATCAATCATATCCGACCTTAGGGACGTATGTTTATCCTTATCTTATACCAGTTCCGATTCTAATGACACCAATTCCAATCCAACTTCCAGTGGTGAATCGAAACACATTGATGAATGTGGAGAAATCAATATAAATATTGTATGTCATGGGATACTTATTTGATTTGGACATTAGAGAATTATAAGATTAATCAAAGTAGAATGTTGCAAGAACCAATATTTTCATTTGATTCACGACATTCTTTTTTGTATTAGTAAGATAACATGTTGTAATGTATCAATTTTAATTTAAGTTAATGATATATCAATTTTCTTTAAAGAAAAGTATATTTATTTACTTTTATTCCTTGAATATCAATTATTTCAAGAAAAGAAATCGATATATACTTAACTATAAATACTTGAAATCAAATGAATAATGAGAATTTAAAATAATTAAATATTAATATTAAAAAAAAGTATTGAAACAATATCAGCATGCATGATACGGTACCGAAACCGTATCGTTCCAATCACAGATCGAAACTTTGGCACGGGTCGAAATTTTAAATGTCTCATAATAATTTTGATGGGCAACAAGGTTGAGAAATTTAAATTAGAATTCAAGAGATAAAGAAGATTCTATCCCTCTTGTGTGTATTTTCTGAGAATCAAATTGGGTTCAACAAAAAGTTTTGCTAGATCCTCAAGTTTTCTGAATCAACTTAATTCAACCAAATTTCCACTAATCTCATCAATTCTCGCTCTCGATTTAACTTATTTCCATCTATTTTCTCCTATTTTCTAGTGAAATTAACACATTTATAAGTAATTTCTTTGAATTTTGAATTTTGTTTAAAACTTCTTTGACAATCTTTCTTAGATAACCAACTTTTCAGGAAATATCAGATCAATCTTTGCTGACATGAATCCAACTCAGCCAATCCATATTGGTATCAACTAATATTAAGAAGTGATTCTGTTTTCTAATCTCAAGTTATTCATCAAGGTTAATGTTCTAAGCAGTTTAAGAAGAAATTGCCTAAGATAATCACAAATAAGAGCTTTTATAGAATGGTAACATCACATGAAATCTAGTAATATTTCAATGCAAAAAATTTAAAAAAAAAGTGAGAGAGCCATTTAAATGAGTCATTTACCAAGAATTATTCCTTGAGATCCTCTGAAATAAGAGCTAGTTAGGGTCCTGAACCTCTCCTGTCCAGCTGCAAAGCATTTATAAATTGTGGATGAGAGTAGAAGGGAAAAAAAGAAAGTATATCGTGCATCAAGGGTATTCACATGAAGTCAAATATATGAAGATTCCTGAAAGACTATTTACAAATTCAGAAGTATGCACTGCAGAATCATGGTTCCCAATATGCTCTCGAGAAATAATTATAGAATAAGCAACATAAGAAAATAAATTTTTTAACATCACATTAAGTACCCATTCCTTGTATATAAAAGAAATCTTAGTTAACTCTGACAATGAATGCAACTGACAAATATCCAAGTGAGTTCAAAGTGGATGATTCTGGTCCGGCTACCAAAATAAGGATATTCAACAAGTGGATCCATCTAGTTGTTTTATGTAATCAGAACTAACTCTTCTATCCAAACTAATGTGAAAATATTCAATAAAACACAAATCTATCCAAAGTTTGTCCAGTTAATTTAGATTGCTCCTTGCTTATTAATAATAGTATTTTTCTGGCTAATCTAGCCAAAGTTTTAACAAATTAAGAAAGAAAACAAATTAAATAGTCTCAAAACTTTAAAATGAAACCTAATAGTTGTCTTATGTTTTGTTATAAGCAAAATACCATCTACATTCTTCCAATTCTTTGGCCCTCTTACAATCTAGTAATAGTTATATTTACTTTTATTAACATGTCTGACTGATTAACCCATCTGTTTGTATGGCCAACCAGTGACCAAGACTTGACTTGGTCCAATTCAGCAACCTGTGAAATTAAGGAAGTAGAGTTGGAAAATACATTTAGAATTTAAACCATCCCATCATATCTAGCAAAGAAATGTGCCATAAAATATCAGAAAGATACAAAGATATATGTATAAAGATTATTAGAAGGTTCAAGATATGGATAAGACAAAATATACTGCAGGTCCTATAATACAAATTGTTTGCCAAAGGCTGATCATGAACCCAGATCCCTGAAACACGATACAAAGGAACCCTAGTTCCTACTCCACAACCCAACTTCTCCTAGCGATAAATCACACTATCTCTTCCTCTTTCTCAGAAACTTTCTAGAAGTGGAGAAACCTCTTATAATATGAAGTTTTACAAGAGAAACAACCAAAATACAAGAAAAGAATGAAATACCGAAACAAAAACAACTTTAAGTGAGTTTTTGCTTGAATGTTTATTGGTCGTTGTGGAATGATTTTGAAGGTCTGGAAAGCAGTAACTATTCTCCTTCAAAAACTCCAAGAACCGGCTACCAAAATCTCCACCGAAGTCCACCTTTTATAAGCTTCCATCGAGCTGATTTTCCGTCAATCAGTCGATTGGTCTTACCGCTAGTCGACTGCCCACGTATCGTTGCCTCACAACTTAATCCACGTCAAATTTGTTGGGGGATCGAGGCCCAGCTAAAAAGGGGGTTGAATAGCCCTCGTTGATCATCGATGGAAATCATTTCTTAATCGTCTACAACTTAAGGTTAGCGCAGCGAAAATATAATGCTAAAACAAAGACAATTAAAACAAAACAAAGGGTAGAGAGCACAAACGCTAACAAAAGAATGTAACGTGGTTCACGGCCCTTGTCGCTAATCCACGGACAATTCGTATGGGAATCACTCTCTCAACAATCCACTAGTCTCTCCTTTAGCCCAAACTAGGTGGAGGTAACCTCTTTACAAGAATTTCTCCCTCTTATAATAGAATTGAGATAAGAATAAATAAGAGGAGTAGAAAACGTTTAGAGCACTTGAGAGTATGATTATGAATGAAACATTAACCTCCCAAAAGCCCCCAACCCTTCTTTTTATAGAGATGCTCGCGGATTACCTTCATCGATCCGTTGCACATTGGGCCGATCGATCATACCGCCATCGATCGGTCGTGATCAAGCCATCGATCGGTGATAACTCCCATCGATCGAACCGATCGATCGTAATCAACATCGACTAAAACCATACGTGCGCGACCACCTTCATCGGCCGATCTGATAGTCGATCACCATCCTTTGCGATCATTGCTGGGCGAAAACCCTCGATCGAATACCGATCGATGTTCGGTCGACTCAAGCGATCGGGGTGTCGACAAAACCTCAAACAAATACTTGTTTGAGCATCCGATGGTCGGGTAAACCTCAAACCACTTGTTTGAGCATCCGACACTTTCATTCGTCAGGTAAAAATCTTAAACTCATGTTTGAGCATCCGACTTAACCAAACGTCTGGTAAAACCTCAAACATAAGTTTGAGCGTCCGACTTGTCGGGTAAAACCTCAAACCTAAGTTTGAGCGTCCGACACTTGACTTAGCCATTCGGCCAAGTTCACCTATGAGCTACCCCATCCCGAGTAACAATCGCTCACTCTCATCTCCCATGAAGTTCCTCATCTCGAAGCTCTCTTCGTCCGACTACGTCCCTCGGATGCACCAAACGAACGACTTCTGCAATATCATCATTCACGTCTCGCCCTAAAGTCTGCTTTCTTTGGCTTCACTCCATACGCTCCTCGTCCAGCGGTCCCTCGGATGCACCAAGCGCATGGCTTCTGCAATACCATCCTTCACCGATTCAAGGACCCGAGCCATGAGATGGTGAACTTATCAATGCTTTCATCAAGTCAATCCATGTGTGAATCACTTAAGTCCTGCACAACTTAAACACACACATCAAATTCATAACAATCTAACTTAAATTCTTTGCCACACACATCAAAACCACATCATACATGGGTTGATTACCCTAACAAGATTATGGTCGATCGATCATTGCTCGTATCCATCGATCCAATCAGTAGGCGGTGATCGTACCGTGAGCAATCAGTCGACTCAGAAATATTCTATGCTTTGTCCACTTAAGGTCGGTCATTGCCCGAATCACGATCGATTGCGGTGGTAGTCGTAGTTCGAACCACCGATCATTGTCGAGCACCGATCGATTTTCTCGAGTCGCGATTAGCGAGCACCGGCTTGGATCGATCCGATCAATCAATCGCGATCCGTAATCCCGATCATTGCTCGAGTCTTTTGAGCTCCCGAATGCCGAGCACTCGAGCAATCGACTAGTCCAAAGCACCAATCGACTGTCAAACAATCTGTGTGATTGTTTTAACACACCAGTCGACTGGACCAAATTCCAGTCAACTGGTAAACCTCAAAACTGAGGTTTAACCCCAAGTATGATCCTCTTATACTTGACATTCACCCATAGCCTAGACCTAAGCTTTCAAGCTACTTCCATTAACCTTGCGCCTTTGGTTCGAGTCCACGACTCCTCACCCTTGCATTAGCCTTCAAGTGCTTCCTTAGGCCTTGTCACACAATTGGATCTACCTTTGCTAAGAGACTACATCTCAGGGACTTCCAATGTTAAGTTATACTTGGATTTACGCCACCAAGACACTTGGACTTACATGGCCAAGACTATATACTTAGACTTTTTCTTATCAAGTATTCATACTTGGACTTACGCCGCCAAGATTACACACTTGGACTTACACGACCAAGACTACACACTTGGATTTTTCCATTGTTAAGTATTCATACTTGGAATTTCCCTTGCCAAGTCTCCAAACTTGAACTTCTCTTGCCAAGAATCTATTCTTGGACTTCTCCATTGCCAAGTATCCATACTTGGACTTTTCCTCGCCAAGTCTACAAACTTGGACTTTCCTTGCCAAGAATTCATTCTTGGACTTTCGCTCGAGTCTTACTCGAGCTTAGTTAACCTTGACCTGAGATTAATTGCTCCGGCAATCTCCTCCTAACAATCTCCCTCATATGACCTTGAACCATCCACTAGTCATACTATTATACATATTGTCAAACATATTGTTAAACATCAAAACACTACTCGAGTTCCACTCAAGCTTGGTCAATATTGACTTGAGGTTGATTGCACCAACAAGATGTGGCAATAAAGAGGAGGTGAATCATATATGTAACATCAAACTCATTAAATTTTTATACCCAACTATTTTTACCTCACAATTCAAATTAGGGCCACATAGTATAAGTAGTCCATATCTAATATACTATCACATGATCAATGGAGTATTGAGGAACACTAATGTCATGTTTTGACATGAGATAGTTGCTTGATATGTATAGTTATGATCAACGCAGTCTATAATATCCCGCGAATAGATGTTGGCATAGCAATGCTCTCGTCAACTTGAATAGTAAGTGAGCTCATTCAACAACTAGGGACAACATGGCAAAGGTGTGGCTCGAATAAACCTCTACACTGGTTAACTCAGTAAACTGGAGGGACTCCCACTTTGGGTGGTGGGACCCTCAACAAACCGTTAGTCTGCAATTGTAATTATATGAATACAACCATGACCATCATAAATTAGCATCCAAAATCAATGGGAAAAAAAAGAAAACTCATGCCAAAGTTCAAAGTATCTTTCCATGTCGGTGTGGATCAGAATGGTACGATTCAGACGCTTAGCATGCTTTGGCACACTTCAAGCTTATGAATTTAAATCAAATAACCTCCTTCTACTTCAATTTACTTATTTCCTAGATGGAAATTAAATAATTCTCGTAGGGATTATAATATCATTTGTTTTGGTCGATAGGAGTGAAACATTTTGTTTCACCCACTGGCTAACACACAGAACTCACCTGAGGCATCGAAACAAAACCAAAGACTCCTCAAAGGCTTCAACATTATCTCCCTTCACCTTCCCCTCTTTGTTCCTCTCTTTCATAGCCTCCACTGAGGGCGACTACAGTTGTTCGACTCCAATGCCTGTAATGGCTTCAAAAAATCAATATTTGTTTCCTTCTTGCGATGGCAACCTCCCCTCTCCTCAGGCACTCCTCTAAATTGGTAGGAACTACAATGACCAACTTCATCATATAGATCATGTTTGCATCTGTAACGTATGTGATCCCACTCCTCCACATGATGATTCTCCTCTCCACCTAGGGTTGTCGCCTAATTATCCCCTTTGGTTTGCATATGTTGTACGTTTTATTAATTTAATAAAACTTTAACATGGATAACTCAAGTTAGGAAGTGCATTGATCATTATCATACATATATGCATAATAAAACCTTGATTAGAATTAAGCTAGTATCAGGAATAGTTAGTTGATCCAAGTGAAAAAGGGTTGCTTATGGTGGCCCTTTTCTCGAAATTTATGATCCTTGATTCATATCTCCTAAAAAAAACCCTGTCGATCCTCTACTTAAGCCTTCAAAAGAGCACCCTAATGATCATTTACTCGACCTTAAAAAGGCCTTTAATGATCATTTACTCAAGCCTTCTAAAAAAGCCTTTAATGAACATTTACTTGAGCCTTTTAAAGAGGACTCTAATGATCAATTACTTGAGGTTTCCAAAGAGCCCCCTAGCGATCCTTTATTGGAGCCTTCTACAAAGCCCTTCTGCATTTGAGAAACATTACATGAAACCTTAACAATGACCAAAACCTACAAAAATCTCTTTATCTTAAGACTCAAAAGAACCAACTAAATGAAGAACAAAAGACAAGATAAAAATATTAAATTGATAAAATCACTTATAATAGTTTGAATAAGGCATCAATGGATACATATCTATTTATAGTCACTTTTGAGTTTAAAGCTTGTTCCTATATGAAGCATACTTAGTTAATAAGAAAAAATTTGATTCTAATATTTATTTAATTTATCAACATTTAAATGAGGGCATATTCTAAGAGATAAATTTAAGATGGTACAAATATATTCTTAAATGACCAATAAATACTCTACCTTGGCGATGTGAAACTATAATAAATATGCATATTAAACGAGAAAGAGGAAAGTCAAAGAAGACTTAATTAGCAATGATAAAATAGGATAAAATTTAATTAAATATAGATGATGATATAGTAAGGAATAGAGTCTAATAACGTAGAAGGATTCATATAACCGACTCCACCTAGTAGAATAAAGTTTGATTGTTATTGTTATCAACTTATTTAAACATCAATGAATTTTCAAATTAGAGAATAGTCAATCTACTAGAAGATATTGAATCTTTTGTTTACATATATTGACTATGTTATAGGATAACCACAAAAACAGAGAGTATTTCCAACTCTTGATCAATTGCAATGTTTACTTACTATTGGAAAAGGTGATTGTAGAGGAAGAGAATAAAGTCAAAAGGCATAATTCCATGAGAATTTAAATGAAAATAAAATGCAACGGTGCCTCACTCATTTGAAGGGATGACCATGGAAAGATAATCAAAGAAAGAAGTTAGCATTCATCTAGAGTCTAGTTATCCTTGGTTAGGGAGAATACTCCAGTTCAAAATTTAGGCTTAAAATTAAGGTTTGTTCTAAATTTTTATAAATTTGTTAGATTTTTGAAGGCTGTTTAGTTAAGGTGGTTTGGATCCCATGCAATGCACATTCTTCAATTTAAATAATAAATAAAAAATCTCTTTTGTAGGATTTACACGTGACTAGTGTTACATCAAATGGAATCAAATAGACATCATGCTCCATCACCAAGCCCAACTTATGCCTACTGTACCTTAGGCAGTACGCAAAAAAAATTGTCAAAAATTGAATGGTTATCACCCATTGGAAAGACATGTGTTTGCTTATATATGGTGGTACAACATGAAATTTTAAACAATCGATAGAATGTCACGAGCAATCCTGTTTTTAGCAAACTAAAATATGTAACATGTTGGTCTTTCATGATTCTCTTTTATAACAAGAGCAATTCATCCAGGTCAAGTGAACTTCACCAATGGCTTTGTAGGACACAGTATATAATAAAAGAGAATAAAAGCAATTATTCTTACTTCCAAATATGTTAGCGCACTTACCAGTGTCCCATATTGTGAGCTTCAACTTTTTCCCACTAACATTAAGATGCTTGATCTTAAAATCCACTCCTACAATCAACCAAGAGGCAATACAGATTAAATTAGATGAATAAAGACAGTTATCAATTATGGATTTGTAGAAGATTTCAATGTGAAAAATTGCATAGTACTATTTGAAATTAATAAATAACAGCGAATAAATTATTTCCAGGCACATAATCGAGAGTAACTTGTTTCCATAATAATGATTTATATCCATAACTGATGTCTTGCTATTTTTAGTGTATCACATCTATTATTTCCATAATGATGATATGTAGTATGTGTATTAATTAGGTTCTGTGCCCAAGTGAATAAATCAATCCAATTTCTGTCCCATTAGTTTATATGATATAAGCCACCATCGATCCTTGTCTAACACTCATCTGGGATTAGCATCAAGGGAGGCTGCAAGAATGGCCTCACAACTCTCTCAACATCCAATCCCTGCTCAACTGATAAAGTTCAAGATGGAAAACAGATCTGTGATTTTCTTCCTGCTCAACTGAGATCCAGACTTGTTCCAACATCTCCAGTAAGTTGAAAAGAGAGATCAAACAAGAAATACCCACAGCAGGAGCACTGCTCAATGGGGAGGAGGAACAACATCATGTTGAGGATCGGATGTTGCGCTAGAGAGGGGTGAATAATGTCATTGCAATTTCTTCGCTCAATCGTATCGTGCTCGTCTATAATCGTTAGTAATGCGTAGCGGAAACAAAATAAAACATAAACGAAAGACAAATACAACACACGCACAACACCAAAGTTTTTACGTAGTTCGAAACCTACGGTTCCTACTCCACAGCGAGCTAGTAATCCACACCCACTATACTCTTCTCTCCTTCTCGGCAACACATCGGAGGTGGAGAAACCCCTTACAAAGAGTTTACAATGAAAATACAAAAGTATTACAAAGAAGGAATGAAATACAAGTAAAGAAAATTTTACACAACAATCTTTGCTTGAGAGCTCTTGTGGTTACTTTGGAAGCCTTTGAAGACCCTGAAATGCACCAGCACTTTGCTTCAAAATCGCCCAAGAAACCTTAGCCGAAATCCTCCAAGAGATGCTCCTTTTATGACCTACATCGGGCTGATTTCGCATCTCTCAATCGACTGCTCACAGTGTCGTTGTCTCACAACGGACTTAATTCACGTTGGACTCATCTAATGGATACCTCCAGGCACTTATGATCGATCATTGCTCAAGGCGATCAGCTTGCCCATACATGGCGGTCGTAGCCGAGCCTCGGCCTAAGCGATCGAGCCTCAATCGACTCCTCGACTAGTCAACTGGTCATAATCTCAGTCAACTACTCCGATTTGACTAGGCTCTCGAGTGTTGAACACTTGATCAGTCGACTGACCTCAAGTCTCAGTCGACTAACCCAAAGACCTCAACCATGAGGTTTAATCCAAGTATGATCCCCTCATACTTGATACTCATCCATAGTTTAGACCTAAGCCTTCTAGCCACCTCTATCAGCCTCATGCCTCTCGGATCTCTCGAGTCCGCGACTCTTCATCCTTCGTGTTAGCCTTCAGGTGCTTCCATCGGCTATGTCATGCTAACCGGGTCCTTTACCAAGGTTATTTGGACTTATGCTGCCAATACCACATGCTTGGATTTTACGCTGTCAAAATCTCACCCTTGGACTTTTCCATTGCCAAGCCTCAATGCTTAGATTTTACGCTGTCAAAACTACATCCTTGGACTTTCCCATTGCCAAGACTATGCTTGGACTTTCTATGTCAAGACCATACTTGGACTTTCCCTTGCCAAGTCCATTCTTGGACTTTCTTTGCCAACTCCATGTTGGACTTTTCAATTGTCAAAGTTCACTTGGACTTTACGCTGCCAAGACTATACATTTGAACTTATGCTGCCAAGACTTTACCTTTGGATTTCCCTTGCCAAATATCCATATTTGGACTTTCCTTGCCAAGTATCCAAACTTGAACTCGAGGTTGATTGCTCCAACAATCTCCCCCAGATAATCTCCCCCATATGACTTTGGATATCCCAATCATCCACTAGTCATATGGTCAACATATGGTCAAACCCATATAGTCAAATATCAAAACCCTACTCGAGTCTCACTCGAGTCTGGTCAATCGTGACTTGGGTCGATTGCACCAACACATCAAACAAGGGTTTCGACTAAAGACAAAGTGAGGATGTTGGATACCTGCTACTGCTATTAAAAATGCAAGTGACAGTGTTGCTCCTCTAATGTGTCGCCGACTTCATGGAAGATTTGCCACCGATACTGAGTATTGGTGTTATTCATAGTTTCCAAATGGCATGTTGCTCACAGAAGACTCACACCAACCTCACCCTACTCGCGGAGGACTTGCATGCCTCAAGGGAAGCCTCCAATGTGTCATTGTCATCGTAGAAGGTTCCCTAAGGTTTTGTCATCTAAGGTTGTCTGCATGCTGATTGGCAAGTAGAACCACCTTTTTCATTGGTGTCCAGCACAAAACAAAATTTCAACCAATTGTGGACACTCCTATTGAATTTGGTAAATCCCAAATTAGGTAGCATGAGCAATTATGACATCATTCATGTCCAAAAGGAAAGGCCATCAATAGCACCAAATGTGAACAAGTCACAAGACAAGGAAAGGAAAGAAGGGAACAAAGAAAACTGAAAGACAGCAGAAAGATTTAGAATGGCCTCCCTAACAACGGTGAGCAACCATGTTCTAAGGGGAATACTACTTTTGAAAAGTCTAATTAGGAGGTTTTGATACCATGTAGAAGTGCAAAATGACAAAAATGTATTTTTTGATATGAAATAACAATTATTGTGGAATATATAGACTAATGATAAAATCTTACTAATGTGGGATGGAACCCACTACTCCCACTACCTCATAAAAATAATATTTCAACACTTATCATTTTGATGAGCAAGGGAGACCAGGTCAAAATTATGTAGAATGTTACCCTCCTCCCTCAAGAACAAGTTGAGGCTCCAAAATCTGTCCCTATTCCTACATGCATAGGTTTTTCTCAATTAAGAATGGCCCTGACAATGATGGGTTCCATAGTTTTGCAAATGCAGAATTATTTAGAGATTATCTAAAATTCATTGCATAATAGCAAGAAATCTAAGTATTCATAGCCTGAACAAATAGAAAATTACTTCTTTATCAAACAATGGCAAACTTATACCGGTTCGAACACTATGTCAAGAACATTGGATAGAAAGACCTTTGCATCTAAGGAACTTTAACAGAACAGTCGCAAACAAATAGTTTCAATCGTTTAAATTTGTGCAATCTTGCACGACACCATCTAATTATTCAGAACTCATTGTCCGACAACTAAAATGGGGTATGGAAATGAGTAAAAGGGGGGAAAAAAACTAGTACGATGACCAGGAAATAGGTTCCTACCAACCTTTCTCACATGCCTCTCATATGCCAACATCTTCAATTAATAATGTGAATCCTAACTGTTGTCTCTGAAGATGCCTAGTACATGACGTATATTAGGCAGTATACTTAGGACTTAGTTGGTGCTCGATTGCCTTGTACCAGAGCTTAGAGGAGAAGTTAGGGTAAGAACACATTCTGATGAAAATTGGCCATTTCAATTCGAGATCCACATTTCAACCTCGACACAGAGACCAAGATATATCCTCAAAAGCAGGACGACAATAAATCACAAAGCAACGAAACATGGCAAATTTCAAGTAACAAAATGAAGAGGAGCGGAGAGGGAAAAGGGAGAAGGATCCGAACCGATGGTAGGAGAGAGATCTTCCCCAAGGTGGTTGGAGATGAATGAGACAAGGAGGCTGCTCTTGCCCACCCCGGAGTCCCCAATCAAAAGAATCTTGAAGGAGTAGTCGCAGCCATGCCCCGACGCCGGCGACGAACCCATCCAACCACCGACGGAGCACTGTCCAACGCCGTCGGCCGACAGTGACGGAGAGAGAGAGAGATTTGGGGGTTGCTGTCACTCAGGTAACTTGGGTTTCCCTTCTCGTAGCGACAGCAACCACCAATTGCAGTCCACAACGTTTCGACCCCTTCGCATCCACGTGTCCTTGTCGCTGTAACTACGCTTCGCTCAGTGTGAATATAATAATAATATTTGGCCTATTAAAATATTTTATTTTCTCTACTGTAAATTTTGACGAAAACAATATTTAAAAAATAAATAATAAATTAAATATGAGTTTAATTTTAAAACAATAGTTTAGTAACAAGTTATTGTTTGCAATACAATCCGGTATTTAAAAAAATATATAAATGTATAAGATAAAAAAATATCTTTATTAATATAAAAAAATAAAAAAAATTATGAGGATTTAAATCCAAAATAAATAATATCATACTATTACGAATGGAATAGTAAACTTAAATGAAAAAGATGTGGAGATTTTCATATATGAATCAATAGAACCATATATTGATATACTAGATAGAAAGTCTAATTAAATCAAAAAGATCGAATAATTAATAAAAAAAGTCCTCTAAAAACAAATAAGAATATCGAATAAAAAAAATCATTTGAGGATAAATGTACTTAGGAGGACCCAATATAGTTCGTTGAGAGAGGATTGTTAAGAGTACAATTAAAATTTCATATTTTAATATAAATAAAAAATTATGAATTTATAGGATGAAAAAATATTTCTATTAATACGAAATTTTTTGAACAAGGTTCAAGAATAAATTTATGAAATTCAAAGTGGCTTAACAATTACAACATAAAATAAATTAATATATTTTAGATCGAAAGAAAATTAAAAAATATCCCAGTTTATTTATATTTTAAAATAATACTATGCTCTTAATTCAATATCCTACAAAAGTTGAAAATCGTCCAACTAGTCATCCCCTATCATCCATCTCAGAGCACTGACAAGAAAAAGGAAAATTACAGAGGGAATAAAGTTCCTTGATACAGTGGCAAAATAAGAAAATATCCATCTGAAAATCAAGGGGAATTTTAGATCTCTCATCAGACATCGAATCTAGCCCATTCTACAAATAATATCCTATTTTATCATCGCGTCATTCTCGTGGAGACAAAAAAAAAAGTATTTTAAAATGACATTATCAAAGTTATTCATGCCCTTAAAATATTATATATAAAGGTAAAATATCTTCGCTCTGAAATTTGTCCTTAAAATTGCATTTTTTAGATTGGAGTATAAAAGAGTATTTCCATATTAAATATGAAATCGCCGTATTAATGTTTTCTCCGATTATCTTTATTAATAGAAGAAATAAATCAAGAACTTAAATGATAAATATAAAAAAAAATATCGATTAATAGTTCAGAGTCATAATCTATTTAGAAATTAATTCATATTCATTTAAAAAATATTTTTTTATACTTACCAATTAAATTAATCTGGGGCTGAGTATTTCCATATTAAAGTATAAATGAGGCATTGTTTTGATAATTTTGATATTAAATTGTAGCATTGTGTTACTCAATACAAAATACAATTTGTTACCATATGTAAAATTATTCTAAATTAAAATTTTCAATTAAATTTAAAGCTTGTGTTTGGTGTACGAATAAATAATATTAACGAACGAAATATATGTGTTTAATTTTTTTATTTAATTTAATAAGTTGTTTAAAATTATTTATTTAATTGATATATATATATATAAACATAAAAAAAAAATATTTTTTAATTGATATCAGGTATCTAGACCTTTGATTCAATTAATTTTTAGGACGACTAATTTTATCCCATGGAAATTTTTCATTGACTGATATAATAAATCGAGAATTGCTCATGATGGTCAGGTCAACAATTCAATATTTTAGAATTTATCATCACATTTGAAGAAAAATCTCTACAAGTGAACTGTAGTTAGGATCGAATCTAAATGTGTGAGAGATTATATGGACATTTTGTTACCGCACCATAGTTCCAGAAAAAAAAACATTTAATATGTTTCTTACTAAATTCTATAAATATTAAATTCTTACTAAATTTAATATTAAATTTATTCATAAATATTTGATTCATTTATAATTCTAAAAATGAAATCTATGGATATATTAGTCTTGTTTGATTGTTGAGCGTGTGAATAGGATTTTTGCATATTTTAGATGTTAGATGGTAATTTAGAGTAACATGGAAACAGGGGCCTACACAACTAGATTTTAAACATTGTGATTTGTGGAAAAATAGAGTTTGATGAGCTACTAACGTCAACAGGAGAGTATTGATATTGGTAGCAAAAAGTAATTCATTCACTCCAAATATTTTATTAATCTATAAAAAATTGAAATTATCAATTCAGTAATTTTCATCAATTCTACCGACTGGCCATCGTAAGGAGGTAGAATCACGCTGCCTTGGCCTCGAGAGTAATAATAGCATGGAGGGATGAACTCGCTTTGCGAGGAATGACTCATCGCCCATTGCCCAACATCGCATGCTACGCCACCTCTTCATGAGACTTCAATCTATCTTATGATTATTGTGAGGGAGGTAAATCATGAAGGATCTTATAAATTTTGACATAGTGGTCAAGACACGTGAGAAGTATTTGAATTCAGAAAAGAATTTTAGATCTCTTTCGAAATCGATCCATGTCACTTCTGTAAATAGTGTCGTATCTTAATCACCACGTCATTTCAGTGACGTCCCAAATATTTTATTAATCGATTTCACAATAGAAGATAAATTATAATAATAAAGCAACCTCTTATATGGATGGACAATTAATCATAGGGAATAAATCCTAATGATACGAATACCAACTCTAGTAGTTAAGTATGTGAGGGCAATTAGTGGAAAAAGGAATAGAAGAGAGGCAGAGACAGATTTAGAATTTTATATTGGAGAGATTGTTATACTAAAATATAATAATATTAATTAAAAATAAATAAATAAATAAAAATGATAATAATGATTTAAAATTTAGGAGATGTGAAACCATCGCCCTCAAAACCAACCAAGATCCGCCCCTAAAGAGAGGGCATTGATATTAGTTAGAGACTATGAGTTACTAATGTCAAATAATGTCAGTGGAGCAGACTGCAAATGAATTGCATCGAATCGAATAGTACGAAAATATTGATAATTAAATTTGAGCTTAAAAAATACACGTGACATTCGAATTCAATTTGAAATTTAAAAATACAAATAATTTTTGCGAGTAGTTCAAATATCGATTCGAGTAGAATCAAACTGTAGTTTAAAATGATTTAAATTTGATTTCCGTTTATTCAATTCTTAATTTGAACATATTCAAATCAAAATTATATAAAATAAACGGAATTCAATTCGAATCTGTCTCGTAAATAATCAAATAAAATATTATAAATTCAACTCAAAAAAATAATTTGAATTTGATACATTTTTAATATAAATTAAATATTATATTTAATGAGTATGTTTAATGAGTCATACTCCACGTCCTGCAACAATGCTATGTTTAATGAGTCATACTCCACGTCCTGCAACAATGCTATGTAAACCATAAATTTTAATTAAACTCAATAAATCCATCGAATAGAGATTTATTCAAAAAATTTTTTTTTTAAAATACTGATTTAATCAATTTATTGGGTTCTGTTTCAATTTCGAAAAAAAATAATCGATTAAATTAAATTAGAATTCATCAATAAACTTATTTGTTATATCAATCGATTGATTAATATCTCAAATTTTATTTTCTCCACTATCATCTCGACTGCTATTTCATATCAATCGACTGACGATTGATATGAAAATATCAGTCGATTGATCATAAAAATATTAGATTTATTCGGTTTTCAATATAATTAATCGATTTTTTTATCGGTTTGATCGGTTTATTCGATTTTGTTAAAAAATCCGATCGATTCGATTTATTAAAAAAATAATTTATTAAAAGATGTCCTTCAAGGAAGGATAGACTTGAGGGGATCAATGTGATCCTTCATTTGAGGGAGGATTGTTAGAGTATTGAGAAACAATCAAAGTCTCACATTGGTAAGACATGGAAAAGATCATGTGCTTATAAGATGAAAAGATATCTCCATTGATATGAACCCTTTTGGGTAGAGTTCAAAAACAAAACCATGAGGACTTAGGTCTAAAGTGGACAATATCATATCATTGTGGAGATATGTAGATCTTGTAGGCACTAACAGGGAGGGCAAAAATAGTAATTAACTTATAAATATAAGTTTATGTGCTTTTGCAGCAAAAGTTAATAATGTTCGTTCCCAACGTCTCTTTAGATTGGTTTCACGATACTCGAAGAGGAATCAATTACGATGACCAAACAATTTCATAGATGAGAGAGTATTTATTTTCGAGGATAATTAAATAAATATTCTTAAAACTATTATTAGGCCACTTGATTCGAAAAAATTCTATTACAAAATTATATTTATTTGAGATTCAAGAGAGAATTCGAATTTAAAGTGAGTTGGGATTTATCTGTAGAGACTGCAAGTGCAGAGTTGTCCTTTATTCGCTAAGTCGGGAAGCCACAAACGGAGACAGTCAAGTACCAAATCAAAAAGTAACCGAATATCAAACACAGCCGGCGAGCATTGAATGTGAATTGGAAGGAGTGGACCAAGCACCAAGTGGACTTGGGAGAGCGGGCCGAGAGCCAAACAGGAAGAGCCGAGTGAGGAAGGTTGCTCAGGAAGCAACTAGAACGAGAAGTGCTCAAGCAGATTGATGAGTCGAGAAGCTACTTAGGTAGTCAGTACTCGACAAATAGGTTGCTCAGGAAGGTAGTGCTTGGGAGGTGTCGAGCAATCTGACTACCAAGTCGGGATGCGCCAAGGAGTTGAACTGCTTCGAAAAGATTATCGAGTGAGATGTTGAAGTGCATTTTTGACAGTTTTTTTTAAACAGATTCATCCCACTCCCGCAGTACTTTGAGGTTATAATGGGACGATCATTTTCTAAGAAACAATCACCGACTGCATTCTCTTCCAAGCATTAATGGTTGGAGTGAACCGACCTGAGTGATGTCATTAGAATTCCACTGAGTAAAATGAAAGTACATACTCAGACAAATAAAAAAGAGATGTTGGAAATGTAGGTGAATGGATTCTTTTATAGGAGTCCTCTTCAAAGCTAACTGAATAAAAATTCTTAATTGCTTTTATTCATAATAGAGAGACATTAGTCGTTTCGAGCGATTAAGATGTCTCGAGCGATTAAGATGTCTTCAGTCGTCTCACATGATAAGTTCATTCGCTTGGACAGATTTAATCTTGACCAGTCTAATATTCGACATGCATAAATCACATTCGCATACGAATCATTTGAATTCAGTGCAATGTGGATCTTGGACCTGCATTCCGATCACAAATGAGAAAGAACTTCTCCCTATGTATTTATTCACAACGTATATATATTTATAAAATAATATAAATCAATCATAATATATTGACACTTTTAATATAAGATACAATCAAATCTCTATCTCCATTTCCTCAACTTTCCATTTACATTTTCCAACAACCTGGCCTACTTATTATTATTAGGTATGTTTATCGATTTCTCGATTTCGATTCTAATTCGATTCTGATTGATTTCGAATTCGTCAATGTTGGAACTGATTTGAACTGATTCAAAATCGATCCGGATTGAATTGGTTACAAAATTAAAATTTTGGAACTAGAATCGATTCCGAACTAATTTCGGATGGTTCCTGATCACTTTTCTCGAATTTGAGTTTTTAAATTCATCTGACGTATTGGTGATCATATTCCTTTTTTTCTATCGC
Organism: Wurfbainia villosa; assembly: GCA_025175895.1. Taxonomy (NCBI): domain Eukaryota; kingdom Viridiplantae; phylum Streptophyta; class Magnoliopsida; order Zingiberales; family Zingiberaceae; genus Wurfbainia; species Wurfbainia villosa. Next base: position 109,564,791 of record CM045997.1, read on the forward strand.
AAAATAACCTTGTCGATATATTAGCATGCTAAGAATTTTCACATATAAATTAACAACCGAAACCAAATCCAAATCGGAACCAAAATTGATTTCGAACCAGTTCCGAAACGGTTCCAAATCGATTGGATTCGAATTGAATCGGAATCGGAACGGTTCCAATTCGATTCCAGAATCAATTCATTCGAATCGATTTCAATTTCAAATTTAACAGATTAATTCCGATTCGATTCCGGATCGAACCAATCCGATAAACATGCCTAACTACTGCTACTGCAATGCTGATTTTGGCATCTGCTGTTTCAAATGTTATCCTCGGAAACAAAGCAGCTTTTATTAATTGTGCCGAAATATGAACTGAGATCTGCCGATGAACTAACTTTCTTTGTTGGGTTGTAAGTGCATCTTCTTCCTTACTTGTGGTATAGTTCATGAACTCTTTCTTTCGAGTTTATTAATGTCGCAGATCTCCTCCTCCTCCTCCTCCTCGCCCAACTGTCTTCCTTGTCGTCCAACTCTTGCACAGCGACACAAGTGAGATGCCGCTGGCAAAATGACGACAGAGAGAATGAGCATACTTCGCCTTCTATGGTCTGCTCTTCCATTGAGATATATCAGAATGAGGTGGACTGCCCCTGCCGCCATTGGTGCAGTTTTTGTTCCTGTTCAGAAAGCACATGTCTGGTTTTATCAACCGGTTCATTCCTCGCGTCCAACGAGCTGGCCGCTCCTTTCTCGCCTCTTTTGATTTGCAACCTCCGATTGTTTCCGGCCAGAGCGATTGCCATGCATAATTGTCTGGTCAAATGCGTAACTTATGCATTAATTATCAATCCAAAATGATCGGACAATCACAATCAACGTTGATTATATTTTGTAATCGTCAGGATGAAACGATTCTTCTATGCCAATGCAATTGATTTGTCGTGAATATGTCGTTCCATGTGAATCCTTGTTCTTTCGCCTATACAAAGGCAAGCGACGGTGTTTCTTTAGTCTAGAACTGATTTGATGGTCGGAAGAGTTGTGTTGGCCACACCGATGCTCATTGACAAGTGTTGGCGTGTAAAGTCCTAGAGTCATTCGAATCGCAGATAGAATCATTGGAAGAGAGGAAAGGAAATGCGAGGAATAACCATCAACCCCAAGGTTAGCCTAGTTAGTAAATACAAAAGGGTAATTCTTAAGTGGACAAGGATTAATTTTCAAGAAGATCATGATTCTAGACTATCGATCGATCTCCTCTTTTGCACTTATCATTTTAGGTTTCTGATTTATCTCCTCCATCGATAAAAACACTCGAAGGAACACTCGGAGAAGATCATTAATATGACGGTTCACATTTATAGAGTGTTGGTTGTTTTAGCATCTAATCGAGATTGTCTAAATAAAAATAAAAGGAAAAAACGAAGTTGTAAATAAAAACTGGAAAAACAAAAACTTACATAACCTTCTCGCGTCCGAGTAGTAATAGAAGAAGATGACCCTCTGTCTAAGGAACGATCACCGCGAAAGCTCCTTTTCCTCCACAAGCCAAGTCCCGATCGTACCTCGATGTTCCTATCTCCCGCTCTCCGACAAACCAGCCTTTCAGCGTCAAAATCCTAATATCTCTCTCATTTCTTTGGACGCACACCCCCTTATAAAGGGGGTGTTTCTGCACGGCGCGCTAATCACACAAGATTGCAAATACAGGCACATGTTGCACCGCAACGTGTGCACGGCGAGGCGCTACATCTCTTGCTCATCCAAAGCATGTCACATGGACCAATAAGAGATATTTAGTCACATAGACTAAATAGAGTCGGAGTCATTAGTCTCAAATGACTAATAGAAGTATCCAATCACATAGACCAGAATTGTGTCGGAGATCTGTTAGACGTGGGCAGTTCCACGAACTGCGATGGCAGTTCGTGGAACCGTGCGTGCTCTCCTTCCTTGATAAGGTGGCGCGTCCAAGGTGGTGGGGGTTCGGCTGCTAGACGAAGGGCTGCTCGGCAAAGAGGGTGTGAAGCGATCGAAGAAGCGTCCGACGATTTGGTTTGTGGAAACACAGGAGTCTTCCGGCTGTGATCACTCCTTCGACGCAAGTCGGAATTCCATCGGGTAAAACAACAAGGAACAGGTATACATTTGAGCAACAATGGTATCAGAGCACATATTGTTATTTACCTGTTCATTTTTTTCTTCTTCGCCGCAACCGGGAATTCCATCGGAGAACGGAATTTCTCTATTCGATGGCCGCGTGTCGCCGCAAGATCCGGCCGCTTGGAAGCGACGCGAGTCGACGCCTTCCGACCGACGCCGAGGCGGCGAGGTCGCCGACGCGAGGCGATGCGGAAGCGTGTGCGCGCCGTCGGAGGCGACGCAGCGATGGCGCAGACGACGGCGTTGCGGCGCGTACGGCAACGGCCGACGACGCAGCCGAATCGGTCAGCCGCGGAAGCGGCGGCGCGCCGCTTCGGGGCGTCATTATCGACGGGGGCGAACAGGCGAACACCGACGCGGCGAGGACCGTTGGGCGATCTTCGAGAGAGCGCTGCGCCGCCGATGCCTGAGGCGTCGGAGCCGGGCGCGGCGGCGACGTGTGTCGCCGCCGCTTGTCGAGCGAGCGGCGGCGCCGGGCGCGAGGCGGTTCTCGAGGCGGCGCGCCACCGCGCGTCGCGGCGCTGCGTGACCGCTGGCGCTGGTGACGGCGACGCTGCCGCGCCGGCGCGGCAGATCTCGCGATTAGGGCGCACGGAAGGGAAATTTTCCCATTTATTAAATTAAAAAAAAAAGGTTTTTTTTATTAAACATTTTCGTAAGGAATATTTAATTGGGCTTAATTAATAATAATTTAGAAGTGAATTAATGTCATTAATTAATTGGGCAGAATTAATCGAGCCGCATTAAATGGGCAATAATTGGGCTTTAGATTTAATCGAGAATAGTAAGGCAATATATAAATTAATTGGCGAATTAAATGGGATTTGAATTTAGCTTGGCTTAATTGGGCCTAATTAAATGGGTCTTGAATCAAATTTTAATTGGACATGGGTTCAATTAATTTGATTCCAACAAAAGACTTAGTGTCGAATTAAATTTACACAAGAATTGTGTAAAGTTGACTTTGGTTGACTGAACTCATAACTAAAGTTAGATGGATTGTTTTGGAACAATTAGAATCTAACGTGGATAACTTAAGGACAGAACTAGTTGATGACTGTCTATGGGTCAAAATTGATTGATCAATGGGTCAATTAATAATAGCCTATAATTCAAGGAGTTTAGTTCTTCTTGATATATGTGTATTTGTTCTGTGCCTTGATTAAATTGGAATATACCGGTATTTATCTTGGTTTCGGTTATGTCGACATGATTTATTTCAATTTTACAGATGGTGCGGATGTATACCACTATGACCCGGCGCGATGTGTTGCGCAATCGGTATAGGGAGGCTATCGAAGGTTTGGAATATGACCCTTACCATGGAGTCGTTGGACACATTGGGAAGCTGGACAGACTGTTCTGGAAGCTCGAGATGCAGGAGTTTCCAGTTTTAGATAACTACAGGATTTGGGCGTTGATTCGTTCATTGCCCGATAATCTTGCTGACGCGGCACGACAATTTTGGGGGTTTCATGAAAGACGCATTTCATATACCCGGTTGTGCACAGAGCTGATAAACTACGCTGACTGTGAAGAGGATCCTGAAGAAGACCCTGTGGAGGATTTTTGTTCTCGAATAGTAAGATCTTTGAAGGACTCTGTATCGTGGCATGTATGTTGCTGTGAGTGTCCGTGAGAGAGTAGTTGAGTCGAGTCCGACGGAGGGACATGTCATGATTCTTCGTCTGCTAGGGCTTGTCCTAGTGGGAGCAGTAATCGCTTATCTAGTCTATTAGGAGTTATTTTAGTTTATGAGTAGGAAGAATGTAATCTGTTACATTCTAAGTAGAATTTGTTATTTGTTAACATTGTACAGCATGTTTATTTTAATGATGTGTTCATTTAATGATTAGTTCATTTAATGCTGTTAATTCTACATGATGCATGATTACTGGGTATGCCCTTGATTAGTTCAAATGTGTATATAATGATATGTTCATGTGTAATATCATGCTGTAATAATGATTAATATCATTAAGTGGGATGTATGTAATAAAATATATCACTATAAGTCTGATTGGCACATACAAATGATGAGTGATAACGCAGTTGTCACTTGATTTTGTAAACCAGATCAGATTTATCTTGAGTTTATTTTTGAGATTACATACATAAAAGCATACACTGAGTAACTAAATAATGTGTTTATTTATGTTAGGTTATGGCGACTAAAAATATCATAGCTGAACTGAACAAAGGTGAAAAACTGAATGGGGATAACTATAAAATATGGCACCTCAAGATTCAGTATGTTCTTGAGGAACAAGAAGTCCTAGAGGCTGTTAATCAGGTTGTGATGGAACCTGTTGAGAGTAATACAGCACAGTACAGACGTGACCTTGATACCTATAAGGTATGGAAAAGGAAGGATTCCACTGCTAAGGGCATATTGATAAGTTCAATGGTGGATGACCTAGTGTTAGAGTATGAGCCATATCCTTCAGCTCATGCAGTCTGGGTAGCCCTTAGAGAGAGATACAGTGGAATAAGTCTCATGCTTCACCGACGATCAGTTCGATAATACAAGAAGCGCCGAATGCAACGATGGTTCAACATCTCGTGAGATGTCTAATATGATTCGGGAGTCAAAATGCCGGCCATGAGTTGCCATGAACAACAGTGTTCAGCGGTTATTCGCTCTCTTCCGATTCTTGGGAGACCATGGCTGCACTTTAACTCACGGAGAGTATTAAGACTTTCCGATGTCTCACGCATGTTGAAATGGAGGTCGAGAGAGTAGAATCCGAGGATTTCGCCGTTTATTTGGGTCAGCAGGCTCACCGGATCATCTGGATCTAAGAAGAAATGGTACAAGAAGGAAAGGGAAAGAATAAAACGCTATACGGGCCGGGAAGGAACAAATCAAGAAGAAGAAGACAGGGAAGAAACCTAAAAGCAAGTTATCTTGCTTTAATTGTGGCAAGAAGGGCCACTTTGCTTGGGAGTGTACTGAGCCTAAGAAGGTAACTTCTAGTTTCTCTTCTGAGCATTTTGTTGCTAGTACTGTGTTGATGGCTGATTCTTATCCTTTGTGGATTATAGATTCGGGAGCAACCAACCATGTAGCTTGAGAGCGGGTTACATATGTGGAGTACACGGTACTGCAGTAACAAATGGATCTATGTAGGAAACAATGCAAGAGTCGAAGTCAAGGAATCGCACTTGACTAAACTCAACTCGTGGTGGAAGTACTTTGTTTCTTCATGATGTCTCAGTATGCTCGGAGATTCAAGGAATCTTGTATCATTACTAGTCTTCTTGATTTGGGTTACTCAGTAAATTTTTGATCGTTGTGTAGAACTTAAGATCGACTCTATGTCAATCGGATATGGTTATTTATCTAATGGTTTTATGGTACTAGGATGTGAATTGTGCGATTCATAGTTGTTTTCAAACATTGCTCTTACTAGTAATGCGATATATCTGATGAGGTTTGACATGCTAGATTGGGACATATAGGACAAGATCGCATGAATCGATTAGCTAGAGAGGGTTTATTGGGCTCTCGTGCTAAGATTAGCTTGTCTATATGTGAGCATTGTCTTCTTTGCCGAAAAGCAACTAGGAAACCATTTGGAAAGGCTATTCGAGCAGACTTGGCATTGCAATTGATTCATTCGGATATTTGTGGTCCGATGAGTGTGAAGGCTAGGCATGGAGCTTCCTACTTCATTACATTTATTGATGATTTCACTAGGTATGGTCATGTGTATTTGATTTCTCAAAAATCTGAAGCGTTGGATTATTTCATTCGTTATTTGAACGGTTGAGAATCAAACGAACGTAAGGTTAAGGCCTTACGCGACCGACCGTGGGGTGAATATCTCCGATTTGTTCAAGACGACATGTAATGATAAGGGGATTATTAGACACTAACGATCCTGTGAACTCCACAAAGAAATGGGGTCAAAAGAAGAAATAGGACTCTTCTTGAAATGGTTAGGTCTATGATGGGCGCAAGCTAATTTGCAGTCCTCCTATTGGGGAGATGCATTACTAGTCGCGCCTATATACTTAACAAAGTGCCTTCAAAGTCAGTTCCATCAACCTCATATGAACGCTGACGCGTAAAACCAGATTTGAGCAACTGAGACCCCGGGGTCACCGCCACGCTCATATTAGTTCTCACAAATATGGAAAACTAGGACCTAGAGGTAAGAAGTGTATCTTTATAAGATATTCTGATACCTCAAAAGGTTATGTTTTTATAGGTGAGCAACAAGATGGGACAATCTCTGAGAGTGAGTCGAGAGATGCCACTTTTCTCGAAACTGAGTTCCCAACAAAGGGTGAAGTTGATAAGAGCCCTCTTTGAGGAGGATGAGTCGTTATCAACAAGTCAGATGTCCAGTGGGATACCTGAACCTAGTCAACCGAGTGGGAGTAATGTGCCCGATCACGGGTGACTTCTCAAACCCAACTTACTTTAAAAGTATTCGTAAGATCATACCTAAAAGGAGGTTTGATATTGAGAATGAGGCAATGATGACACTCCCAATGATTTAAGATGAACCTCAATCACTGAGGATGCTGGGATGTAGGGTTAGAGATAAGTGGAAAAGTGCAATGGAAGAAGAGATGGAGTCAATGATTCGGAATCAAGTTTGGGAGTTAGTCGATCTTCCTCCTGGCCGAAGGGCCATTGGGAATAAGTGGATTCTCAAAATAAAGAGGAAGTCTGATGGATCGATTAACCGATACAAGGCTCGTTTGGTTGCAAAAGGATTTACCCAAAGAGAGGGTATTGACTTTGAAGAGACATTTTCTCCCGTAGTGAAGTTTGTGTCAATCCGAGTTATCTTGGCCTTTGTGGCACATTATGACTTGGAATTACATCAGATGGATGTTAAAACCGCTTTCCTTAACGGTGAGCTTGACGAGGAAATCTATATGGTTCAGCCAGAAGGTTTCGTTGCTTTAGGCCAAGAGGATAAAGTATATAGATTAAAGAAATCTATATATGGGCTGAAGCAAGCGTCAAGACAATGGAACATAAGATTTAACAAAGTGGTTTTATCTTATGGTTTCGAAATGATCAATGAGGATCATTGCGTTTTCCTAAAGAAGGAAAAAGGAAAGTATGTCATTTTATCATTATATGTTGATGATATGCTGATAGCAGGAAATGACATAGGTTTTATTGAAGAAGTCAAAAAGTGGTTGTCTTCTCAATTTGACACAATAGATATGGGAGAAGCTGAATACATCTTAGGGGTTAAGATCATCCGGGATCGATCTAAGAGACTTTTGGGTTTGTCACAAGAGTCTTATATTACTAAGATGTTACAACATTTCAATATGTACACCTATTATTTAAAGGTAAGGTATGCTTGAGAAAAGTATGAGTCCCAAGACTCCAAATTAAATAATAAATGACATGAATAAAAACCATATGCCAGTGCCATAGGTAGTTTAATGTATACTATGTTGTGTACTCGTCCCGATATCAGCTATGCAGTGGGCTTAGTCAAGGTTCACCAAACCTGGGATCGAGACACCGGAAGGCGGTGAAAAGGATTTTAGATATCCAAGGCGATGATTATTGTCTTTGTTATCAAGGATCAGATATGAGCCTAAAGGGCTATTCAGATGCAGATTGGGCTGGGGACCTGGATGATAGAAAATCAACATCAGGCTATGCGTTCTTGTTGAATGGTGGCGCCATCTCCTGGAACAGCAAGAAACAGGCCTGTGTGGCCTTATCTACAATGGAAGAATATGTGGCATGTTCAAGATTGCATAAGAAGCGATGTTGAGAGGTTCCTAAAGCATTTGAAGATTGCCGAGATGGAGTCCAAGGATCGCTATTGTGATCTAAGCTGCGATAGCTTTTTCCAAGGATCCCAAATATCACAGCAAGGGCAAGCATATTGCTATAAAATACAACTTTATCAGGGATATTGTTGCTAAAAAGAAGGTGATTCTTGAGTATATCCCTACACGAGCTATGCTTGCAGATCCTTTTACTAAGCCAATGACTAGAGAGTCATTTAATGAGCATGTAAAGTCCATGGGACTTCGTAGAATGTAACAGTCTTGTAATGACAATTGAATATAATGATTTGATTGTTTGAAATGTCAGCCATAATCTATTCAGTGTATGTTATGTTACATTCTAGTGATAAGATCTCGATAAGCATGTTGGCAGGTAATGATTGGTCCTCTCACATGGACAATCATCTCTATTTGTTGCGTATGAATAGAGGTAAGATCGATGCTTATAGGTCAGCCTATGTGGTTGTTAGCTTTGGAAGCTGTAAAATTTGTTACATTCCTATAAGTTAGGGTCGTCTTGATATTTGTATCAAGATAAGATCATTTTGTGGTAAATGATCGAAGTAAATGAACCCACCATTTACTATACCTGTTTTGAGCCAGATTAGAATTCATATGTTGAATTCTGGATTCATGTGTTGAATTCTGGATTAGACATTGGGAATGTCTAGATCGAAATCTGTACGATGTTAATTTGAGGAAAACATGCGCTCTTTATTGGTAAAGAGGAAGACATCGTAGCATGTGAATCATATCACATGTGCTAAGACGACACTAAGGGTAGTAGGAGAATGGATCCCTGCTTCTCTACTATGTGAGCCCTTTGAGATTATATGTTGATTTCAATATTTGCCCTTTGTGACTATTTAGGTGTCTACTTGAAGTTTTAATCAAGGTTTGCTACTTTAGCATGTCTACCTATGACTATGGATGATTCGGTCTATGGAACATGACTAAGAAAGCGATTGATTAAAATGAATAGATTCACACTAAAAAGGAAGATTAAATAGATTTACATCTAATAAGAATTATTCACTGGTCGACCCATTTCTGTTGTGTATGGAAATGATTGTGAATATTTGGAATATGAGACATGCTCTTGACATTATGGTCAATCTAAGGGATTAGAGATGTTCATATTGATGTAAATGAGATTATTTAATCTGGGTAAAAAGCAAGACATGAATGTTTCGTAAACTATTATGTACCACCGAAATATGATTTTGTATCATCCGGAAAATGATGTGTCACTGGAAATGGCTGTGTGCCATAAGATAAATGGTTTTGTACCACCTGGAGATGACTCTGTGTCATCGGGAGAATGATTATGTATCATATGAAGAGTGGCTAAGTTAGGCGTAACAACTTCTCTTAGCGTGTATCACTCTATGAGCAGCTATGTAAGGTGTAACAACTTTCTTAGCATTTGAATGCTCAATGTGCTTGCTGTCGCACGAACCATTTTCTAATTTGATGTTTCATTTAGTCTTTGTGACTATTAATCTATGTTCTATTAGTCTTTTGAGACAATAGATGTTGCTTGTTAGTCTGTGACTAAACACCTCTTCTAAAATGGTCGTGTGATCATTTAGTCTATGTGACAAAACACTCTTCTAAAATGTGATCATTTAGTCTATGTGAATAAACGCCTCTTTCTAAAATGGTACGTGATCATTTTTTGCATGTGACATACCTGACGAGTGGGAGATAGACGTGGTTCCACGAATGCGATGTACCATGGAATCGCAGATCACGCACGCATAAGCCGCGGCGTGCTCCTTCCTTGATAGTGGCGCGCCCAAGGTGGTGGGGGTTCGCCGCTACAAGGGCCGCGAAAGAGGGTGGCGATCGAAGAAGCGCGACGGTTTGTGGAAACACAGGAGTCTTCCGGCTGTGATCACTCCTTCGACGCAAGTTGGAATTCCATCGGGTAAAACAACAAGGAACAGGTATACATTTGAGCAACAAGATCATAGTCCCAAAAGACTAATAGAACAGAGATCAATAGTCACAAAGACCATTAGAACAACCAATTCATACTTAGAAAAATGGCTCAGGTATAGTAAACACACTGAACAATCCAATGCTATAAAAGTTGTTACATTTTACATAGCTGCTCATAGAGCGATTAATGCTAAGAAAAATTGTTACGCCTAACTTAACCGCTCCTCAAATGGTATATAATCATTCTCTGAATGACACGTAGTCACTCACCTAATGACCCATTATTATCCTCCAGGTGGCTCCCAGTCATTTTCCAGGTGATACTGGACCTTTCTCCTGGTGGTACTTAACCGTTTTCTTGGATATAATGTCTTGCTATTTGCCCAGATTAAATAATCTCCACTTACATCAATATGAACATCTCTAATCCCTCATAATGACCATCAAGTCAAGAGCATGTTCCATACTCTCAATATTCACAAACATTTCCATACATAACAGAAATGGGTCGACCAGTGAACAATTCTCAAATGATGTAAACTTATTTAATATTCCTTTTTAGTGTGAATTCATTCATTTTAATCAGTCGCTTTCCTAGTCATGTTTCATAGACCGAATCATCCATAGTCAATAGATTTACATGCTAAAGTAGCAGACCCTGATTAAAACTTCAAGCAGACACCTAAATAATCACAAAGAGCAAATGCTGAGATCAACATATAATCTCAAAGGTCTCACATAGTAGAGAAGTAGGGATCCTTTCTTCTCCTACCCTTATCGTCACTTTAGCACACGTGGTATGAATCACATGCTACGATGTCATCCTCTTTATAAATAAAGAGTGCATGTTTACCATCGTACAGATCTTGATTCAGACATTCCAAATGTCTAATCCTGAATTCAACATATGAATTCTAGTCTGGCTTATAAACAGGTATAGTAAATGATGAGACCATTTACTTCGATCATTTTTCTTAAATGATCTTATCTTGATACATATATCAAGACGACCCCAACTTATAGGTATGTATCCTATACATATAGCTTCCAAAGCTATCCTATAAGCAATAGTCTTACCCCTATTCGTACATAACAAACAGAGATGATTGTCCATGTGAGAGGACCAATCACTACCTATCAACATGCTCACCGAGATCTTATTAGAATGTAACATCACATACACTGAATAAATTATGTCTGCCATTAAAGAACAATCAAATTATAATATCCGATTGTCATTACAAAACTGTTACATTCTACAAATTAAGTCCTATAGACTTTACATGTTCATTAAATGACTCTCTAGTCATTGACTTAGTAAAAGGATCTACAAGCATAGCTCGAGTAGGGATGTACTCAAGAATAACCTTCTTCTTAGCAACAATATCCCTGATAAAATTGTACTTTATAGCAATATGTTTGCCCTTGCTGTGATATTTGGGATCCTTGGAAAAAACTATAGCAGCTTGACTATCACAGTAGATAGTCACTGGACTCCCATTGTCTTCAACAATCTTTAGATGCTTCAGGAACCTCCTTAACTAGATCACTTCTTGTACAGTTGCCGAACATGCCACATATTCAGCTTCCATGGTTGATAAGGCCACACATGCCTGTTTCTTGCTGTTCCAAGAGATGACACTGTGATTCAACAAGAACGCATAGTCTGATGTAGATTTTCTATCATCCAAGTCCCCAACAATGATCTGAATATCCCTTCGTGCTATATGATCCTGATAATGAGACTATAATCTGTCGCTTTCGATATCCGAATATTCTTTCACGCTTCCGGTTGTCTAAGTTTAATCGGAAACGGCTGACTAAGCCAACAACATAGTTGATATCGGGACGAGTACACAACATAGTATACATTAAACTATCAACAACACTGACATATGGTTTTTTATTCATCTCGGCTATTTCATTAGGAGTTTTAGGACTCATATTTTGCTCGAATAGACTTCTATACAGGTATTTGCTCATCACAATTAGACATGCTGAAATGTTGTAACATCTTATTTATATAAGACTCTTTAGACAAACCCAAAAGTCTCTTAGATCTATCCCTGATGATCTTTACTCCTAAGATGTATTTAGCTTCTCCATATCTATTGTGTCAAATTGTGATTCATCAACATATAATGATAAAATGACTTACTTTCCTTTAACCTTCTTCAGGAAAATGCAATGATCCTCATTGATCATTTCGAAACCATAAGATAAAATCACTTCATTAAATCTTATGTTCCACTGTTTTGATGCTTGTTTTAGCCTATATATAGATTTCTTCAATCTACATACTTTATCTTTTTGGCCTTCAGCAACGAAACTTTTTGGTTGAACCATATATTGTTAGGGCAATCTCTTTCCATGATAAGGTTTTGATGTGTGTGGCAAAGAGTTTTTAGTAATGCGAAGTCGCGCAGACTTAGCATGGAGTGCACGAGTTTCACAATCTCATGACTTGGTCCTTGAGTTGGTGAAGGATGGCTTTGCGGAAGCCGTGCGCTTGGAGCATTCGAGGGACCGCCGGACGAGGAGCTTGGAGTGAAGCCGGAGGAAGTAGACTTCGAGGCAAGAGACGCGAAGGAGCATTGCAGAGCCGTCCGATGCCACCGAGGAGCAGCAACGAAGAGAACTCGGCGAGGACTCCGAGAGATGAGAGTGAGCGAATGTAACCCGGAAAGGGGGTAGCTCTTTACACTTTTCACCATTGCAACTTTCCACTTTTCTCTAGCTCTAGAGCCCAGAGCTTCCTTTAATGACTAAGGTTCCTCATCATCAACAGGGAGTGTCATCATTGCCTCATTCTCAATATCAAACCTCTTTTTAGGTTTGATCTTACAAATACTTTTCCGTAAGTTGGGATGATGAGAAGTCACCCTGTGACTCGGCAAAGTACTCCCACTGGGTTGACTTGTTCTATCCCACTATGACATCACAAAGGACGAAAAATCCAAAGACTCCTCAGACGGACAATACCAATTTTTATACAAGGCATAAACAACCACTATACATCGGTCAACATGACCGGAATCCAAACATCACACGCAGGTAATAAAATAGGCCTCAGGCCAACAAATCAAAGTAAATAAAACAGTCTACTATATCTAGACTTACCCCTTCTGCCATTTGAGCAGGAATATACAACCCAAACCAATCGAAAATAAATCTCCGAACCAAGGTCCATAAAGACCATAACAAAAATCTCCAAACCTCCACAAACACATAACCAAAACCAACACAAGTCCTACACACTTCATCTAGTTAAAAACCAAAACCATAAGACCTATAAAACCTATCCACTTCGACGAGGGGGGTTGGCAACTGGACTCTCCTGACAGCTTCATCTTGAAATAAATATAAAATCACGGGGTAAGTTCAAAGAACTTAGCGGATATTAGTCGATATGAATAGCAAGATATAGCTAACAATACTAATCATGCCGATACCTATATATACATAAGCAAGAAATAAATGCAAAAGGACTGTACTCACCTGAATCTCCTACCCTGATATAGGAGCAAGTGCCCTACAATAAGAGTCATCACCATATACAAACATGTATCCTGTATGCATGACAATCATATGCAACATCCAAGGCATCAATACAATAATGCAGCAAACACAATACAAATGCAATGCAAAGTGCATGCCGTGCAATGACATATTCACCCTTCGCCGCCAAAAGCCTACACGCGGTGAAGCCAGTGGGTTTATGATAATGCGGCACTCACATCATCGCTCGAGTGACCGAGTGGGCGGATCTTTGAGTACACCTATCCTCCCGCCCAAACAGAGGAGCTAAGCTCTCATCTCGGTGTTATAGACTAGAGGAGGGATCCCCGCTACCACGCCTCATCGCTACCCATGAGCGGACTTAATGAGCTCGACAGAGCAATCACACACCTCCGATGTACCACTAACCCATGAGTATGTCAATATAACATTGCTGCTCACATAATGGAACCCGTCCGATAATCATGCAAAAATGGTGCATGATACTAAAGCATGTAAATCCTACTCAAAATACCTATCCGAATAATATGTACAATCAGTATGTACATATCCCTAATCCAAGTACTATGATCCAAATAAAACAGGAAAGATAAAATCATATCCTATCACATGCATGTATCAAGTAGACACCAAAAACATACTAGGCATATAAACATGAAAAATTTATTTTAAGCTATCCTAACTAGCATATCAACATTTGACTATATCTAGGAGATAAGTCAAAATACCCGTCTAATAAAATATCCACAAAAAGAACCAAATCGTCACGATCGGGGAAAACTCGTATATTATAACTATCAACATAAATATTCACCGACAAATCTAATACTTAATCGATTTCATTCATAACCCAATTAACCAACCAACTATAGATCACTGTAACTAACTCACACCCAATCATATAACAAATCTGACAACCATCACAATAACCTGTAATTAAAGTAAAATCATCATGTATATAATCCAACCAATCAATCACAGCCCAACAACAGCTCACTAACAGGACATCACAATTAGACCTCCAATTTCATACCGTGAATCCGATCCACTTACCCAGTACAACTCCTTTGATCCGAGTATAGGTATCAAATCTGGACCAATTAGATTGTTTTGCAAACAATCCTATTCTAGACCACCTTCCTCACCTAGAAATCACAATATATAATCAGCTCAACAAGATCCTTGCCCATTCACAATCAAGAACAAAGCATCACCAAAGTATTCCACAACCCACCGACACAACTCAAAGGCCTAATCCACTATTTAAATCCTCTTAACCCATCTCCATCCTAAATCTCACCAACCTTACACGACAAACCTCCAACATCACCGACGACACCAAATCCTCACACGTAAATCGACCCACGAAACACAATGAAGAGCAACCACAATGAATCAAAGCTTATACAAGAATAGGAGCTACGCTAGAAATCTCATCATTCACAAAACAATCCCACGCCAACCACCATTGCCCTGTAACAAAATGCAGGATTTGAGCAACCACTGGAAAACTCTGATTGAAGGTAGATCTCATTTGAGATCAAGGAAAACAATGCCTCACCTCGCTCTGGCAGACATTGGAAGGCAGATCACCACCGGAAACACCAGAATCGTGCTTTTGTTTCTGTTTCGCCACATAAAGGATAAGTAGAACAGGAGAAGCGACTCATGATGACCGCCGCAGAATCGACAAGATCGAACTTTGACCGTGGAGAGCGCCGATCTCGCGACTCGTAGACAACGAAAGACTCGAGTCGAGATCAAACTCCCACGACGGGACGACAGGGCCGTGGTCGAGCAAGCGTGCATGGCACCAGCGCAGGAAGGAGGTCGGCGGAGGCCGCATTTACGTGCTGTGACGAGCGATTTGGAAGACAAGCCGACGGCTCGAACTAGGGCAGGGCGACGTGATGCTTGCAGAAAAAACTGGCCGGGTTCAAGCTCGGAGATTGGGGCGGCACCGGCTGTGCTTATGGCGAGGGAAGAAGGGGCTCAAAGGGACGCGCGGCGAGGAGAAAGGGCTCTCTAAAAGTGCTATCGAGAAGAGAGGTTTCATAAGGAAACCACAAAAGGCATTATATAAACCGATTACCCCTTAATAAGAAATTAACCTAGATTAGGTTTTAATAATTCCCTAACCTTCCCATTAAATTAATTATCCTGAAATACCTTGTATAAATCCGTTAATTAAAATTCCAGAGAAATTTCTAAAATTCTCCAAAAATTCTGAAAATAATTTCTAAGATTATTTTCTTAATTTTGGCCATTTAATTTAGTGTTTTAAATTTTAGTATTTAACATTCTCCCACACTAATAAAAATTTGGTCCCCAAATTTCCTGCTCATGTAAGATGAGATGTCACAACAACCATCTCAGATATCCGAGACAAGTCACACACTCAAGTGACTAAGTATTGAGCTCCGATCTTTTCCTCGCGCCCAAGTCCTCATCCGTGAGGTGACTCCACCACCTTGACAAGTCGACAATTGTTTCCAAGTGCCTTTTGTGATCCAATATCAACCTCGCGTAGCATCAAGTTGAATGGAACCTGATACATCTGACAGAATATGTGTAGAGTCTGGCGCATACTTCCTCAGCATGGACACAAGAAACGCATCATGGATACCAGCCAAAGACGGTGGTAGCACTAGTCGATAAGCGACTGCTCCGATCCTCTCCAAAATCTCAAACGGACCAATTTATCTTGGAGCTAACTTACCACGGAGGTCAAATCTCTTCACCCCTTTTCGTGGGCGAGACTCGCAAGAAAACATGATCACCAATAGAGAACTCTAGAGGTCTCTGTCTCTGATATGCATAACTCTTCTGACGATCCCGTGCCTCGGCCATCCCTTGTCTGATAGTACGGACCAACCCTGCCTCATACTGAGTTCTATGGGTCCTAGCAACTGGTCCTCCCAGTTGTCCCCGAAATCCATAACACAGGACCTCCTCATGTCCTCTAGTGTCTGAATGGTTCGAGATCGCCCATCCGTCGCGGATGGAAGGATTAAAACCGCTTTCAAGTAGACTCGCCATAACCGACGTGAATCGGGATCTCTATCGGATATAATGCTCAAAGGACACCATGCAATCGATGATATCCACAATATAACTCAAATGATCAAAAGATCTCAGATAAGAAGTGCACGGATTTGGTTAGTCTCAACAATTACCAAATCGCTATGGTCTTGATGTGTCCTAGGCAAACCCACATAAATCCATAATAATACGCCCACTTCCATTAATCGAATTTCGGATGCTTTAAACTAATGCAACTAAAACCATTATCCTGAGTCGAGATGAATTTATCTTTTCACAAGTGAAGTCCATCTATCCTAAATCCACTCCACCACACACTCTATAAGTGCATGGGAGGCTATCCCCAAACTTCCTCATAAACTGCAGTGTTCCATACTATAGTAGCTATCCAGTAGCTAGCTAAAACCCCATGAGCATTCTTGCTCCTCACCTCTACAAAACAACATAATAACTGCGAAGTCCACGTCATATATATGACGGCTTATCTCGTAGTCCTTTAACTGCCGTAAGGTTTGGATACGTCTATTCAATAGCATCGGAATCGCTCCGATCTCCGAAATAATACATTCAAGTACTCTACCCTTCCTTCCACACCAGCATGATTAATCAACACTGGCGTAACAGTTAACCATCGTCTGAGCCCTGAAACTAGTTTCACAATGAGATTAAATTCCATCACCTTCTGATCCAACCAAACATGTAGTACCGCTTTATCCTATCCATATCTATGGTAATAATCATATCAATACCGGAAAAACCACCATCTATGGCGGCCGAGTGCGCAACTCCAACTTGTTGGGTTTCCGGCACCGCGGCGTGTGTGTGTTCGATCATGTTTCGTAAACATGAACACAGCGGAAGCAATTAAAATAATAAATCTATATTTATTACAACACACACAACACACGCATGCTATTACAACAAGTGTAGACATAACCGTAAATTAAAATTTGCAATAAAAGGAAATTAAACTACGTTATACCTTCCGTATGACGTGTAGCGGGAACGGCATCAACCGGAACGATCCTCGTAAGAATCGTCTCTATCCGTATCCACGCCGAGCTCCTCGGGATGACTTCGCTAAGTCACGAGCTTCGCCTTCGACGGGTTACTAGCCTCGCGGTTGAAGACGACGCGTGATCGAGAGATGATCACGATCCGAATCCAAATTCGATCCTAAACGAAGTTCTCAAAACTCGCTTCTCCGAGAGGTATTCACAACCGCTTGACGAATCCTTCGCCCTCCACTAGAGGATTACCGGAGATCAAATCTCGTAAGTTAGCCGCTGTCGGAGCACTAACCGTCGTCCAAACGACGCTCCGACGAGAGGAGGAGAAGCTGTCCAGAAAACTGGACAGCTTGGTGGAGGAGTAGGCGCCGGCCAAAACAAGGAGAGAAAAAGCCCACCTTGATGCCAACCTATAGGAGATCACCGAGGGTCGCCGAGGTTCACCGCTGGAGCTTGACGGGCAAGGTCTTGGACGCCGCACAAAGCTGGGCGGTGGCAACTTGTAGTTGGGCGCCAAATCACCAACAAGGGGTGGGCGCAACTAGGTTCCATAGATTAGGGTTATTAGGTTTAAGCCCTATTTTATAGAGAACTAATTCTCTTAATGGTTAATGGATCATATCCATAAAGCCCGTAACCCGCCTCCATTAAGATAAGTTAAAATAAACCAAACCATGATGGTTTATTTTAAGTTAAACGAATCAACCAACCTTTGGTTCATTCGCTTAATATAAACCAAACCCTTTGGTTTATTCTCATCCATTGATTAGAACCAAACCATTTTGGTCCATCCATTATGTCTTCATAAGACACGCCCATCCACGCCCATTGCATCAAACAATTTCATGCTCGCTTATGTTTGGTCCAACCAAACATAGTTTCTCTCCGAGAATCCCATTCTCAAGCTCGCTTTAAATCCTTTGGATTACACTCAGCGTGACCAAATAGGTTCTCGGTTTATGTTGGCCGCCTATAATTAACCATTAATTATAGAACGATCATGAGTGGCACCTAGTAGTACATCATGATCCCCAATTAACCAAAAAGATCAACTGATCCGTAACTATTTCAAAACCCTTCAAGAGCTCAATGAATCGTCCCCATTCCCTTCACTCATCTTATACCCACTTGGTCTGTGACATGGTCTATCACCCTCACTAGGTCGACTACGCCACACCTAGCCCAAGTATCATTTCCTCGTCCCACGGATTCTAGTTACTCCACATGTATCAAGAGTACCTTACTCTAAACATGTAATGCGCCAAAGACTTTAGTAACAATCCGACGAGAGGCCATGGGTATACATCTCCTCGCAAGGAGTGGTGAATCTTTATAGGCTATTCAAACACCTTCGATCACTCGACTTATACCCAATCATCTCGTCCACATCTCCTCAGAGATGTTTGCTTAAGATGTCAAAGCATAAAGTCTCCATGATCAAGATGACTTGAATACCGCAAGTCAAAGGAACATCGCACTTAAGCCACAGTAAGAACTTCATTGACATATCTATATATGCAGAGAACCATATGAAGTCTTACGGTGAGTCACTCGATGAACTAGTTACCATAACTAGCATCCACGATTAACTCCGGACATCACTATGTCTCCAGCCAGTGAGAATCAGCTGCTTGGATACACCAAGGAGTATACCTCGTGCTAGTCTCGACAGAATTGATGGTGTCGATCCATCAATTCATCGACTAGGATAATTCCGATACATCACAATTACACATGTAGAGATACTCACTAGTTGTGATCCAATCACAAATTCTCTCATGCTGTGAATCGTATCGTGGACATTCAGTAAATGAGTTTAAGATCCAATCAAATACATAAAACATGTACACTCAAATAGTGAATCTTCATTTATCATATAAATGGTTCATACATAAGGCGATTGCCTTAGGACATCTCTCATATATTACTAACACAACTACCACCATCAACAGTGGCCAAGTTACACAACTCCAATGACCACAAATGATCCAATCGTGTCCAGAATACACGACTTCCCAAATCCCTGGACGACTAAGTTGTCATTAAGTCTAATAAGATAATCATAAGCTCATACAATTCATACTAAGTATGAAATTGTCGTCGCTACACACCTGCATTCTCTTTACTCTAGGTTGATGATATAACAATCATCACAACGACCATGATAATTGTATGACACCATGTCACTACAATATCAACCCATCAGTCATAAATCAATCCTAGAGCATACACCGATGCCCTATAGCTGATCTAAATAGATCCTCTATCCATAATGAAGGATATTCATTTCCTTCCACAACTACCGCATTCTATCATCGAAAATCGACGCATAAATCTAAAAGGTCTATCTCTCTTTTAACAAAGAGTTCCAGATCTTCTCTGGAAGAAATACTGGGACAGATAAATATCTCATCCAACACCTCCTATAATAAGGTAAAACGATCTTTCATCGTCTTGACCAGTGTAAGTATACACGCCTAATCCATAACCCAAATCACTATTAGTAGGGACTGATATTCTCTGACGGTTTACTCCTTGTCCTCCTAATGGATTGCAGCCAACCCTAGCCTCCTAATTCAACATCGGCACCTCTAAAGAGTCCATCAAATCATCGTTAGGTTCCGTATCATACGCCCTCGACCTCGCCCCCACTGAGTAGGGGCAATTTCACTAAGTCAATTCTTTTCCTAACCACTAAAGTACAGTACTTTCCCTATAGCTCAGAGATATCCTTAAGTTTGCCTATTCCCAAAACCCGAGAACTCCCAAAAATCCAAGGAAAATAAAATCCTCAAAACACAAAACCCACAAACCAAAATCGCAAACCAATAAAATTGTCACGTCCTGGGGGCGTATCCGTCATCCAAATGATAGAGGAGCCCCTTAGTGACAATATTCAAAAATCCCTGGACCAAATATGGTAAAAACATCGAAATAATTATAGAAATACCAATATTTTATTAACTGCATGCATGCACGACTAAACATATATCACTTAAAGAAAAATAGTTTTGTGACACCAAATCAAATTGCGACCAAAAATCCAAAGTGCATAAATAAAATGCAATACCGATAAAGTAAATAAAGCGGCATCCCGATGATGCAGGGAGACAAGCACGGCAAGGAACTCTCTGAGCGACACAAAGGTAGGTCAACCGGACATGTCCTCCATCAGCTAATCTAGAGGATAAGTGAGGAGGGGTGAGTACAACCACTCTGTGGATGTATAGACAATAGTGCATACTCATAATGCACATAATGAAAGTCAAAGGAAACTAGAGTAACTCAACCCTTAGAGTACCAATATCAGTCTACAACTATCTTGATCAGCGGTATAACAAATATACCAAGAATATACACAACCACGCAAGCAATGCAATCCGATACACAAAGTTTCCGACAAAAAAGGGAATCTTTCGGCTACACTAACGTAAATCATGGGTCGACAATCAATATGCTAAATCGCTTCAACTACCGCTACCACAAATGAAACTCGTGGATAGCATAACAGAAAGACTCTTCAAGAACGACATGCTACCACTAATGGGTCTCGCGCACCACATAGATATCTAGTTATTGATCGCACAGCGCATTACCACCAATAGGTGGTGAGATGATTATCCTAGGTTGTTAAGCCTAGGGTTATCCAATACATCTAGCATAGAATGACTATCAAAATCGATAAAGATCACCGATCTACAATTAAACCCATTAAGGCGGTCAAGTGAGGGTTTCAACACCTCTAATATCAAAATGTTTACCAAAGCCAATAAAGATCATCGACTTATAGATAAATAAATCGAGATGGTTAAGTCTAGCGTTCCAACCCTTCTAACATGATCGGTTATCAAGGTCGATTAAAATCATAAGTCCTCCAATAACCACGTCGAGACGATTTCTCATAGGGTTTCGTCCCAATTAACAGGAAATGCCTATCAAGGCCAATATGGATAATAAACCTACTAACAAGCCCGGCAAGAGGGTTAAGCCTCAATTATTCCACTGTTACCAGCTCAATCAGGCATGCTCCAACCTGCTACCACGAATATATCTCGTGGGTACTTAAGACATAAAGTAGCTATCTAGCTACAAGCATCATACGAATCCGATTATTACCAACTCCGAACGAATAACGCAAGAATATAACCTTACAGTAGGTCATCTCAACCATGATTGGGAGGCATGATTGACCCCAAATATACAAAACACCTACCTATAGAGAGACTCTACTGCAGACTCTCTCTCCACCAAGAATAGGAGATATAGTTGGCAGCCTAGATATGAACAATGTTATATACCCTCGAAGGATTAATCGTATCCTAATCATTTATATCACAATGGTAACTAGTTACGTATAGCAGTAATGGTAATTAATAACCATATGCTAACGACAAACCAGCAACCTAAAAATCTAACAGTCCAACAGATATCAGGTTAAAACAATACTAGATAAAACATGATATCATAACCAAATATAACCAATATAAATATGCATTAAATCTAGAAAAAATTTTAGAATTTATTTACCTGTTAGCCGTCTGGAGATGTCCTGTCGCCGCCAAATCCCCAAATTGACCTTGTCAATTATACCTCGAATTTTCGAAACATAAAAATCGTCGGAAATCCGTACAACTCCGAAAATACCCCAGTTAACCTGCCAAACGTGGCAAACTCCCAAAAACCCAAAGACCCTAAGGAACTCGGAAACCTACGCTCTGATACCAAATAAATTGTCATGCCCCGATGGAGTCCCCGCCAGATGAAAATCCGGCAGCACCTCCCCTGTACGGGTGACAATACAAATTTTTATACAAGGCCTACACGGCCACTATACATCGGTCAACATGACCGGAATCCAAACATCACACGCAGGTAATAAACTAGGTCTCAGGCCAACAAATCAAAGTAAATAAAATAGTCTACTATATCTAGACTTACCCCTTCTGCCATCTGAGCAAGAATATACAACCCAAACCAATCGAAAATAAATCTCCGAACCAAGGTCCATAAAGACCATAACAAAAATCTCCAAACCACCACAAATACATAACCAAAACCAACACAAGTCCTACACACTTCGTCTAGTTAAAAACCAAAACCATAAGACCTATAAAACCTATCCACTTCGACGAGGGGGGTTGGCAACTGGACTCTCCTGACAGCTTCATCCTGAAATAAATATAAAATCACGGGGTAAGTTCAAAGAACTTAGCGGATATTAGTCGATATGAATAGCAAGATATAGCTAACAATACTAATCATGCCAGTACAGTCTCATATATATGGTAAGCAAGAAATAAATGCAAAAGGACTGCACTCACCTGAATCTCCTACCCTGATATAGGAGCAAGTGCCCTACAATAAGAGTCATCGCCATATACAAACATGTATCCTGTATGCATGGTAATCATATGCAACATCCAAGGCATCAATACAATGCAAACACAATACAAATGCAATCCGTACAAAGTGCATGTCGTGCCAATGACATGGTCACCCCTGATGCCAGTCAGCCGCCTCACACGCGATGGTGAAGCCGAGTGGGTAGGGCTATGACAACTGTGCACTCTGCCATCACTGCTCCTGAGTGACCGAGTGGACAAGATGCTGTCGGAGTACACCTATCCTCCTGTCCCAAACATAGTGGGGGAGCTAAACTCTCATCTCCCGGTGTTATAGACTAGAGGAGGGATCCCTGCCCGCTACCACGCTGCCTCATCGCTACCCATGAGCGGACCAGCGGAGCCTGACAGAGCAACTGCACACACCCTTCTGATGTACCACTAACCCATGAGTGACAGTGTGTGCATGCCATGTAACTAGCTGCGGGCTCAACAATAATGGAACCCCATCCAGCCAGCATGCAATCATGCAAAAATGGTGCATGATACTAAAGCATGTAAATCCTACTCAAAATACCTATCCGAATAATATGTACAATTAGTATGTACATATCCCTAATCCAAGTACTATGATCCAAATAAAACAGGGAAGATAAAATCATATCCTATTACATGCATGTATCAAGTAGACACCAAAAGCATACTAGACATATAAACATGAAAAATTTATTGTAAGCTATCCTAACTAGCATATCAACATTTGACTATATCTAGGAGATAAGTCAAAATATCCGTCTGATAAAATATCCGCAAAAAGAACCAAATCGTCACGATCGGGGACCTGTCTCGTGACTGAAACCTGCATATTGCATAACTATTGTTAAGCACAAAATACCATTCACCAACAAATCGAATACTTAATCGATTTCATTAATAACCCAATTAACCCAACCAACTATAGATCACTCAGAACTAACTCACACCCAATCATATAACCAAAGTACCGACAACCACTGTCAATAACCTGTAATTAAATTAAAATCATCATGTATATAATCCAACCAATCAATCACAGCCCCACAACAGCTCACCAACAGAACATCACAATTAGACCTCCAATTTCATACCGTGAATCCGATCCACTTACCCAGTACAACTCCTTTGATCCGAGTATAAGTATCAAATCTGGACCAATTAGATTGTTTTGCAAACAATCCCTATTTGGACCACCTTCCTCACCTAGAAATCACAATATATAATCAGCTCTAACAAGATCCTTGCTCATTCACAATCAAGAACAAAGCATCACCCAACATATTCCATAACCCACCGATTACACAACTCAAAGGCCTAATCCACCCTATTTAAAATCCTCTGCTTAACCCATCTCCATCCTAAATCTCACAGCTAACCTTACACGACCAAACCTCCAACATCAACCGCACGACACCCCCAAATCCTCACGACAGAAATCGACCCACAGAAACACAATGGACAGAAAGCAACCACAATGAATCAAAGATTATACCAGCAATAGGAGCTACGCTGGAAATCCTGCTGCTCTATTCACCGAAAACAATCCCACGCCAACCACCATTGCCCTGTAACAAAATGCAGGGATCTGAGCAACCACTAGAAAACTCTGATTGAAGGTAAATCTCATCTGAGATCAAGGAAAACAATGCCTCACCTCGCTCTGGCAGAGATCCGAAGGCAGATCACCATCGGAAACACCACCGAATCCAGGCTTCCCTCCCCCCTTTGTTTACTGTTCTCGCTCACATAAAGGATAAGTAGAACAGGGGAGAAGGCGACTCAGATGACCAATGCTGGCAGAAATCGACAAGATGCAGCAACCAGACGGTTTTGAGTGGCGCAAGTGTGGAGAGCGTCTGGATGCTGCAGCTCGCAGCTCTCAGGTAGACGACGGCAAGGATGAAGGTCATTCGAGTCGAGATCAAACTCCCACGATCGGAAGGACGGCACCGGCTCGTGGCTGAAGGCGACAACGGTGCATGGCAGCTCCGGCACGGGCGCGAGGAAGGCCGACCGGAGTCGCGGCGGTTGGTCGTGTGCGTCGCGATGCGGAGCGGCGATTGGCGGAAGACAAAGTCGATGGCGGATCGGGAACTAGAGGCGAGGCGACAGCGATGCTGCGAGAAAAAGGGCTTGGCGGTTCGAGTTCGCGAGATTGGGAAGCGGCGTGATCTTTGCGGTGGCGATGCGAGGAAGAAGGGGCTCGGGAAAGGGGATGCGGCGCGCGAGGAGAAAGGGCTTGGGCTCGAAAAAAGTGCTATGCGGCGAGAAGAGAGGTTTCACGAAGGAAATCGCCGCGAGGGGAAAGGCATCGGGCGCGATAAACCGAATTACCCCCTTAATAAGAAATTAACCTAGATTAGGTTTTAATAATTCCCTAACCTTCCCCATTAAATTAATTATCCCTGTAAATACCTCGTATAAATCCCGTTTAATTCCCGAAAAATTCCAGAGAAATTTCTAAAATTCTCCAAAAATTCCGAAAATATTTTCTAAGATTATTTCCTTAATTTTGGTCATTTAATTTAGTGTTTTAAATTTCGATATTTAACAAGACACCTGTCCAGTTGATAACGACTCTTCCTCCACAAATAGAGGAATTGTCTTATTAACTTCACCTCTAGTTGGGAACTCAGTTTCGAGAAAAGTAGTATATCTCGAATCCAATTCAGAGATTGTTCCATCTGATTACTCACCTATGAAAACATAACCTTTTAAAGTATCAAAATATCTTATAAAGATACACTTCTTACCTCGAGATCCTAGTTTTCCATACTTGTGAGAACTGTCATAAATATAGGCAGCCGACCCTTAGGGTCTCAGATTTCCCAAATCTGGTTTTCTGCCTGTCCAACATTCATATGGGGTAGATAGAACTGACTTTGAATGCACTTTGTTAAGTATATAGGCTGCAGGTAGTAATGTATCTCCCCAATAGGAGATTCGCAAATTAGCCTGCGCCATCATAGACCTAACCATTTCGAGAAGAGTCCTATTTCTTCTCTCAGCAACCCCATTTTGCTGTAGAGTTTCAGGGATCGTCGGCTGTCTAATAATCCCTTTATCGTTACATATTGTCTTGAACATATCAGACAAATATTCTCTACCACGGTCAATGAATAAAGTCTTAACCTTACGTTCCATTTGATTCTCAACTTCGTTCATATAACGAATGAAGCAATCCAATGCTTCAGATTTGTGAGAAATCAAATACACATGATCAAAACGAGAGAAATCATCAATAAATGTAATGAAATAAGAAGCTTCATGTCTAGCCCTCACATTCATTGGACCACAAATATTCGAATGAATCAATTGCAACGGTGACTCTGCCCTAATAGCCTTACCGAATGGTTTCCTAATTGCTTTTTCAGCAAGACAATGCTCACATACAGACAAGCTAATCTTAGCTCAAGAGCCCAATAAGCCGTCTTTAGCTAACCGATTCATGCGATCTTGTCCTATATGTTCTAATCTAGCATGTCAAATATCATCAGTTATTTCTGCATCACTAGTAAGAGCAATATTTGAAAAACAATTATCAATCGCACAATTATCATTTGGTTCCACATCAAGAACCATAAAACCATTCGTTAAAAAACTATAACTGACACTGAGTCAATCTTGAGTTCAACACACCGAATGTAAAAATTTATACAATACCCTAAATAAAAAAGACAAGTAACTGATACAAGATTCCTCCAAATCTCAGGAGCATACAAGACATCATGTAGAAACAATGTTCTTCCACCCCGAAGGTTAAGTTTGCAAGTGTCGACTCCTTTGACTTCAACTCTTGCATTGTTTCCTACATATATCCATTTGTTGCCAGTTGGTATCCGACGGTACTCTACATATGTAACTCGCTCCCGAGCTACATGGTTGGTTGCTCCCGAATCTATAATCTACAAAGGATAAGAATCAGCCAACAACACAAAACTAGTAATAAAATGCTCAGAAGACAGACTAGAAGTTACCTTTCTTGGCTCGGTACACTCCTGAGCACAGTGACCCTTCTTGTCACAATTAAAGCAAGTTACCTTGCTTTTAGGTTTCTTCTCCGTCTTCTTGTTCTTGATTGGGTCTGTCCCACCTACAGCAACAACTTCTTTCTTCTTTCCCTTCTTCTTCTTGAACCATCTCTTTTTCTTGGATCCAGATGATTCAGCAGAACCGGCAGCCAAGTAGGTTTGGCCAGAAATCCTTGCGGATTCTACTCTCTCCGCCTCTAGTTCAACATGGTGCGAGACATCAGTGAAAGTCTTAATACTCTCGCTGTGAGTAAGGGTCTACTTCATGGTCTCCCAAGAATCTGGAAGGGATCGAATGACTGCCTGAACCTGTTGTTCATCTGTCAGCTCATGACCGGCAGTTTTAAGCTCCCGAATCATATTCGACATCTCCCTGAGATGTTGAACCATAGTGACATTCGAGCGCTTCTTGTAGCTATCGAACTTGATCGTCAGCTGTCGAAGCTTGCTCAGACTGACTCTGTTGTACTTTTCCTTAAGGGCAACCCAGACAGCATGAGCTGAAGGATATGACTCATACTCAAAAACTAGGTCATCTATCATTGAACTAATCAAGATGCCCTTAGCAATGAAGTCTTTCTTCTTCCATGCCTTGTAGGCATCAATATCTCGTCTGTTTTGTGAAGTGGGATCATCTACAGGTTTTATCATGACCTGATTTACAGCCTCTAGAACTTCTTGTTCCTCAAGTACATACTGTATCTTGAGGTGCCAGATCTTATAGTTATCCCCATTGAGTTTCTCACCCTTATTGAGTTCAGTTATGATATTTTTAGTTGTCATAACCTAACATAAATAAACACATTATTTAATTATTCAGTGTATGATTTTATCTATGTAATCTAAAAATTGACTCAATATAAATTCAATTTGATTTACAAAATCAAGTGACAATCCAATTCCCACTCATCATTTGTATATACCAATCGAATCGGTTTTAATCAATTACATTACATACATCCCATCTTAACATGATATTACTAAATGAATATTTCATTTAAATTGTACTCAATATGAACAAATAAAAGAGCAAAAATATCATGCATCATGTAGAGTTAACAGCATAAAATGAACATATCATTAAATTAAATGTGTTGTACATTGTCAACGTATAACAAAGATAACTCTACTATGAATGTTACATATAACATTCTTCCTACTCATAACTGAAAA